>BSQZ01000082.1:1562500-2162500 GCA_033239005.1 Lamellibrachia satsuma | reverse complement strand
TATATATATATAATATATGTATATTGTTTATATCAATAATTAAACTGCCCTTATAATACAGTATGAAACATAGACACAGTAGTTGGACACATCAGTAACTCGTGTTTCATACTGTATTATAAGGGCGGTCTCATTATTGATCTAAACAATATACATACATATATATATATATATATGTTTAGATCAATACCGATGTATATATATATATATATGTTTAGATCAATAATGAGACCGCCCTTATAATACAGTATGAAACACAAATCACTGATGTGTCCAACTACTGTGTCTGTGTTTCATACAGTATTATAAGGGCAGTTTAATTATTGATATAAACAAAATATATATATTATATATATATATGTATATATAAATATATATATATATATATATATATATATATATATATATATATATGTATGAACTTTGTAATGCTTGATATATATATATATTATATATATATAATATATATATATACATGAGCGTTACACGTTACAAAGTTCCTAGATGCACAACAATCATGGCGATTGCTTCAAGAATTCTATAGGTACAGTTTTCATGTTTATGAATGATTCGTTTATAAGGTAAACATATTCATTGTATCTAATAGTGGTAGTATATCTATTTTCCAAACTAATCAATCACTTCACACTTGCTTGCCTAAACTGCCAGCACTCCTACTGTATTCACTGCGCTAACTTTTCATTGTTGGATATGAATTTAAGAAAACGCTTCGGACATGATATTATGCTTGATCTGTTTCCAGATAATAGCAATAATTTTGTTCTGCATTATCTTCGAGGCCTACAGGTTGTTATTGTTTTGTGTCGCCAAATCCGTCTCCAGAACCACATCGCCGTGGTTCTTATCAGTGTTGAAATGGGTGGCAATGTCCATAGCTTGTATGTTACATTTGCTCATGGTGTCTTTTCAACCAATTATGATTTGATGAAAAAAGTCCAGCCAAAATAAAGGGGAGAGTTGCCCAGTTACACCCCCTGGATCCGGGCACCTGATGGACACCCCCTGGATCCGGGCACCTGATGGACACCCCCTGGAACCGGGCACCTGATGGACACCCCCTGGAACCGGGCACCTGATGGACACCCCCTGGAACCAGGCACCTGATGGACACCCCCTGGATCCGGGCACCTGATGGACACACCCTGGAACCGGGCACCTGATGGACACCCCCTGGAACCGGGCACCTGAAGGACACCCCCTGGATCCGGGCACCTGATGGACACCCCCTGGATCCGGGCATCTGATGGACACCCCCTGGATCCGGGCACCTGATGGACACCCCCTGGATGTGATATAACATGCATGTTACTGACTGAACAGTGACTTGGGTGCTGATACTTATGCCAAAGACATTTCGTGAAGGCGTTGTGGCAGAACCATTTCTCAACCAAAATTAACTTTGTACGAAATAAATTCATACAATTTGTGGACCTTTATTAGGTGAACATATCGCAGGTTTCTAAACACTGCACAGTAATGTTAATGCCAGTCAAGTAATTTGAAAACACGACTACAACTGACTTCTGACTTTTCCTATAGGTTTTTATTCATTTTATGTGCTTAAAACTCTGAAATAAATTGTTTTTTTTATTAAATATGTCTGGCAATGATTGGTTAATTATAATTTCATATCGATACTAAAATATTTGTACAGGTTCATACATTAAAAAATGTAAAGATCACAGTAACACCATTAGCAAGTTTATGTGTCTTTTTTTAAATGTATATATAACAGTAATGAAATTGTATATTATATGCATGTATATATACAGGTATATGCATACACAAAACAAACACACACAGCCTTCGGACAGAAACAATTCAAATTCTATTTACAGTAAGATGCAAAACTTACAAACATATAAACCCTTTTGGAAACCGGGTGTGTGGAGTCTTGTATTCTTAAGGCCTTGAAAAGCTGAAAAAATAAAATTTTGAAAGAAAGGTCTTTTAAGTTCTAATTCATAATTTGACAAAGGTGGAGTGGATTGCATATAACTGATCGATTTGCATCTTTTATTAAATTATATAGCTTAATCATCAAATAAATATATGGCTCCCAGAATTTTTTTATTGAATTTGTCATGAAAAAGGTATTAAATTTTTCAATTATAGGCCTTACTTAAAAAGATCTTCAATCTGATAAGCATAACGTTTTAAACACAATGGAAACACAGGCATTACAAATTCAGTACTGAATCCCAATATTAACCAATATTAGCATGATACATTAAGTTAACATAAGCATTATAATGAAAACATTCGTAGTTCTTGTGTTCTTCTCTTCCTATATCTCGGATACAAATATGTACAATGGTGTAACACCACACGTTGTCCCATGTAAATGTCTTAACAGGAAGTCCAGAAAAGGAATTTCTGGTATATTAATGTACCATCACATCCAGCCACAAAACTAATCACCAACACAGCAGTCAGTGTTACATTACTACTGTGATAGTGACTAATTTGGTCACGATTCTAAATGCAGCTTTACTAGTCAAATGCACTAGTCAGGAATTTTCTTGGTTGATTCCATTTCTGTCTCATGTCACATTATAACAGAAACACATGGTTATATCCTACACAATAGGTTGATAACATGGCCTATATTTACACCACTGACTATTTAGCAGGCACCAGTAGTGATTTATCTCCAGGAATCATGACTGGAGTACTAGTCATTTGCCCTCGACCTATCTGGTTGGCATGTGATTCCCTTCATCTTTGTCGCTGAGGGTCACTGTCGACGCAGGTTGTCTAGCCTGGCCTCTAGGTCGGCATCTGCATCTTCCACGACTCCTGCAGCCACGGGCTGTTTCCCACCCACAGCCCCTGTTGCTATCGACTTCCCAGTCTCGGGCAGGCCTAAGAACAAACAAACATGGAAGGTAAAAGGTATGAACATGAACAAACTCTCAGCCAGTACAGTGTTGTATATAATTGGGCAGTCCATAATTCTACTTTTTCTTGCATACATGGCAATTTTTAGTGACATTCCTTAGTTTTATGCATTTTGAACTGGGCTTTTTTATATTGCAAGATACGGCTCACATTTGTGAAATGGCATTTGAATTATTAATATTCAGTTCAAAACATGACTGAAGAGTGACTTGCAAATATTTTAGCTTGTCTGCGGCCAAAATAGAGGCGATAACTGAGAGGGTAGAAAACATCATGGGCTCGGGCAAGGGTGGATCTGTTTTAGTACACGTAGGGACAAATAACGTAGAGAGAGAGAGGGTACAACTGCCATAGTTAGGAAATACAGGAATTTGGTCAGAACACTAAAGCAGATGCGGGTTGAGGAGGTAATACTGTCGGGGATTTTACCAGTAATAGGAAGGAGGGGTCATAGATATCGAAATTGCCGGGGGATGGCAATTAACATGCTAGTCCAGTCCAGAAGAGGAAGTTGGTTTTGTGGACTTGTGGGGAACTTTTGTTGGAAGGGCTGATATGTATATGAAGGACGGGCTTCATCTAAGTGGAAAGGGGGCAGCAGTATTTGTGGATGGACTCACAGCAGCAGTAGACAGTGGCATGGGTAGCATAACTAATATTTTTGGTAATAAACACTATTTAAACTAGAAGCGCAAGGGGGTTACTTAGATATGCCTCAAGCAGGACAAGAGGCCACTAGTAAAGATGTACCAATAACAAAATGTTCGAAAAACATGTCTGAAGCAGGTTATAGATGTGTGTGTTTAAATGCTAGGAGTATAGTAAATAAGAAAAACTAATTAAACATTATGGTAGAAGATATTGACCCTCACATAATTGGTATTACCGAATCATGGGCCAACACAGACATAACAGATGCTGAATTAGGATTGACAGGATACGTAATGTTTAGGAGAGATCGAATAGGAAGAAGGGGAGGGGGAGTTATTTTATATGTTAAAGAATCTATTTCAGGCTTATTAGAAAGGAAAGCAGATTATGATGAAGCTGTTTGGTGCAAAATAGTTTCAGGAAATTCAAAATTAACTATTGGATTAGTTTACCAAAGTCCAAACATAAACGGATAGAGGATAACACAAAAATACAAAATGCTATAAAGGGGAATGTATCATAATGGGAGATTTTAACCATGGACACATACAATGTAAATCTCTAGAGAGTACAGGGGTGAGGACCAACAATTTCTATTTTTAGTTCAGGATAGCTTCCTTACTCAGCACGTGCTAGAACCAATCAGGGGATAAAATGTATTAGATACAGTTTTATCATCACAAAAAGAATTAGTGGACAATGTAAAAATACATGAACCATTGGGTAACAGTGACCACAATCAAATACATTTTTACATCAATGTAAAATCAGAAAGTAAAAATAAAAAAACGTATAGGAGAAACTTCCACAAAGGTAACTATAAAGATATGAGAAAATACTTAGCAAAGCTAGATTGGAATAACATGTTGATGAACAAGACCGCAATTGAATGTTGGAGTATTCTAAAATGGAAAGGAAAACGGTGTAGAAAGAAACACTTGTCAAAAGAAGCTATTAGAAAAATAGTGTTTAAGCAAACTATGTGGAGGGTTTATAGGTGTACCAGAAAGGATGAAGACTACCAGTATGCAAATTACAAAGAGGCTACAGCTAGCTAAAGCTGAATTTAGACAATCTAAATGAACCTTTGGAAAAAAATTGGCAGGTAATATAAAAAATGACAGCAAGAGTTTATATGCTTATGTAAGGAGTAAACAGAAAGTTTGAGATAAGGTTGGACCACTGGAAAACAACAGGGGAAACATAATTTCAGACTCGTTTCAAATGGCAGAGGTCCTGAATGAATATTTCAGTTCAGTTTTTATCACAGAAGATATCAGCTCACTTCCAGTTCCATTTACTAAATTTGAGGGTAATAAATCAGAACATTTAGGGCAGTTATCTGTAACTCCTGTAATGATAGCAAACAAAATCAAGAAGATGAAAGATAATAAATCACCTGGAGTTGATGGGATACCACCAAAACTGCTTAAGGAAATTGTTGAGCAAATTAGTACATCACTTGCAAATTTTTTTCACTTGTCACTAGAAGAAGGAATAGTTCATTCAGAATGGAAAGAAGCAAATATTAAGCCACTATTTAAGAAGGAATTGAGGAACAAGCCAGAAAATTACAGACCAGTGAGTTTAACATCAGTTGTATGTAAATTACTCGAAACATTAATTAGAGACCACATGATGGAATTCCTTGTAAAACATAAATTAATAAATACATCTCAACATGGGTTCCTAAAAGCAAGGTCATGTCTAACCAATCTCTTATGTTATTTTTGAAGAAATTACAAAGTTGGTAGACAACGGGTCACCAGTGGATGTTGTCTACTTAGATTTTCAGAAAGCTTTCGATAAAGTGCCACATCAAAGATTGTTACTTAAACTAAAAGCCCATGGTATAGGTAATGATGTAATCAATTGGATAGAAAAGTGGCTTACACATAGAAGACAGAGAGTAATAGTAGGTGGTAAAATTTCAAACTGGAAATCGGTTTTGAGTGGAGTACCACAGGGATCAGTATTAGGCTCTATACTGTTTTTAATATATATAAATGATTTGGAAGAAGACATGTCTAGCAAAGTACTCAAATTTGCAGATGACACAAAAGTATCCAGAAAGGTTACTAATGATACAGATAAACAAAGTTTACAGGATGCTCTAGATAAATTAGTTAAATGGTCAGAAAAAGGCAAATGTTATTCAATTTTGGGAAGTGTAAATGTAATCACATAGGACATGTAAACATGGATGAAGAATATAAAATGGGGGATACTGTACTAGGTAGAACCACACAAGAAAAGGACTTAGGAGTAACATTTAGTGCTGACATGAAAGTTTCAGAGCAATGTGGGATTGCTGCTTCGAAAGGTAATCAAATTCTAGGGCTAATTAGGAGAACTATCATGTATAAGGAGAAGCAGCTAATTGTACCCCTGTACAAAGCAATAGTTAGACCACATTTGGAATATTGTATTCAGGCATGGAAGCCGTATCATAAAAAAAGGACATATACAAGCTAGAAAGAATACGAAGAGCAACTGAAATGAGAATTGAGAGACCTTAGTTACGAAAGTCGCTTATTACAATGTGGTTTGACAACACTAGAGACCAGGAGACTAAGAGGAGACCAAATAGAAGTGTTTAAAATAGTGAACGTTATGAGGATGTTGATAGGAATATGTTCTTCAAACTTAAAGAAGGCAGTAGAACCAGAGGACACAAAGCAGCATTTGTTAAGGAACAGTGTAGGTTGGACACGAGAAAGTACTCTTTCTTACAGAGGGTGATAAATGAATGGAACAAACTGCCAAATGATTGTGTTAATGCTAGTAGTGTGAATATGTTTAAAAATAGAATTGACAGATATTTGATAAGGGCGGGCTACACATAGATGAGAAAATTGTTGGACTCTCAATAAGCCAATGGCTTCCTTGTCCACTTGCCATCTGGAACTTGTTGTTTGGGATGGCAATCTTGTTAAATCTTGTTTGTTGCGCCAAAATCTCACGAGATCCAATAAATATATCCCAGCATAAATGGCAAACTCCTTTTGAGCATGTGTGGTAAAACCAGCAGACAAACTTAACTATGGATCTTCTGGGTTTCTGTTGCCAGTCCTATGGGCAGGACCACGCAGGGTTGGCACATATGTACTTAGTCAACACAGTTGCCAAGTCATGATGTGTTGTGAAAGTTTCTGCTCTAGCACTAAATTGTTTTATACCTTTCTGGTTAAGAGACACATGTACACACATCACATATGCACACATGTGCGTGTGCACACATGGGTACAAAGAACATTGTTTTATGCGCAGAGTAAGTACAGTGTGGAGGGCACTACGTAAAATTAATTACATTTAACTAATTAATTATTGTACCAGCAACTGCGCAGGTGTCCAAATTCAGCTTGACATTCATGCAAAAACACAAAATCCTTGCATATTTTAATGATGCTAAAATGCGCTGTGCAATAAATTAATTAGTTAAAACTACTGTATGCTGGAATTAGCTGAAACAAGCTTTTCTTTTTGTTTGACCATTTAATTATAATTTAGCGAAACGAAAGAGTCATGGTTTTGGGGCTATGCACTTAAGAGATAAAAAAAACTAACCGTGTGCAACTAAAAATAAAAAATATCACACCAGTGGTTTACTCATGTCTTCTAAAAGTTGGAGATTCCGTTCATTTCTCCAGTTGACTAAGGGCTGACATGTTAACCAGCACGACCAATATGAGCATTTCTATAAAATTGAGGTAACCCAGACTACACGTTCTGGTTTGACAGAAAGAAGACTAGTATAGCAAACAGCATGGCCACATCCTATTGGCAAGTATAGGAATAGGTGTATACAAATATATTTTCATTTGTTTAGTGAATTTTGCTAGACTATGACCCTCGTGACATACGGTTATCTAACAGTGTGGTATGGGCTATGAAATTAAGGTGCACTGTGTTCAACAAGGTTTTCCTAGTAAACCACTGGTGTGATATTCTTAATTGTAGGTGCAAATGATTATGTTTGAGTAACTCTTATAGGTGCAGGGGTCCAAAACCATGACTTTTGTTTCCCTTTAATACATAATATTAGTTCAAATATTCAACCACATAATTAATCTTCTTTTACGACATTCCTAAAATGGTAAGCCGTATCAGTGTGACGATGAACTTACCAGATAACTGATCAGTCAGTTGGAGCCCCAGTTCGTCCAGTACCTGGCTCACAATGGCATCACTGCAACCAACACAAGAAACTATTCTGAAGACTTGTGAAATTGTTTGTCAAGTTGGTAGAGAATAATGAAGTAAAAATTTTCTTCTAATCACAACTATTCAGATTTACTCACTGAACGTTTCGGCTACTGTCGGTAGCCTTCACCGGGAAGTGAATTCTGGGACGATTAGCTTCTGCTCACCAGAGGGCAGTGCAAGCAGGCCATAAATAAAGATGGGGGATGCCAATTCAGCCATGTATGGGATGGCAAGCAGACGAATAAGTCCTAGTCATCCCAGAATTCAGTTCCTGACGAAGACTACTGACTGTGCTTCTGTGCCTCAGCAATAATAAAGTTTATTTCAACTTGCAATCATAGAGGCTGAATTGTACATGTAAGCATAGTAAATAAAAAAAATTTTATTAAATAAATCTGTACAGCATTAAATTGCATATAAATAAATATAAATACATATTAAACGAAGAGTCTTAAGCTGCATATAAATAAATACATATATGTACATCAATAAATAAAAATAAAGAAGTATTAAATGAAGAGCATTACATTTTATATAAATAAAATTAGGTAATCTGTTACAAGTAAATTAATTGTAGATTGTAAAAAATATGTGGTTAGGCCTAGTGGTAAAGTCCATACTATGGTATACTGAGTCGCCTGGTGTTGCATGGGAGAAAGGGAAACTGCTGCAAGAGCTTATGACTCCTTGCAGTACCCAATCAAGTGTTGGTAGGGCAATGCCATAGCAATGACTTCATGTGGACGTTTTAACGTAGATCATGTAACTCGGTACTATCATAGAAAACATGCATGTACTATTGTTCCGAGTTACATAATCTACTTCAAACGTCCATATAGGTTCCTTCGTAATATCCCCACCCCCCTGGGGAATGTTGAATTTGTCTTAATGTACATACTATCCCCAGGGGGCCCGGGCACACCTAAAAAAATGTCAGCCCCATACATGAGAAACTGACGGGAGATATGAGGGAACAGACAGACGTACTACTTTGTATTAAAGAAGAGTTAAATAAGAGGACCAAATCATCTCACGTTTCCTCCACATCATCCTCATCTCCCATGGCATCATCTATAGCATCATTCATCATCTCCTCCTTCATCTCCATGATCTCTGACTGCTTCTCAAACTCCATCATGATCTTCTGGATCTCCGGCAGCTTCATCTGAACACATACACACGTTATCTCAAAAACATGTTGGGAATATCTAAAATACACACATGTTGGGGGAGATCTCAAACGTACACATTACATTGTTTTTGTGTAGTGTCATGCATCAATAGTTGAGATCATCTCTTAGAATTTGACTGTTTCATTTTATCTTTACATTTATAGATTTATACTGATTCAAATAAAAATTAATGCCACCATTTCCCACACCCTACTAACCTGTTTGTTCATTTGTGCCATGGCCCGCGTGACGCCTTTCATGGCCTGGGCCATCGAGTCATTGGACTTGAGTGTTTGGATCTTCAACGACACTGCCTGAATGTTTGCACGCATCACAATGAACTTCTTAATGTAGTGTCTCGTTCGTACCAGGTCCTTTGCCATGATTTTGACCGCATCCTATAGTACAAAACACAACCATGTTTAAAGTTACAATCACAAGAACTTAGTCTGGCTTGCTTGTGAATTACGTTTACTTTCGACATGTCATCCATCCAAGAAAATGTCTGTATAAATGAAATATTACCATCAGCATTACTACAGGTATTACAAAAGTGAGAATGTGCCAGTGTCTCGAAATAAGGTTAACTCACTCAACATACGCTTAAGCAAGTAAGCATTATAATGAATATTTAAAAGTACTTCTTCACAAAATTCATCATAGAATTTACTTTAACTGACCATCTGACCAGCTTTTGCCATCTTCTTGATGTCAGCGATGACTTTCTTCTCTTGCTGTTCCATTCGCTGACGTTCTCGATCAAGTTCCCGCATCGCCTTTGTTAGAGCCCGCTGGTTCTGTCGCAGCAACTGCTGTGGTGTTTTCTTCTTGCCAAATAGCCACTCCATTGGCCTGTTAGGGTGCAGCTAGAAATGGAAATAATGCTGAAGAAAAACTGACAGGAAGACACTATTTTTTGGTAACACAACTTCTTTGAAAATTAAAACCGATTTCACTTTAAGCAGACAGTCAATGTTAACCTTTTAATGTATGTGTTTCTGTGTGGGTTGATGAGACTCACTGATCGAGATCGTAGGATGAGTCATCAACATCATGCTGTGGTGTCTCATGGCCAGCCAACCACAACGCCAAAACAAAAAAGCAAAAGCGGCTTCGCCTTCAGTCACGACGGTATATCAATAACGAACAAAACAGTACTTTATAACTTTGTTTAATAACCGATTTACGTGGTTGCAGGCATCCACCCAGAATACATGCACCGATTTTCAATAGTAATAATTGTTAAGGGCTAGAAGTAAAGGACAACTTACCACACGGTTTGTTTATTTCCTTTCTCTCGACAGTCCGCTAGATAAATTAGTTGCGTATTTGTGTGCTCTACGTCATCAAGCACTGTGTTTAAACCCTCAATCTTTCATTTATTTTATTACTTATAATATGGAACATTGCATGATAAAAATTTAATAATCATATTCCCAATACACTAAATAAATAATATATAACGGAATACTGCATCAAAACTAGGAATTGAAAAATTAACCTTTCTTTTAAGATCAGGCTTTGTCTTTTACAATTCGAGGCTAAGATACCTCAAAACAGGATTGACATGGCGGCTTAGCTGCAGTGCATTTGCTGGGGTGAGGAAATATTTTGACAAACACCTGTCAACTTAATCCATTTCAACATGATATACATGCAGAACAAATTTCGTTAACACAACGTATCGCACTGTTAATGTAATTGTGTTAGTAGTTCGGTATTAACTAATATATTTAGAGTTGTTTTAGTGACGACTAAATTTTTCAGTGACAGTGTCAGTGAACAAGTCTACAACCTCCCAACAGAGATGTCAAAATTACACGATATCTGGTTTGTCTGCTGCCCAATGGTTTAAATATCGAATGACATAGTTTATATGTATATAAATTCATTACTTAACGCATGCATATATTATGCAATTGGTGTGGAATACCATTCAAGGGGTAAGACCGTGCATGTTCACAAGTACAAAGTTACAAATGGTCAGGCTCAATTCTCAAACACCAAGTAGAGCGCATTCCCTACATGAACAAGCACTGCATCAGAACTCTGTGACTAACTTCCTAATTGGCTATTTGATAAACTAATTGTCAAATTGAAAATATTCCGATAACCAATACTATAGTGGCAATAGTCGGTAAATTACCAATGGCATTGTGCATAAACAGATTATGGCATATATATTATTAGATTTTACGAAGGCCTAGATTTTAAGCAAACAAAATTTGAAACTCCTGTTGTATTTCATATAAAGTGCATGTATTATATTTCAATAAACATTTTAGATAAGTTTCTGTTTTGGTCAGCATCATTTGTTCGAATGTTCTTCAAACCAGGGTTCGCACAGATCCCTGAATGTTCTTGATTTTGACTTTGTGACTCAAGTACCCTTAAATGTTCTTTAATTTATGGCTGTGTTCTTGAAAACATGTTATGTGGTGGTATGTGAATGCACCAACTGTTAATGATTGTATGTGTTGTATTTGTGGTAAATTGCTTCAAATATTAAAAAAAAGTTTTTAATTTGCTGTTGAGAATTTCCCGGAGAATTTAATAGTTCCACCATAATCACCAGATGTCGCCACATGCGAACAAGAACCAATTAAAGAGCTCCTTCTCTGATGGATTGGAGACAGCTGCCAGCGCACATGCTTTTTATTTTGTTTTCATTACAAGTTGTTCGATTTAAGATTGATAATCGCTATGCCGAGAGCAATTGTAATGTCAGACGTGAGTGGCTATTGGGCGATAGATATAAAAATTTGGTTATGAAGGATCACAGTGGTTTTATAAATTCACAAAAATCTTAATAAACTTTTCCACAAGGGATCGATATTCTAAATAAACAACTTTTTCTAAATAACCTTTTCATCGATTGAGTGCAAACAAATTGTTAGAAAAGATGTTTTTAGGGAAAATATTTAGAAGTAGAAGCAAATGCATGTTTTGCGGAAAGACTCCAGTGCACGAAATCATCATGCCCTTTATGCCATTTGTCGCTTTGTGTTTTGAAAAGCCCGTGGTAAAGTTATGACATTGCCGCAGCTTTAGCATTTAGGCTATATTAAGGTACTCTGATCCTAATTCACTGCCATGCATGGTTTATTACTATTTACAAAACTATAAATATGCTTCAGCTACTCAGACACCAAACATTGTGTACACACACCTATATTATTTGAGTAGAGATGTGACTCATATTAAGACAAATTTGTCGCTGTTAAAAGCGCTTTTTACTTGTGCAACTGCATGTGCTGATAGATGTGTGAGTAGCACAAATATTGGAATTGGAATATTGGAAATAAATATTTGATTTGACATCATATATTTTAAAGACTATAAAGTTGTTTCTGGAATAACATTCAGATGCTTCAGAAAATGTTCTTGGAAATGGGCTTTTTTCCCCCAAATGTTTTTTTGTTCTTGTGAGTTAATTTTAGTTTTATAAAATCTTTTACCAATGACAATTCCTTTCTTTTGTATAATTAGGCAACTCAACACAGGCCTTGTAACTTATACAGGGGACTATTTATTTGTGGAAACCACTGGTAATGACTTCTATTTAGATGCTCGTAAAATAGGCTAAAATAGAATTTTCCATTTGTTGCAGCATAAAAGTGTTCCGGTGGAAAAATAACAACCAAGTGCAAAAAGAAACAAGCGACGAAGAGGCTGTTTTGAATTAAACAGTGACGCGCAAGAGAAAAACGACTTAAGTACTACAACTGCTATAGCTACCATTAGATCTGCCACTAGATCTACCTACTACTGCTACTATACTACTACTATTGCTACTGTTGCTGCATCCGTATCACTGCTACTGCTACTGGTGCAGTACTGCTACTGCCACTGCTACCACTACGGTACAGCTATTACCATCCCTGCTATGCTACATTGCTCCTGTTGTAGTTGCTGTTACCCCTGCATGATTGCTGATAGGTTTTTGTAATCACTGAAAAGTCCCTCCTCAATTCGATTGTTTTGTGTGCGTGTTTAGTAATTTAGCAGCGACTATATACAACATGTTATCTATAATCTAGTGTCGACAATGTACAACATGTTATCTATAATCTATTATCAACTATGTACAACATGTTATCCTGTTTGTAAGCATTGTTATAAATTTAGTTTTGTTGAAATTATCGGACAAACTATTTCATAATTTTCACCAGATCCAGCAAAAAAAGGCAAAGCTTGTCCAGCTCCAGTTACGTGATGTAACAATCAGTTTTGAAGTAAATTCATTTATAAAAACCATGTCCACTCATTAAACCACCTGTGTGTGTTACTTAGACTATTCATACACTACAGATTTGAACTGAACAAATGTGATTTGCGATGGGCGAATCAACTGAGGAGGAAGTTTTGAATGTGACTTATCAACTGCATTTGCTACCCATCTTCCTGTTTCTGCAACACTTCCTGCCTTCTTTATTCTGTTGCACACTGTTACATGCACACCGTGTTTTCATGATATCTTGTTGCTAGTTACAAGTACTACAGTTAACAACTTGATAAATCAAATAGATCCCTGTACATTTAGCATTATTAATTGTAGCAGTTTTTACTCTGTAAAATTAAACTATTTTACCCAAATGTGCTGCATTTTTTTAAGTGCAAAAATTATGAAAAATATATTGATAGCAATAGTTACTTCTGTAAACAAATTGTTTATAACTTAATATGTGCTCACAGTACATACACGAACAACTGCACTTGATGCATGTAACTAAAGAGATAGAATTGGGCTGAGAATGTAGTTATGATTGGTTCATAGTTGTAAATTTAGTGTGATCCTTTTTGCTGGAATTGTTTGCTCAAAATTGTAAAAAGAACACAAGCAAACATCAGAAAACATTAATCCAATATTTATTCTCTTTAACTTTACATTTAGCCCATTGTTTTCACATTTAACTTAGTGATACATGTCATATCTATGTTGTTAGACTATTCTTAACTAGATAAAAAAAACAGCAATTGGATCTGAATCCTGGGATTTTATTCTTCTCCTGTGTGCCTGATGATATGGCAAGCAGGCTGTCCAACACAGTTGTATCAAGAAGAAAATCTATATTCAGTCATTTCCCAATTTGATGAAAATTTTCACCATGTTTAATATTGTTTGTCAAAACTCAAAAGTATATAGTATAATGAACTGTTGTTGTGTATGTGCAGCCAAGAGCAGCAGCAGTAAGAGCAGCAACAGCACGAGCCCAGCAACAGTGGCGTTGTCAACTATGACGTATGCACTGCAGTGAAACTGGGGATCTGCAGCAAACAGCTTTCGAGTGTTCATTGATCTGGCCACAGTACAACGACAGGGAGTGTGATCAGAGATCAGAGGGAGAGGGAAACGTAGAGGGTACAGCAGTGGTGGTGTGACGCGCACTGTCGAACGTATGCTACGTGTTCAACGAGACCACAAGTAACCAAAGCAAGCAGACAGTGTACAATATAGGGACCATGAGTATGGCAAGTCCTCAGTGGAAGGTGCACCTCATTCTTGTTATGCTATTATGACATCCTTTTTGTCACTTGTATTCAGGGTTGGGTGCAATTGTAAATATTTAATGTGTAATTTGTAATTACAGTAAATTAGAAACAAAGTATCTACAGGTTGTGTATGTGCTAGCAGCGTGAATATGTTTAAAAACATTAACCATTGTAATTGTAATTGACCATTGTAGTTGTAATTGACTACTGTAATTGAACCCAACCAGCAAGATTGCATGAATTCATCTCAAAGTTATAGTAAAGCCATGTTAGCAGCAGTAATGGTACATGTAGTCTTCAGAATTTGCTGTAGTATGATGTATATTATTTGTTTCATTCTCACCATGTATATTGATTGGAAAGCATTCGTTACATATTGTCCCTAAAGTAGGGGTGTATTGTTTTCAAATGAATAACCTAGAGTAGTAGTATATTGTTTTCAGCTAGTACAATTCCTGGGGATGTACTGAGTTCCTTTTGATAGTTGCATTACTTATGTTATGAACTTGCCAAAAGGCTGAAATATATCATCTGATAACGGGGTTCACTAAGTGCGTGATAATCTTTTTTTACTTCAAGACATTATTTGGCACAGTGCTGGTATAGCATGGTCATATAACCATTGGAATGTTAGCTGTATGGAATTTAACATTCGTTCCACTAGTGCTGTAATCTTCAATACAAAGTAGTTTTATAAGTGAATTTTGCTTGGGGATATGAAGCAAATGGGCTGAATGGAAATGGTGACTTGCATTTAATGCGTATATAATAATATAATGTATATATATATATATATCTATATATATATATATATATATATATATGTATATATATATATGTATATATATATATATGTTGTGTATAGTGCCAGTGTACTGAATAGAAACTAAGCATTCGTACATCAGCACACATGCAAATACACGTGTCACACACTTGCGCACACACACCATTTAGTATAAAGAAGAATTTTAGTCATAGTTTCGTCTGGGGGTTTTGCTGTATCTCAAACCAGAGTGGGTGACAGAAGTACTTTGTACAAACATGTGAGCTCAGATCAACAATGACCTTTTTATTCTAAAACTCAGCTTAACCTGGGCAACCAGGTTTTCTCTGGAGCTGTGCTGAAAGCTAACAAACTGCCCATCATTTAATCTAAAACTATAGTTACCATCCACAAAAACATATTTTTTCGAAACTGCATTTCCACCTTAAATCCTTGGCGCTCCCTCGCTCTGTTCATGACTTTAGCGCATCCCTGTTCGTGATATCAAAAATTCTTGTAATTTGCACCTCTAAGCTTGGGTTCCTCAGGGTTTAGGCACAACATAATTGTTATTATTATTAATATATATCGATTTTCTTCTAAACACAAGTATTTAGATTACCTACTCAACGTTTCGGCTGGCATCAGCAGCCTTCATCAGGAATTCTGGGATGACTAGTTCTTTTTCTGCTCACCAGTTGAGTAAGTGTTCTCAACAGTTGTGTTTAGAAGAAAATCGTTATTCATGTGTTTGTGTTGATTGTGTGTTGCAGAGCTACCAGCCGCCTGTCCAAGATCCTGCAATCCTTGCCTTTCAGCGATCAGTCAGTATTACCAGCAGTCTATCCAGTCCGGTCCTGTCTCAGGCAACACCTACCACTACAACCAGCACGCAGCCGGCATCTGCCGTCTCACTTCACAGTGTCAACAATAGTATCCGTGAAACAGGCTACATTGAAAAAATACTGGTGAGCTATGCGCTTTTTAATTGCTGACTCATTAAATAATAAAATTGGCAATTATGATGTGCTGTGTATTTAGATAGTTCCACAATGTCGGTTCAGCCACCGCGAAGGAGTTGTGTCACGTTGGTGAATCATTGGAGTATTTGTAAATACACGCCTACATAGACAATTTTGCAAGTTTATGCTCCCTTCTCAAATCAGTTTTATCGCTAGTCTCATTTCAGGTTAATTTTTTTAACAATTAAACCTATGTAGTATCCTTGCTGGCTCCTTTGTGTACTTAATTTTGGCGAAAGCATTGGAAAAACTAGTAAATTTTGTGGATGGGATCCGGTAAAAATTTTGCGAGAAAATGGCAGTGATCTGGTCTGTATACTATGACAGAAGGCTCTAACAATCAAACTGAACCGTTGATGACTCAGTGGAGTCTGGTGTAACACTATTGTTTTTCCTGTTGAAAATACAGGTTAGGCTAAAAGCAAGTTGGGCAATTCCGCATGCAAAATTACGATTGGGTTTTTGCTTTTAACAAAAAAAAATTTGACACTTTGATTTTTGTTTTGTCATCGAACTGCAATAGTGATTTCATGAAATCGTACAATTTTTTCTTGAAAAAAATTCAACCTGGATGATTCCACCCATCGTTTGTTGCTAAATCAGACTGGATTTTGGCTTTGTGCATCCTTCCGCTGACAGTTCCATTTGCATTTCTAAAATAATGCAAAGGGAATGGAATAATTCAGTAATAAAATATGTTCTGTGATTCAATAATTCTATCAATATTCTTGTTGGACTCTTGACAAGCCAATGGCTTCCTTGTCCACTTGCCATCTGGAACTTGTTTGCTTTGGATGGCAGTCTTGCTAATGTTTTTAAAAAAATTGGGGATGTGGCTGTTTAAGGAATTCTTGTGTTGAGAGAAACCCCAAGGTAACCCGCACTGCACGAAGCAGCATTTTTCTTAGGGGATGGATTTATATATGTATTTATGGTGTTTATTCACAGAAATTGTTGTAGGTTACAACAGTATATAGCACATCTGCAGCTAAACCACTCTTGTTTATGCCAGTGATAGACCAAATGATAAATCTGTCAGTTGTAGACAGCGTGTTTGGATGTGTGTTTGTTGTTAATGGTGTCTTTCTGTTTGCAGCATTCCTATGGATTTATTCAGTGCTGTGATCGCGAAGCCAGACTCTTCTTTCACTTCAGCGAGTACAGCGGTAGTCTGGAGGAGATGAAGGTCGGAGGTGAGAGGTCATGTCAGGGTCACGTTTCGGGATAATGCCAAAAGATTAGTGGTGGATTTTGATGATACTAATAACAACAACGGCAAAATTGTGAGATATTTTTCACACCTGAGATACTTCAATTTGCATATCCTGTTCAGGATGCTGCTGTGCAGATCCTTTTGTAAACTAGATGTCTTTCTCCCAACTTTGTTGTGGCTTATCTCGGATTCTGTTTTCTGCCACTAGTTCCCTCCAGAGTTGCTAACGCAGTGGTCATACTGTTCCTTTATTTTAAAGGAAATTCCTTAATCTTTATTCCATTCCTTTATTATATTCCTTTATTTTTTAGCAAAATATCACTGTAAATTAATAAAAAAAATTCCTTTTCAAGAATGTTTTTACATACTCCTAAAATACCCCGAATTCTAATGTGTCCAACTAACACATATAATTTTTTTCTGAAATTGTCACCAATTAAATTGCAAATTTTTCATATTTTCCCGTGGTTGAATAGTCTATAGCCAGATCTGGGGTCAATTCTTAATTGAATTGATTTGATTAAAAAATGGTGTGAATTTGAAATGACAAAAATCAAAATACCCCGTAGATTTAATTGGAATTGAAGTCTGCAAAGAGAGTTGAATTGACTGAATTTATCAATTTGTATAAAACGGTACATTTTTCTATGTAAATTTACACATGTAAACATTGGAATATGTTACAATTTATTTAACCTTAGCGTCCACTTAAAATGACTGGGTGTGATGAGCTTATGTTGAAGTCAACAGAGATTGTAGCACCTGCTATAAGTAAATATGTACAATTGGTCTGCCTGCAGAGATCTGAAACCATGTCCTTTGTGAGGCAACACAACTAAATGGAGTAATTTGCTTGTCAATCGTGGAGCAAGTTTTTTCTGAAGCCAAAAACTTAACAACCTTCATGTCTTCCCATGTTTGAGTAAGGGCTTAGTCAGTGTCTGTGCATTGCATACTGCTCTCTGGCTTGTAACAGATATGCTAACAATTGGAATACGATGCAAATAAACATATTTTGTAAGCTTGCAGTGATATAAGTAATAGGTTAGTAATGGACTATAACATATAACTTTAAAATAAAATACTAGTGCTATTACTTTTGAAGAAATCAATAAAATAATTATTGTGCTGCAGATTGGTGGTTGGTGCTTCTTTAATTTTAACTGGGCAGTGTTTGCACTATGCTGTGAACGGTATATCAGATGGTAGTTGCAAGTGCTGCTTGTTTTGCTAGTTTTGTCAAAGTTGGTATACTATCTGTAGAGTTTGATATGTATTAAATGCATGTATTAAATAATGATAATGTCTGCCGCTAGAAAGTCTACTGTTACAATCTTCCACTTTGTGGTATAGTGTTAACTAAGTAATGTTGCTAATTTGCGAATTGAATTTGAATTGAAATTGATTAACATGAATTGAAGTTGAATTGATCTCTGTTGTCAGTACATTGAAATGAGTTGGAATTGATAAAATGAATTGACCTCAGATCTAGATATTGCTTACATATAATTTTTTTTAATATGCTTCATCTAAATTTGACCAGCTGAAAAGTTAATACTGCTTACTAGCTAGTGTATTTGTTGGACAAATTCGGGTAGAAACTAACCACATTCGACCTGCATTGAACCCAACATTCCTTTATAAACCTAAAAATTCCTTTTCAAAATTCCTTTATTTATTTCATATAATTCCTTTATTTTTTTATCGAGGGTGATGGCTAATGTTGTCCGTATGATGTTGCTGCAGATTCAGTGGAGTTCCAGATGTCGTTTGACCGACGGACAGGGAAGCCGATTGCAATCTCTGTCGTCCGCCTAGATGAGGCACCAGTGCCGTTTGAGTGTCTCAACGAGAACAAAGTTGTTGGCACCGTCGTAGCTGAGGCTAAACCCATCAAGTGTAGAGGCGTGAGTGTTAAAGTGTTAACCCAGTTGGGGGGGGGGTGATGTGATCTTCAGTATTTTGCTAAGTCACTGGAGATTAAGTGCGCCCTTAAAACTCCATCGTCAACTGATGTCCAGATATGTAGTGTGTGAATAGTTTAAGTAATATCTGCAGTTGGTTTAATAAAACAGTGCGTATTTATGCAGAATGACAACACAAGTCGAGGTACGAGTGAAACAGGCCAAATTCATGATATTTAATTTATGAATTGAAGTACCGGTAATTATGCCAACATTCAACAAGGAGACGATATACATCAACACACAATCACAGCAAGCTGCCCTCCCCAAATGGTGTTTACACATAATATGTAACATGATTTACTGACATGTTACACAGTCTAACAAATATTGCTACAGATAATATTTAAATGTATCCGGCAGCCACCTGGTACAAGTGCTAACTATATGACTACTGGCTAATATTTACAACCACACTGTATCGGGGGTCACTCCGCCAGCGATGCGAGTACTAACGATATAACTACTGACTAGCATTTACCATTCACTCTGTATGTATGTAAAAGTGCGTATTTTTTTCAAATCATCGAAAGAATTTACTTTAGTTGTTAGATCTGGTAAGGCTCAAACTAGTGGACATTCCCAAATGTAAACATTTCAAGGCTGATCTTGGTCGTGACTTCCATCCTCTCGTCGATCACATGACTAAGTTATGAAATTTCTCCAAGGGCGAGATTCGTGAGTTTTCAGCATTTCCATTTTCACTTCAATAAATACTGAATCAAGCATAAAATAATTTAATAGTTTGTATAATGATTTTATAAAAAAAATACATACAAAAGTTGGTTAGAGGTTCTTGTTCAATTTGCTATACTGTAGAAACAACAGAGCAGAACAGGATAGCAAACAATCGTTTACAGTATATTATACAATAATTTTGGTGGTTCATATGATAGCAATTCATCACCTTATGTGATAGGAGTTTCCCAGAAAACAGTTCATTAAACATTCCTTTTTAATTTACAAATTGTTGATACTTCTTTTGCCATTTATTTGATATTTTTATTTTCTGTTACATAATTTCTGGTTTATTCATATGTAGACTATGGCAGTGATCTGTAGGCAAACAAAACAGTTTATTAATATGTGGACTATGGCAGTGATCTGTAGGCAAACAAAACAAAACATAATTTCTTGTTTATTCATATGTAGACTATGGCAGTGATCTGTAGGCAAACAAAACAAAACATAATTTCTTGTTTATTCATATGTAGACTAAGGCAGTGATCTGTAGGCAAACAAAACAGTTTATTCATATGTAGACTATGGCAGTGATCTGTAGGCAAACAAAACAGTTTATTAATATGTAGACTATGGCAGTGATCTGTAGGCAAACAAAACAGTTTATTCATATGTAGACTATGGCAGTGATCTGTAGGCAAACAAAACAGTTTATTCATATGTAGACTATGGCAGTGATCTGTAGGCAAACAAACAGTTTATTCATATGTAGACTATGGCAGTGATTTGTAGGCAAACAAAACAGTTTATTCATATGTAGACTATGGCAGTGATCTGTAGGCAAACAAAACAGTTTATTCATATGTAGACTATGGCAGTGATCTGTAGGCAAACAAAACAGTTTATTCATATGTAGACTATGGCAGTGATCTGTAGGCAAACAAAACAGTTTATTCATATGTAGACTATGGCAGTGATCTGTAGACAAACAAAACAGTGGCTCAGTTAAATACATCTTGAATCTGAACACTTGACAGGTTTTATCAGCCTAATAATCTAATTATATATGTTTATGGAAGTTGTTAATCCATTGTGTATGTAATTGCTTTTAACTTATTTCTGATAGGTTCCCTTTATTTAAACATAAAAACTGTTTTGATTGCATACAGATCACTGCCATAGTCTACATATGAATAAGGGACCTGAACCCTTACTGATGCAGGATTGATGTAATTTCTGCTGATGCTGCATAAATTGTCATAATGTTGTTACCTCTGCTCTCTGCAGGGAACGGACAATGGCGATGGCTTCGGCCGTGTAAGCTACGAGCAGAGTGGCGAGGTCTTCTTCCTGCCGTTCTCGATCGATGATGTTGAAAATGGGTGTAAGCTGGCCAGTGGTGATCAGGTCAACTTCCATATCATCACTGACAAAAGGTAGAGCCATTGGTGCTTCGCGTATGACCATGACCTTTGACCCAGACATGGCAGTGGGAAATACTGCCTCTTTCCTAGTGAATATATTTCTTGTATATCAGTGGCGGGTTTCCCCCTGTAAAATCTGTTACCCCTGGAAATATAGAATTTGTAAGATATTCGGTATCTCCTACCCTGTCCCTGTTTCATTAACAGGGGCAAGACAATTACATGTTTCGATATTAAAGTGATTGTTTGCTGGTTTTTATCGTAAAGTCATGTTATTTACTATAAACTAAATGTATTGTAATATAAATGTCCAAATGCTTCAAAATGAAGTAGAAAATTTTTTTAAATCAACACTTTGATGTTTACAAAACTCGACCCCACTGGAAGAGGCGGAGCTTTGAGCATTTGTCACTTATAAACAACTAAGCAACTGACAATTCATATCAAGCCAACATGTCACACAGCACTTGGCGGGGTGGTACGGCGAATAGTGTTCAGTGGGGCTCTATATAATGATGTTTACATTGTTATCTGCTAAGATACTTCACAACTGATTTGTAAGTTATTTGTAAACAATGATTTTGCTGACTAATAACAATAGAAAATAATAATCTGCAGATGAACAGCCGATAACATATATCTTCAGTTAACGCATGTCATGTGAAAGTTGATCAAACATAAAAACCGACAGTAGGTACAATCGATAATTGTTTCACTGTGTTTTTCCACCAATCTCAAAGCAGCGATTTGAGAATGCACATATCCCATGCCACTTGATATTGCGATTCACTGTGCACCAATTCCATATTTTCTGGTATTCAGCTGATGTGCTGGGTCCTGCGAAGGCAAGGGACTGCTGTAATCATCTTACTATGAACTGTTTCGTGTATATGGCTAAAATGTATTAGTTCTACCTTACCTATAATACCAAAACATTTTTCTATCTGTGATAATAATGTAATAGTTGTTTTTGAAGTTGTTGGCATCATTTGGTTTAGCATACATTAAAGCAGTCGGATTAAGCCCTGCCTCCTCTGTAGCTGTAAACACAGGATTTCATGGGGCCATACACGTGTTTTGGCAGGATGTGTACATTGAACATTTATTCTAGTATCAAGAACATTATTAATAAATAAAAAATAAACGAGGATCGGGTCAACTCATTATAAAAGTACAAAATATTTTGTCTTAGTTGTCATACTAAGCCACCTCAGTCAATGACTAAGTCCTTCTTTGTGTCTATTAGTGATTTCATCAAACAACTGAATGTGTTGGAGGTAGTAGTTTGTTACTGTATTGCATGATTGGGAGACTACTGACAACCAAAGCTCTGATATAGTTTCCTATAATTGTGTTGAAGAAAGATTCTTTTGCCTTTGACAGGAGTGGCAGCATTCGCGCGTACAAGGTCTGTCTTCTGAATGAGCCAATCGCAGAGAAGTACAACGGCGTCGTCTGCTCAGTGAAGGACAACTTCGGCTTCATTGAGCGGTCAGACGTTGTGCGCGAGATCTTCTTCCACTACAGCGAGTATCAGGGAGACATCAACGAACTGATCCTTGGGGATGATGTGGAATTCTCCATACAGTTCAGAAACGTAAGTGCAGCACTTTCACTGATCAATAAATCGTCACCTTTGATAGTGAAATGTAGAGAAGCACTTTCACCGATCAATAAATCTTCACCTTTAATGTAGTGTTTTTCATAGGATGATTTATGGGCTGTCAAATTGTGTAACTGCTAGCAGCGTGAATATGTTTAAAAACAAAGTTGACACATATCTCAGGAGGGTGGGTTACACGTAGATGAACATTATTGGACTCTCAATAAGCCAATGGCTTTCTTGTCCACTTGCCATATGGGCCTTTGGCTTGGGTGGCAAATCTTGTTAAAGTCCCGTTTTGTGCAATTTCTGATGGTAAAAATGCTACAGCAATAAACATTATAAAAGTTTAACATTGTTAATTTAGATCTACTTTGAAAAACAAGAAACCCTAGAGAATTGGGATATTTCAGTTACGTGAAACCGCCATCTAGCTTTGTATCAGTTAGCCAATGAACATTTTGTACATAATCTTTATAGGGAAACAAAAGTCATGGTTTTGGGCCTATGCACCTATAAAAGTTTCTAAAACATAACCATTTGCAACTACAATCAAGAATATCACACTAGGAAAACCATGTTGAACATACATCTTTATTTCATGGGCTATACTGTTACATAACCCTGCATCACGAGTAGTCTTGCAATATTCGCTCACCAAATAAAAATCTATTTGTAAATACGTAGTTCTATACTTGCCAATAGGATATGGCCACGCTGTTTGCATATGAACTTAACATATTTTGGCATTTGTTTACGAAACTTACCCAATTCTGATTTAGCAGCTTGCTTGATTGAGAGTTTGCATTGCGTCTGTGTACACATCAGCTCTTCAATTTTGGTCGAAACCACTTCACAGTGGAAATCTAGCTGCATCGATTTCCTAGAACTGCCAGGAACTTATTGGTCACTTGGCATGGTCAACTGGAAAACTAATTCTGAGAAAACCACTAGCATAATATTCTTGTTTGTAGTTGCAAATGGTTAGTTTTTGTTATCTCTTAGGTGCATATCCCCCAAACCATGACTTTTGTTTTACCTAAAATGTTATTTAACAGCTGTATGAATAATCTGTGAGCTTTACAATGTAACTCCTCTGTTGGTCACCAGGGCAAAGAAGTTGCTGTCGCCATTCACCGACTTCCTGAAGGAACAGTTGTATTTGAGGATGTCGCGGTTGAACGCAGGCGAGGTCGCATCACAAAGACTCTGAAGACGCCCCACAGCCGTAGACACAGTGACCCCCTTGCTGGCAAGATCACATACGAGACCCTCAAAGGGTGGGCTGTTTGGTTCATTTAAGATATATTGTCTAATTCACTTAGTGCTCTCTGCTAGCAAATATCACTAACAGGATTGGAATCAATTGTAATTGCTTAATTTATGATTTAATTACAATATAATTGCAGCTGTAATTGAATTTTTTGGAACAGTCTAATTGTGATTGACTTTGCAGTTGCTCATTGTGATCGCTCATTGTAATCGAACACTGTAATCAATAATTGTAATTGAACCCAAGAACTCAAGAATTCACCAAAAACCTGTGTAAAAATGAGCAGTAAAAGTAAATGTAATATTCTGTTGTAAAACAGTATTTAACCTATGAGTTATTGCAATTGACCCAGCATTGTAACTGATTTTTTAAGCACTGTAATTTTAATAAACGTTTAAGCAACGTAATTGTAAGATTGATGTGTTTTTAAGTGCTGTAATTTAGTTATATTTGAACCCAGCCCAGGTCACTAAGTACTTGTTTATGTTTTAATGTTTTAAGGTAAATGTCTGTAGTCAGTACTATTAATAAAAACCTACATTTCAATGACCTTTGTGTGCATGAGCTGTTTGAAGTAAATGGAACACATATTAATTTTTACATAAAAAGTAATAAAATTTCACAAAAATTGGGTCGAGAAAATGTTGGCCTTTTCTTGGTTGATTTAATATGCAATGACCCATAAGTTTAGGAATGTGCCATATTTGCAATGGCTGATCTTCAGAAATGTAGATGCTTAGTGAAGTTAGTGTAAATGGAAAATTTACGATGAAATGGAATCAGTCAGGTGATCTTTGGAATTCATTCGTCGTTGGTGTCAGTAGGAAACATAATAAAATTCCTATCGAGACATATCTTTTGTGTTTACCCTCCTCAGCTCCCTAGCATTTCATCCATCTGTTGATGACTAGCATTGCATACCGATTTTGAGATTGTCTTACCCGTTTGTTATGATGAGCTTCTGAACTGGGGTTTCCAATGATTTACGTGGAGTGTAAAGTTTTCTCATTATTATTAATATATTTGCAGGCCAATTGAAATACCATTTGGTGACAAGGACCAGAAAGGAGATTACACCCTGCAAGTGGACGACTTTGTTGAGTTCAACATCGCGACTGACCGGCGCGACGGTCTGCAGCGGGCCACCAACATTACACTCGTTGAAGACACATTCAAAGTGAACGGCGAGATCCGCGAACGAGTAAGTTACTTTTTTTATAACATGAACATAGCTTTTTTTATATATTTGTTTTATTTGTAGATGCGTAGAGTATGACTAGAATGATTTTAAAATGAAATAAAAGTTTTTTTGACATAGTTTTACCTCTCAGGAAACTGGTTCTCTCTTTGAATATATTGCGGTGAATCTCTCTGCCTGGACTGATATCGCTATGGGTGTGTCAATGTCAACATAAGCTGGTGATGTACTGGGTGTAGCTCCTGGTCGACATCTCGGTTCAGAGAAAGTTTTATTTTGTGGGTATTTATTGCCTGTTCTTTCGTATGTTACAGCAGCAGGGTTACAGTCATGTTGTTAGTTGGTCGATCCTGCAGTAAATGTGAACATGCGGCAATGGTTGACAGTGTGGTCAATGGTCTGTTGGTCATGGCCGCATTCGCATCTTGCAGTGTCTGTGATTGCCATTTGTGCAACAGATGTCTACATCTTCCATGCAGAGTTCTGATTCTATTGATGGTGGTCCACTTGTGTCGAGGAAGGTCAAACCCGGGAAGTTAAGTGGTAGGGTCCGGGACAAGATTCTTCTTTCTGATGTCTGGTAATCCCCACTCTCTTCTCCACATCTCTTTCTCAGTGATGTTAGTTTCAAGGAGGGAGGCTGCTTTGGTCCAGAAAGGCTGTCGTTAGGTGATGCACTGTAGTGGTTCTGAGCTGAGGTCCGTACTGTGGCGGATAGATGTGGGCGAGCACCGACAGCCACCAGGTTGGTGTTGTTTATCACCTGTAGTGATGTTAGTTCGTTAATGACTCAGCTGAAATATTCAAAATGAGAACCCCATTTTCTTGAAATGTAAAACTATCAAAATCAACATTCTTTGAAACCGGAACATCAGTCCTTTCAAGGAAATTGTTTCGTTGATCAATATCGGCTGAAATGTGTTCATTTGCTTTGTTTCTCTCTACGTGTAGAGCAATGTGTTTCAGGGCATCATCGCCACGGTGAAGGATGCCTTCGGGTTCATCCGCTGCACCGAGCAGGAAACGCGCATGTTCTTCCACTTCAGTGAGATGATGGAGCCAGAACGCGAGATTAAAAAGGGCGAGGAGGTGGAATTCACTGTTATACAGGTTGGTCGCCCGGGTTGAGCAACACCAGTCGACAATTATAAACAGTCCGTAAGACTGTTCATAATTGTCGACATTAACCTATATTCATACAAAGCATACTGATCCACAGACCACCTCCCAGTGCCTGAATACAGGATATACAATAATCAATTCCTGACAACTTCATGGTTTCATCCATATCCATAGTTGGCCAACCAGGTATATAGGGTTGCATAATTTGTAATTAATTACAAGTTCAGTGTAATTGTAACTGTAATTGATTTTTTAGGACACATATTGTAATAAAGTTTTTATGAGGCTTTGTAATTGACCATTGTTACTGAATGTGGTAGCAAGAATGCATGGATTTATCTAAAGCCCTGCATAAAAATTAGCAGTAACGGAAGATGTAGTCTTCTTTTATGAAACAATTTGGCTATACTAAAACTATGAACTATTGCAATTGTCCCATTATGAAGCTTAGTAATTTATTTATTTTTTATTGATGTAGATATAATAGATCTAGGCAATATCACCATAGTAGTCATTTTTATTGATTGTGTTAAGACCCATAATTTTAATCAAGCTTTTACGAGGCTGTGTAATTGTAATTAACAATTGTAATTTATTCATTCCCCACTGCTGTATTATCATTATTATCTCGGAACTTCACACTTTTGAACAATGCCAATATTTTTCTATTCAATTAACAAGATTTAATAAGATTGCCATCCCAAACAACAAGTTCCAGATGGCAAGTGGACAAGGAAGCCATTGGCTTATCGAGAGTCCAACAATTTTCTCATCTATGTGTAGCCCGCCCTTATCAGATATCTGTCAATTCTGTTTTTAAACATATTCACACTACTAGCATTAACACAATCATTTAGCAGCTTGTTCCATTCATTTATCACCCTCTGTGAGAAAGAGTACTTTCTCATGTCCATCCTACACTGTTACTTAACTAATGCTGCTTTGTGTTCTCTGGTTCTACTGCCTTCTTTAAGTTTGAAGAACATATTTCTGTCAACACTATTTTAAACACTTCTATTTGGTCTCGTCTCAGTCTCCTGGTCTCTAGTGTTGTCAAACCATATTGTAATAAGCAGCTTTCGTAACTAAGGTCTCTCAATTACAATCTAGAAAGATTCATGCTAGAAAATGTCATAAGTTGGACACACCTTTTTGTCACCAGTATACTATGTGTATTGTTTGTGTTGACACCAAACTTTGCCTTGTTGAATTCACTGATATCTCGTCCAATGCAGCAAGACTGCTAGTTCACATAGCAATGAGCATTTTGTACACTTGCTATTGCCTGCAGATAACTGCAGTGGCTCAGTGGTTAGAACATAGGACTCTTATGCAAAATGGGCTGTGGTTTGGATGCTCTTGATGCCGTTTAGAAGCTTGGACAATTTTTTTCACTCCACGTTGCTTATGTTAAATGAGCACCTGGCTGTAGACAGTGATGGATATACAGTAGTACCTGCTTTCAACGGACCCTCCGATGAGCAGACACCTGCTATGGCGGGACATTTTCTCAATGTACGGACTGTTTTACCATGTTTATGTCCCTCTCATGAGGGGACACCTAGTTAACGTGGACAGGATATTTTGGTTTTCTGTCCCTGCTAAAGCGGACAGTAATCATTACTTTCGTGATTTTTTTCTCGAAATATTTTATTTTCAAAATGGCGACGGACAAACAGCGCGGTCGTGGACCCCGATTTTCTGCCGCCGGGGAAATGCCAAATGGGCCTGCTTAAACCTACTTAGAATTGCTTTGACAAATCATAAGAAACAGGTGAAAAATTTCAATGTGTTGTTTGTTTGGCGCTGTCCCCGACATCAATCGCTGATGTTGGCTTCGCTTAGGCGGTTTGAAATTGCAATCGAGATTCACAAATACACCTCGCATAAGAATCAGATAAACATTGTTAAATGCAATTAAGTATGCAGTACTAATACGACACTGGGGATGAAATGGCATGCTTCCAATCTAAACAACGCGAAACCACCATGCCAAACCCAAGTCGCTACAGGTGCGCGAAAATACGAATTTGTCATCTTCATATGAAATTTTTTTTTCGGTTGAAATCAGTTGAAATTTGAGGTGAAACAATTATTAATTCTGCCTATTGTCGTTTTCTATGTTTAATCAGCTTACATACTGCGTGTGTCAACTCATATACATTTTCAGCTGCTCATATCCAGGTTATTATTTTTGATTCATATGCCTATTAGTTCAGTACATCGTCATCGTCATTCCATAACAGTTTTTGGACTTGGTGCAGAACACGGCGATCGGTGTTGTTTAGTAGCTCCATGGTGGCAGACATGGGAACACCTAATGCATCTTATTTGTAGTATATGTACCTCGGTTATATCCTTACTGTACAGCCTGTTTATGTATTATTAAGTTAATTGATAATATCCGTCATCCACACATGTCTACCATATATGTGTAGCACTGAACCCTCCACTCCAGCATGCCTGTCCCTTCGATGAGGGGACACCTGCCATGTAGGGACACTTTTGTTTGGATACAGAAGTGTTGTCCTTTCAAAGCAGGTACTACTGTAAAGGAATGAATAGTCTTTGTCTAGTACTTGTGGCATGGCTGAATGCTTCCCAGAGAAGTTGACTTGGTGTTTGAATGAACAGGTCTGCCAGAGGTGAACAGTCTCAAGGATAGATATTTGTAAGAACTACCTTTTATTTTGCTCACTCTCCTCTCCATCAGCCATGTATGCCATCCATTTCTATCTTCAGCCATTTTTTCTAGGTCCTATGTCTTTATTTTTTGAGTTTGTGCCTCTTTTGCGATGGTTTGTTGGAACGTTTTTGGTGCTTCCTTTTTCCAGATGGTTTCCAGTACCACACCTGCTTTGGTGTTCTTATTGGTGGCATTCTAAATCTTCTTTTCAGTATTGTTGACTTTAATGGCTCTCTTTTTGCACATATGATGCTTGGAAGTCTGTGTAAGCATCTGGTCTGGAAACTTGTTAGGTTCTGTTCAAGTTTGACGGTTGTTTTCCATGTTTCAGGGCACCAGAGAAACATGGGTATAACAAAATTCTTATTTTGGTGTTTGTATTTATACCCATTTACCTCCAAATTTTTTGTAGCTTTTGAAATGCTCCCATGCCGTTTACCTCTACCTTTATTTGTTCAGGATCCTGCCTCACCAAACCGACAGATTGCCATCAGGATTAAGTACCTTCCAAAGGGCACTGTCACTTTCGAAAGCGTTCTGCCGACCAAATATCTCGGAAACATTGAAAAGGAAGCTGCCTCGGTGAAGAATTCAGGTACGTTGAATTGAGACCCACAGATTATATGAATGTTCAACTTTTATTATCCATTGTTTATTTTTCTATGCTGTGATTTGATTTGTTTTACATTTGTATAGCTTTTTGTATTTATGCAAAATCAGACTTGTTATATTTGTTTTGTCAGCAAGGCATATTCTGCATATCTAGTATTTTTTTGGTAATTTTGTTTGTGCAATAACCAACACAGGTCCAGTATAGTGGGCAACTGAAATAGGCCAAATGATGATGTTTATTACAAAGTGGACTGCTTATCATGCAGCCACTTTTGGGAAGAACATTAACAGGAATGTGAGCTCTACAACGCAAATGAGATAGTAACTGAACACATGTAGGGTCAACATTTTGGTGTGTGTAGTTTGGTGGAATGTCAGGCTTGGTACCTCAGTGCTTAGAATGTTAGACTCTCGATCGCGAGGACTGCGGTTTGAATCTTCTGGCTTCTGTTTGAAGCCTGGGCAATTTTGTTCGCTCCACATTGCTTCAATTCACTCAGTTGTATGAAGTGTGTGTCTTGTCCAGGGGTTATGTACACTCTCATCCAAGTGATTAAACATTGGCTATATGGGGCACGATGGCCTAGAGAGGACTGATGTACCTTTAACAAGGTTTAACAAGGTTGCCATCCCAAACAACAAGTTCCTGATGGCAAGTGGACAAGGAAACCATTGGCTTATCGAGAGTCCAACAATTTTCTCATCTATGTGTAGCCCTCCCTTATCAAATATCTGTCAGTTCGATTTTTAAGTAGAAATATTTCTATTCTATTTTTAAATAGAAATACCTGAACCCAGCCGTGGCTGTACCTACCCAGCAAGTTGTGCTCAGGGGAAATGTTGTTGTTGTTGCAGCAAAGAAAATGGACCAGGATCCCGGAATCATCATGTATGATGTGAATGGGACCAAACAGACAATACCATATGGTGGAAACGTCATCATTGGCTCACCTCCGAAATATAGAGACACGGTATGTTCGGCGATTGCGCGGTGTGTTTGATTTCACTGAAAGGTCCCTCTTCAATTTGATTGTTTAGCTTGTCTCATTTAAGACTAATTTAAAAATAAATCGAACCTATGTAGTATCGACTATGACATGCTATCATCAGTGGCAGGTTGGGTGTATTGGGCCACCTGCCATTGCCCATAGCCCCTCTTTAGTTAAATTCCATGTGTAACTGGTTATGCCACTACATGATAGCATGGTAAACTAACGGGTGACTAAGCTTGGCCTCCCGCTTTACAAGTTTTTGTATAAATGTGTTATTTAGTTTCCGTGAAATCATCTGACAAACATACAGCTATCTGTCAGGCTGGGCACACTTTCTCAAGTTAGCTGATCCAACTGTCATAGTCAATTCTTTGGGTGATTTTAACAAGTACTAAATCAATTGAGAGGAGTTTTAATGTAATGTCTGTGTCAAACCAGCATCCACAATACCAAACTATTGCTATCTGCTGTTGTCTTGAGCTTGTGAAAATCAATATCATGAATTTAGACACGTGGTTTGTGTTTTTGCCTCCAGGTGGAGTTCCAGATCTGCGAGAGCCGCAAAAACAACACAAAGACTGCCGTGAGCGTATGTGTGGCGGGCAGTCGGCAGGTGCTTGGCAACCGACAGCAAGGGTTCATTGCTACACTCAAAGAGAACTTTGGCTTCATTGAAACGGCAGAGCACGACCGAGAAATCTTCTTTCACTTCAGGTTTGAAATTACGCATAATAATAATAAAAGTATTTGTATAGTGCCCAATCTATCAAGATTACCCTCAGGCACTTTACTTGCCTGCAATCATAACTTGGGCTATAATAAAAAAAAAGGAGGAAAGCCAAAATCAACATGAGACAGACTGTGGAAACTGATAGAAACCAACAGGGATGGAGTTCTTGGAAGATTGTAGAGAATGCAGCTAGAGATACACAAAAAAATTAAGATATGAAGATGATAAGTAAGTATAATAAAAACACCAACAATAAACGTAGATAAATGCAGTGTTGTATACTTATATAAAGAACTTCATCAGTCTACTTTTGACAGTCATAATACTAGTTTTGGGAATTGGTAGCATTTTCATGATCGACCATTGGTTTATCTAACTGATCAATGTTCAATCAACAATCGATCATAGATGTTAATCAACATGTTTAATAAATATTTCTATTTGTATTTCTCAGATTTTACCTTACAAGAGAGTAAATAATACAAATGTTTTCATTTGCCAGTAAATGGGAGAATGGGGCAGAATAACCAATCAGAAGTCTTCTCTCTTCCTGTCATGTTTCTACACTTGTCATGTCACAATCTTGGACACATAAATCATGGAATGACAGTGAATGAAATTCAAAATAAATATAATCGAAAATGATTGATCACACAAGATTATGATTGATTTCTTGATCAGAAGCGTGAAACAATCATTCATCGATGAAATTGATTAATCGTAACAGCACTACTCGTAGATACTGTTTCAGTCATAATCGTCGGCCATAAACTGACTTTACTTGTATGAAAGTATAAAATATACATGATTTGGCATGTTTTTTTGTGTAGCGAAATAAGGTGTTTTTTGTTAATTAAGACATATCCCTGTACACCTGTTAGATAGCCTATAAAAGGTGTTATGTTAGTATTAACAATTGTAAATGTTGTGGCAATTAGGTCCATAAACACCTTTATAGCTTGGCTTGGTTTTCACTTAAGTTCAGCTTTGTGTGAAATGCAAATGACTGAATAATTGTCATGCTAACATTTATGCAATCAACAACACAAGTTCATTATAGCTACTAAAAGGACAAATGGATGATGTTTATTACATGGATTAAGTGTAAGATTTGTTTGGCGCACTGATGTTTAAGAAACAAATGTGGGCTTTTTATCACATGCCAGGACTGCGACTGAGCCCATACTAGTCTTCTGCAAACATTGTTCCCAGAGCCCACATCAGACATTCTCAGAAAAAAGCAGTGTCATTATTAGTGAGGTTTCACTGAAGTTATTATCAATGTTATATACAGTACAATATTAAAATTGAAGCCACACCATTAAACAAAACAGACTGTGTGTATGTACAGTCACTGTACATATCAGAATAGAACACTACATGCTTAGAAACACACTATATCTGAAACTTTAGTAACCACAAAGGTGGGGTCATTTCACCGCATAGAATAATAACAATGCCTTGTGTATGATTCAGTGCCTTTTCGGGCGACTCGGGCGAACTTGACCTTGGAGATGAGGTAGAGTACATTCTGTCACGCAAAGCATCCAAAGTGAGTGCCGAAAACATAAGAAAACTACCGAAAGGCGCAGTGGCTGGGGAGGTACGTACGAATCCACTCAGCTCTTCATTATCCACATCCTACATGATGCAGTAAAATATTTGTTGTGTTCCTTGTGCATAGTTGCATGGACTTGCCTCTTATGCCAGTGCGTTTTTGTCAGTTAGTTCTGTTTTCAATGGAAGCTTTGTATGTATGTTAGTTATAACAATTCCGTGCTCAAAATAAACACGTGGAAATAGAAGGTGGACAATCGCCTGCTATTTCAGAAAGGAAAAAATAACTGCCATGTAATTTACTATGATACGTTACTTTTCATAAATGGCTCAAACATGCACATTAAGGCCTGATACGGCAGTCTGAAATACGTCAGAAATTATTTTTTGGAAAATTTTTGTTTTGTTCACTTATTGACAGATTGATATATCTACTTCACAACAAAGATCGTTTTTTAACAGTTACTCACCGCTAAGTCACTATTTTAGCACTAACTTAGATGGCCCATCAAATGTGAAATGACAATAAAAATGTGAATCGATGAAACACGCCAAAAGTAGTCCATGTTTGTGCCTTGACAACGACCACGTTCGTTCACCGTACGCCATTTTGTTTGGTATCAGAAAAACCGCCGTCTTCTTGGCTATTTGTCAGTTATGTTGGTAGTCACGCCCCTTTCTTCCAAAGTAGAATTTTCCCGCGTTGAAACCGGGTCCAAATTCCCGACGATCTCCTTATTTAGCATTGAACATATGCAAATGAGAAACGGAACTGACCGAACGCAAGTTCGGGGGGTCGTTCAGCCTCCTTCTCGCGGTTTTATGACGTGTTTTTTCTGAAAACGAGGCGCGGAACATCCTTGTTGCCATTTTATGACGCGTTTTTTCTAAAAACGAGGCAAATCAATCCCACGATGCCATACGTTGTTTAGTTTCCTGTTAATATTATTCGGAGTTGTTGCTACGGAGAATTTTTGACAGCTAGTCAGCGAACGATATTTTGAGTGAAATAGATAGTTTAATCGAGATGCCGCCGAAGAAATTGAAACTTGTGCGGAAGCGACTGAGGGAATACAATGCTGCACATCGATGGTCGGCGAAGAAAGTCGATTTTACAGCCGTAATCGACGGCGAATGAAACTTTGCAGAAGCAGATCAGAACGTAACTTGTTATGCATCACATTGTGCCATATGACGTATATGGATGCTATGTTATATATAGCAAGAATTTCAGAGTTAGTGATGATTGACTGACGTATCATCAAAGATATGATGATTGTATATGAACACACATACGCCTGCTGCATTTATAAAATGCCTCAGTGAAGTGGTGCCTAGGCTGATTACGGGGATATTCTTATAAAACTTGTTTCTGTAGTCTACACATTATACCCTATAGGCTATACTGACTTGAAGCAAGCAAGTCTGTGGTGTGTTATATGCAGTAAATTTTCATGTTTCATGGATGTCTGAAGTCACAACCTGTGCAGTGTTAATTATATATGGAAACTATCTGAACTGATGCATCCTCGATGATTCTTTGCATTATATGTGTATGGGGGAGGGGTGGGAAGACATGATATAATTGTCACTGTTAATGGACATTCATATATTATGCATGGATATTAAGACTATTATTTTGTTGCTTATTTGCAACATTTAGTACTTGGGAAAACAAACTAATAGTTGATGATAACTTACTGACGTGTCACGATTGTACATGGACGCACATATGCTACATTTGCAAAAATGAAATTATACTTTCTTAGGTAAAATAACCCTCTGAACAGGATTCTTTACATAACCTATCTATATTGCCTGTTATATGCATTCAGTATGCATATTTGATGTAGGTATCATGTCAGAATCTATTTATTGTGAATTATATGTGAAAACTGCCTGAAGTGGTGCGTCGGCTATGATAATTTGCATTATCGATTATGGGGGTAGGGGTAAACTATGATATAATTGTGTCGCTATTAATTAACTATTACTGTTATAAACATACATATATTGTATATAGATGGTAAGGCTACCATATGGATGCTTATTTGCAAGATCTAATGTGTGCAACACATTAAAATTACTTAGTTCATACTTTGAGTGCCGTTTTCTCAGTTATCACTATTTTTCGGGTAAAAGTGAATAGAACTCAAAAACTAACCAACTGATGCATACCAACTTTACACACAGTAATAATGCCATAAATATCTACATTCCTGTGCATTGAAATAATGATCAGTCATCTGGATTATATACTGGGGGGGTTTGAATATGAAAATTTTGAGGATAAAAACAATTTCAAAAAAATATTTCCAAAACAAATCTATATAACATATGCAAATGGCCATGCACAGAAAGTTAGAATAGTTCATTACCTAGATAGAAACATTTTAGTACTTTAAATTAGCCTAAGGGTTTCAGTTTTCTATTCATTTAAACTTTTGTTATTTTTATGATTTTTTTTTCCATTATGACCCTCTCCCGCACTTAAATATTTCAAGACAAAAATTTTAATGATGAAATTTCCTTAGTTTCAATACAGGTACTTCATACAAATCATTTGTGGTGAGATTTATCAGTTTAAAAAAAAAATAATGTTGCCGTGTCCTGTATCCCCTTAAATGGAAACAAAAGTCATAGTGCACCTAAAAGAAATGATAAAAACTAGTCACGTGCAACTCAAGATCAAGAATATCAACCCAGCGGTTTACTCAGAATGTGTTCTAAAAGCGAGAGATTCCGATCATTTCTCCAAATGACTGAAGGCTGACATGTTATCCAACTGGACCGATTAGTGCATACTCAGTTCTACGAAATCGGGGTAACCTAGACTACAAGTGACATATTAAGGGAGGCCAGCATACACAGAACCAACACAAAGTCTCAAACAAACATATTATTTTGCCAGAAAGAGGACTAGTTTAGTAAACAAAAGCCAAAATATGTCACAGAAGTTTAGTTTGGATGCAAATGGCATGGCAATATCCTATTGGCATGTATAGGAATAGGTGCATACAAACATATTTTCATTTGGCAAGCGAATATTGCCAGAATACCACACTCGGGTTATCTCAGGTCGCACAGATCGCCGAAAGTCTTGAATGTTCTTGAATTTGATTTTTCCGTTTGAATACCCTTGAATGTTCTTGAATTTCACTGGCTGTTCTTGAAACCGATTTTTATGAATATTCAAGCACATTAATGACGAGTTGTTCGATGAAATCGTTTTTACTAACTTTTTGTCAGTAATTTTCATCATCAAAATCGGCAAATCGCAATTTTAAAACCAACATGTTGTTGCAAATTTGCGGTAACTCAAGTCAGTAGATAGCGCCACGTGAAATAGCAACGTGGTATGCAACAACGTTTTCTATTGGTTCAGTAGCAATTGACCAATAATCTCCGTGTTTGCAGGCGATTTCCGTATCTTTTTTTATTTCATTTCTGATTCACGATAGTTACAACATTTGATTATGCCTCGCCAGCGTGGAAACTTTAAGTTTCATGCCATATTTTTACTAGCCGCAAAGTTGAAAGATTGGATTGTGAGAGATCGACAAGATGACAAGGTGGCAATATGCAATCTTTGCATGAAGCAACAGCTGTTGGTGGCGTCATGGGAGTCAATCTTTCGAAGGAGTTGTTGGCTTCGTGTGCAGCATCACATGGACGGTACGCAGCCTATCTAGTGAAGAAACAGCAAGCGCATTTGACATCTGCATAATCTCGTTTGACATCTGCATAATCTCGCAAGCGTAAGGACATGGTTGATGAGATTGACAACCTCAAAGCAAGCGGCAGCAGGTGAAAGAAGATATGGATGAGCTTGTCAAATGTGCTGATGATTTCTCTCTGCGAGCAGAACAGATATGTGACTTTGGTTTGGTCACTAAGAGTAATGATTTGCACAATTCTACCCACCAGAAAAATGTCGATCTCAGTAATTCAGCAAGCCTTGGACTTTAAAATCAAAGTGTTAAATGGACTGTAAATAGATGTATTTACAGAGAGGAACACTGAACTTTGCTATATGATGCAGTGATTGATTCATGGAATTTGGGTGAACTTCTTAATAAATTTTTATTTTTTATTATCAAAACGTTGTGCGTCTCCTTGAAAATGTTCTTGAAAATGTCCCTGAAAATTGGCCCCAAAACCCTTGAATGTTCTTGAATTTGAAGTCCAACTTCTTGTATGTACCCTGGGTTATCGGATAGTATGGCGCGGCCCATGAAATTAAGATGTGCATTCAATAAGGTTTTTCTAGTAAACCACTGGCATGATATTCTTAATTGTAATGACAAATGGTTATGTTTTATTAACTGTTATCGGAAAATACTCTGAAACCCATGACTTTTGTTTCATGGTAAAGGCTATACATTCATGGGATGGGCTAACTGAATGCCTGTTTTATGGACATTGCAGTACTGAATTTATTAGTACTCATAACATCATGGATTTAATTTAAAAACACACAATTTGGTAGTGAAATAAAATTTGCTTATATCTTAAGCTTTACTGCCATTAATGAGAGACCAATTAATCTTCTCATTTGAAGGTGAAATATGTTTTTTATCGGGTGATTTCTTGATCTGTTAAATTCCCATTTTATACAATCTCTGACGATAAATATACTGCAGTAATAAAGTATAACATTATTAAAGTGAAACCAAAGGTATTTTTGGGACATTTGCACCTATAAGAGTACTGAAAACTAACCATTTGCAAATCTAATCAAGAATATCACGCAAGTGGTTAACTAAATATATCTCGTTGAACACCAAAAAACTTTTTGGTATGGGCAGCGCCATATTTGTTCAGAATACTACACCAAGAGTGCTGACTAGGTTTCCCACAACTCCGACTTTAAACGCCTGATTGTAGATGTAGACAATTTTAGTCACATACTTGCCAATCAACTTATTTGGCAATATAGTCCATTTATTCATTGTTTACTAACCGCCTCGCATTCCGATTTGACAGTTCTCTTGATCGAGTGTTTGCGTTGTGACTTGTATCAAAGCCTTCGGCTGAGGTACATGCTGGAAGGTTGTCGGTACCGCTTCAGGCTTTAACGTTCTCCGTCGCCAACGTTTTGAAGGAACTTGACCCATTAGTTGATGAAAATGTATCAACTTCAAAACCGCAACTCTTCAAAATGGGCCTAATAAATTCTAGCATATCGCGTGGGCTTCCAACCAGCCCGCCCGCAGTTGTGAATTCATTGCTTTACTACTGTCTGTTTTTCCAGAGGAAATAAAAAAGACAACTCTCTCAACCTTGCTGAATCATGTTTACATGCACAGTACAACGTTGTAAGAGTTTTTGTTGCATGTAAATCCAATATAAAAGCGAATAAAAATGTAACTGCACATCTCAAACATGTTAAAAATACACGCAATATGCACAGCCTACGTCACAGCCGCATTGGGAGTTAAGGGGCTGCTCGCCGCTGATTGGTCAACATTTCAAACACTGATGAATATGTCAGCCTTCACGAGAAATGACATTAGACCAAAATGTCGCACTTTTTGAATAAATTCCCAGTAAACCACTTGCATGATATTCTTGATTATAGTTGCAAATGGTTAGTTCTTAGGCACTCTTATAGATACAAAGGCCCAAAACAATGCCTTTGGTTTCACTTTAATTTAGATGTACTTTGAGGTCGAAACAATTAAGAAAATGTCGTCATTTTAATTATATGAAAACCCAAAACAGCCGCATATCAGTTCGCGAATGAACATTGTTGTACATTAATGACTGTGATGTATCTTGATGACAGGAGGTTCAGCCAGGTGTCCTTGACGGCAAGATCATCCGATGTCTGCGCATTGTGAACCCCGAACAGGACGAGTATCCAGGACTGGTTCAGGCCAGTGTGGATGGTGAGTGTGTGGCCAACCACCAAAAAATCAGGGTTGAAGAAAGGGAGTTTTTTTATTTATTTTTCTATGTGGGTTTCTTCTCAATGGGCCAAGGAAAGTGTTGACTTCTTCCTTGAAATGTTCTTTCTCCCTGTCCCTGATTGTAACAATTTCCTCTGGGAGTTCAAATAAAAATCCATTAACAAATCCATGAACATCTCACATTGACCCACTATGTGTCTGTTTAAGGCAGCATGGTTTGAGGAATTGAGCTCAAACCAAAGATTAAGATCAAGAGTTATTTAAATTGCTGATATAAATAAAACTACCCTGTAAAAAAATGATGATTTATCTGTGAGATGTCGTTCTGCCTGATTGTGAGACATGGTGGCGTTGTGGTTAGAACATCAAGAGAACACGCTTTCTCTTTCTTCTATTATAAGGTTTTTGCAATTTTGTTTACTCCACGTTGGTTCAGTTCAGTCAGCTGTATACAAACGACTCCGTGGCTATAAACAGTGGTAGATATGTGAACAAATAGTCTTTGCGCAGTAATTGCAGAGTGGCTGAATGCTTCCCAGAGAAGTCAAGTTGGCATTGGAATGAACAGGTCTGCCAGGGAGTGAAGAGTGAAGCACTTTGAGCAGTCCCAAGGACTGGGTACTGTGTTTTATAAGAACATACTTTATTGATTATTAGTTAAGCAAAAATTATAAATTTTTGCAGATGATGCGAAGATGGAGACGTACCAGTACGGCATAACAAGTCTGGCGGACAAGCGTGACTTCCTACAGAAGGGGGACATCGTCAAGTTTCAGGTGGCCAATGTGAAGCTGACAGGCAAGAAACGTGCCACATGCATTGCGGCCGTGCGCAAATATGTGCGTGCCACCGTCGACTCCGTCAAAGGCCAGGTAAGTGAGTCAGTGCATCAGGTTTTGTAGTTGACGTTCTATGGGTTTGAAATGTGTGCTAACTTGCCAAGCATGATGCTTTGTTGCAAGCGTCTGCTGTAAGGAACCACATCACTCAATCGAGAGGTCCGGGTTCGAGTCCACCTGTTGCTGTTTAAAAACTTTTGCAATTTCGTTCATCCCACTTTTTCTATGTCTTGGAAGAGACACTAAAAGCTGTTGGTCCCTTCTACCTGGTGTCTATGCCAGAGGAAATAAAACATTCCACACAGGGGATAAATGTTTAGCCTGTTATAGACTCATTGACTGTAATGTGAAATTAGGATGGGCAGTGTATTAGTGGCAGCTTAAAAAGATCCTTTAACCAGCGATGGTGCTGAGTGCCATGACCGAGTATTACATCTCAGGCTACAACAAAATTGAGAGCGTGTATGAGTGAAACTCATGCAGAATGTAGATGATTGGTTGTATGAACGTTCAGTTGCATTGTCCAAGGCATGGATTATGTCCATCAGTGCTGGACAGTTCAAGGTGGCCCTCATATTTTTCAGGATCATACATAGACTTTTAGACTATTTTAGTGTACAATATTGTTTACATTGTGATCTTAAGCAATTAATGTGTTAACTTTTATTTGTGTCTTAATTTTAACTATTTTGTGTCATTGAGATCAGATTAGCAAGAGTCCGTACTATGCCCTTCTATGTCTCCTGTGCTGTTTCAGTTTGGCTTCCTCAACTATGAGGCGGAGGAAGGAAAGAAGCTGTTCTTCCACATGACGGAGGTGCATGATAATGCTGACATCCACATCGGAGATGAAGTCGAGTTTGTAGTTGTCCAGAACCAACGCAACCTAAAATACTCAGCCTGCAGCGTACGCAAAATCATGTGAGTACGACTGGCTAAGATAGGGAAACTGTGAGATCTTTTAAAAGTCCCCCACTCTTTGCACAGATGGCGAACTTATAGTCATACACATTTGGGTGGTCGGAATGTTAGAATATAGTTTTACTACATAATAATATTTATGATTTTATGATAAAAACAAATCACACTCTGTACCTTTAAATGCATGATAAGATAACTTAAAGATTCTTCCTCAAGTAAATTTCTTTTGCCCGTCTTGTTTCGGATTTGTTTCACACAAAAAATTAACCTATTTAGTATCTACCATGACATGCTAGCTTGTTAGTGCAAATTTGTTATTTAGTTTTAGTGAAACCATCATACATTTTTATCACATCGGGTAAAAATTTGGCAAAAAAATTTCAGAAGTGATCTGGATCTGCCTACTATGGCATAACTCCATTCACTCTTTTGCAAAATACCTGATCTAACAATCAGAGTTGAAGATTTTAACGAAAGTAACATTCGTTTATTAAAATGTCTGCACATGTTACTGTTGACAGACAACAAACTTGAACAGAAATGAACCTGACCTGCGATGGGCTAAATTAGTTGAGGAGAGAATTAGTTTTAAACAGTTGGCACTGGTGTTTCAGGGAACGGAAACGTCCTGAAAGACTGATTTCACGTCTGAAGAGCGTGGGCGATGAGACTGGACCAAAAATCATCGCCCTTCGCCAGCCACGTGGGCCGGACGGAACAAAGGGGTTCAAGATGGAGCACTCTCTTCGGGTTCAGCCTGTTTACTAGCCACACATTACCATAGCAACCAGCGGCTGTGGTTGTCACAGATTAAATGGGCTGTCAGTCACAACCACGTTTTCTGACAAAACCGGCGAGTCTTGACGCAGAAGCAACAATGATGGTGGTCACTAATTAAATTTTTAAAAGTTTCATTTTAAGCGAAGGGAAAAGACGTGAAAATAGGGTTCCGTTTATAATCAGTAGTCTCGCTAAAATGTTCTGACATATTGTTCGTATACTCAGTGATGACCAATCTTGGTAAAAAGCTGGGCGAAAAGTGCCAAAAAATTCACAAAACTTTGTATGTCTTTAAAGCTGTTCGAATTGTGAAAATGGAATACACAAACAGAATGTGATCTGAGCTGAATTTAGTAGCTCTTTTTTATACAACAGAGTCACCTAAGCGTGATGGCACCAAAAATATTTCAGTTCACTTGTGCTGTTTGTTCAATGTTCAATTGCTAGATTTTTTCTACCGACAGCTGGCAGTTGTTGATATGGTAACCGGCAGTTGTTGCTATGGTAACAGGACAGGTGCATTTGATGCATTGTGTGTATGGTTTCTGTGGGAAAACTGCGAGCGAAATGTGATGTTGGAACTGGGTCATTGTTTTTACAGGTGGTAATTTCCCAAAGCATTCAGGACGGACAGAGTACTGAGCTAGAAACAGGATCCTACATGATGGACGATACTATGTAATTTGTGTTCGATTATATCTTTTCTGTTTTGTTTGAATCGTCAATAATGCCTAATTCACTGGCAACTTACAATGCTCTGCTGTACTGTGGATCATGAGTTCAGTGATTTAAACTCATTTGTAATAAAAAAAGAACCCAACTTGCCAACCAGAAATAATGGTGGGGCCGAACTGTTACCCGTTTGTGAAATGGCATTGTGCTTATGGAAATGCCAATTTATCAAACCCCAGAAGCTGTGCCGTTTGGTTTCAATGGAGTATACCAGCAGTGTCTGTTTTGCATGCCTGTATTATGTCTTCATTTTCCTTGATTTGGCAGCAATTTGGCACTGTATCGAGTTTCACCATTAGATTTCCACATGTGTGTAACAGTTAATTTGTTTCTGGGGTGGTTGTGAATCTAATACTTCCGCACAAACACCTGTGTACCCCTCCATTATATCTGATTGATAACCCAAAGAACACTTCCGAGCTTCCCAAATTACTTCTGCTACATGAAGAAAGCAGCATTTCACTGTAGTTGCAAGGATTCTAACTTCTACTGAATAAACCAATCAGATGCCCTGTTGCATTGTGTTATTTGTTGACAACGATTGATTGGATGTGCTGGATGTGTGAGAAGTTGAAACATGCATATACCCCATTACAGGCCCTTAGCCAGGATTGTGAAAATTTCCAATTTATCCGTTATCACTTTTATTTACCAGATATGCAAAACAAAAACCAGTTACATATCAGGGGTTTATTTGGAGCGGCCAAATAAATGTCCCTCAGAATATATGTTACAATAGTACACATCTTCTCTCTTGAATATATTAATTAATCATTGTCATGGATGTTGAGTAATGTTTTCTTACTGTTGCTTGATAGTTACATGTAGTATATTATTTCCATTGGTCGTTGATGTTGATAACTCGTCCACGCCAATTTTGTTTGTGAGGGGCTTCAGTCCTAGGTGGCAAATTTTTATGGGTGATTACATGAAGCCACCACATGTAATGTCCTTTTGTGTAGAAAAAATAAAGGTTCATAATAAAAAGGCCTGTTTTTTACAATACAAAACACCCTAATTTTGAAAATAAAAACTAGTTATGGTATCACAAAAATCCTGTTATTTGAAAAACAAAAAGCCTGTTATTTGAAAAACAAAAACCCGTTACGATTTTCAAAAAAACATTGCAATAACGGGACAGCGGGTCTCTGGCTAAGGGCCTGCTCCATTAACCACACCTGTCTTTACGTAGTTATTTCGAGTATATCCTAGAGTCGTCTGCATATTTTGCAGTATAATTACATTTGAAGAAATGTAGAGTATTTGCATTTAATAGATTCAAATGTATTTGTCCCTGTGTCTAATGAGAAAAAGACAATCAACAAAACATATATACCACATGGTACATACAGGGTTGGGTTTTTCCCAAGAAAAATGGTTTGGACAGGGCAGTGGGGAAAACCAGAAGTATTTTATAGAAGATCACGCCTGAAAGAACTGCACCACATAAAGATTCAATGTGACATGTTCCTTTGTGTATACACAGTTTGATGTGAATAAATTTAACATATTTTATATACATTCAAACAGAGATAGATTTAATGGCAAGAAAAGTAGTTAAATATTTTGTTGTGACAATTATAACTTAAGCTAACATGTATGTTATAACATGCATGCTTATTACGTATGCATGTATACATATATTATGTATGCATGTATACATATATTACATATGCATGTATACATATATTACGTATGCATGTATACATATATTACGTATGCATGTATACATATATTACGTATGCATGTATACATATATTACGTATGCATGTATACATATATTACGTATGCATGTATACATATATTACGTATGTATGTATACATATATTACTTATGCATGTATACGTATATTACGTATGCATGTATACGTATACGTAATATATATGACCAACCATAATGAACCTTGAGTAAGAATGGATAATTATATGACAGACTCATGTTGTAGTCCCAGCTATACTTAATTACGTTTACAAACTCTCTTTACAATGAATAATTGTGTCCGCTACATACTGTATGATACAGCTTTCACTACTCAAACAGTTCACACACAGCTTTACTCACACACACACTCGCCACATTGTAGAAGATATTCCATTTTAAACAAACTAGAAATTGACAGTGTGTACACTATTTGGTGTTATTTAGTACAGTGCAAAAGAAAGCTATTTTGACACAGGGTACTACCATTTACATTGGTTACATTTGGTGATAATATAAAATATGCCAGTTTTATGACACAATAGAGATTGCTGTACGACAAAAGGCAGTGCAGTAACTATTTACAGTTTTGAAGGTGAAATGTGTTTTTCTTCAGATGATTTGTCTGTTAAATATCTGTATTCTGACGGTAACTACATGACAGCAATACAGATTAAAACATTAAATATAACATTGTCAGTTTATAGATGAACGTTTGAGATTGAAAAATTCTGAAAATTGGGGGAGGGGGTGCCTTCAATATGTTGCCAATATACCATCCTTGAGACAAATTCCGCTTTTTATGGGTATATTTTGTGTGCCAAAGCATGTTGGTGCACACGTGTTTGGGTAATTAAGGGTGTATATTTAGAACAAGAGCTGGGTTTTTATTTCGGGGAACTTGATGTAATTTTAGTTAGCATTAATCTATGAATAAAATATGTTAGTTAATTAATGTATATATATATATATATCATATATTGTGGAGCAATGCACATTTCCACGTTAAGGTATATATTATATTGTATTCCATCTTGAAAAGGGTCTAATTTTGACAGATGTCTAAAACATGTTTAGGGGGTCAGTTAGCTAAATTCTCAAGGCTAGTATACTGGCAATGTACTGACTGAACCCCCTGGACTCTACAATGCCACTAACAACATTCATATTTAGTCATCTTTGATGCAGACAGGTTTTCCACCATGACATATTTTGGTTGGATGAGACAGTCCCAAAGACAACAAAACAGAGTATTCAACACAAAAACCATACAATATATTACATCTAAGCCTCTGAGAAAACGAAGTGATCAGAATATACAGTCTGAAAATAAAAAGATAGTGTCATAAGGGACGGGAGACTCCTACTAAGACTAAAAATTAATCGCTGTCGTAGGAACCACCCTGTCGATTAATTACACCCATTATTTAAATAAAAAATCCCTAGTGATATTAGTGCATTACTGAGTGAAAAAAATTAATGTAGATATGTATGTATATTACAAATGCCAAATATATATAACCAGTTTTACAGAGTGATTTTTAACCAAGGAGGAACGGAGACATCGTCAGTCATGTTGACATATATAACAATTTTGGATTGCACATTGTTCAATATATGTATTCAGATAATAAAGTTTGATATAATTTGAGAAACCATGTAAACTGTCCTTTTAATAAATCAGGTGCATTATTTATGGTATGTGGCACACTGTACCTGAGACTTTGTTTAGCAAACTCGTGGTGTTCCCTGATCGTACATATATTATATTGACCACATGCATTAAAGTTGTAAACACTGTTGTTTTGATCAAGTTGTAAGTTTTGTAGGTAGACAGGTAGTTTAGTGTTTGAAAAATTATGATATAATTTTAGTTCCTGCAATTTTAGAATATGCTCTACTTTTAGTAAATTAAGACTTGAACAGTGGATCGGTATGAGCATTATATTTGCTTAAACATATAATTCGGATGGCTTTCTTTTGAATTTTATTATTCTATCACATCTGTAGCTCCGTTAAGCCATAGTTTAGATGTGACAATATCAAAGTGTTATACAACATAATCGTTATATTAAGATCGTTTAAGTTTATTTAGGATACCTATAATTCTGGAGCACCTATTTGAAATTTTTTTCATGTGACTTTGCCAGTTTAATTGTTCATTAAAACTTATCCCTAGGAAATTGAACTCATCTACTCGATATTTGTATTATCTATTCTTATATTTAGTGGGCTTATCATATTATTTCTTCTAGCCGTTTTGAAGATCATAATATTATATTTGGATTTATTTACATTTAGAGATAATTTATTTAATTTAAGCCACTCATTAATTTTGTCCAGTTCTGTGTTGATTAAGAATTCTACATTTTAATTTTTTATATTGTGCGAAAGAATCTAGGGTACTTGAAAGTGTCGTGTCATCTGCATACATAATAAAGTTGAATTTTGGACTAGATTGGGCAATCATTTATGTAAATTATAAATAACAAAGGGCCTAAAATTGATACTTCAGGTACGCCTGTGGAGATATTAAGCATATCTGATTGGGCGTCTTCAAATTCTACATGTTGTTTTCTTGAAAGATGGTGTTAGATAACAGCTGAACACGGTTAAGACATCATGGCAAGGACAAAACAAACACTTGCATAACCACATCATTTATTAATAAATTTATTTAATGATAATACCAAATTTCATGATTCAGTAAATTTACTGCTTTTTTAATCACTACATCATTAAAAGTAGAATGTTTTATCACAATATGACATCCTAATTACATGCTTCACTGAGTAGCTGAAAATATAACTATGTGTAAAATATTGCAAAATTAAATATATAATTTCAAGTAATGTCCAAATATTGTCAAAGTACTTACTATTAATACATAACTTGTCCAATATTATTTATTATTCCGCTTATACTCAGGAGTTTTAAGTAATTGAATAATTAAAGGTTCTTTGATAAAGTACTTGTTTCAACCCTGCTGCTCATTGCATCGGGAATAATTTTCTATACAAACATAATTTACGTCTCAAATTTCTACTGAAATCTGATTTTTGCATTATTTTATGCATCTATATAAGTTAATAAAAATGTTTTGGCAAATTTATTTTTGCATGTAAAATAATGGGATTTAAACATTTGCAAATGTAATAAACATTTTCACCTTGTGCAGTTATTAGAAAAGTTGTGTATGCTATATAAATTTATTAATTGGTCTTTACAAGGTACATTAGGTGCACAGTTAGTCACTTGAGTTAATTATCCATATATCATAATTCCAGTTATGCATAAATGAATCTAACAGTACTGACACTCTTTTAACAGATCCTCAAGTCTCAAGTAGTTATACTCCAAACAGCCCAATCTTGAACTAACGCAGGAGTTTGGACCAATGGCTTTTAGTGTCTCTTCCGAAAGACACGGGCAAAGTGGGGTGAACGAAACTGCCCAAGCTTCGAAACGGCAGAGGTGGAATCGAACCACCGTCCTTCGATCGACAGGCGGGTGCTCTAGCCATTAGACCACCGCTCCCCACTGGTGTAGTCAATCATATTTTACTTAAATCTGTTCTTCTAAATTAGTGGTAATGTACTGGGAGAAGAGAGATTACTGCGTGAAGAGGGGAGATTTGGTGGGAGTGGAAGGGGTGTGGAAAATGAAAGCAAGGGATGGGGGAGTGGAGATGACAGTGAAACAGGACTGGTGACAACGAAGGGGGAACAAAAATTTACCACCAGTATGAGTGCCAGTCTCACCCCGGACTACAGGGATAAAGAGGAGAGCAAAAATTATCTCTGTTCAATATGTATTAAATAGTCACAATATTAAGCAATCAATATCATATGTTATGCCACAGTTATGGAAGATAAAAATCAATATAACCAATATGCTAGCCCATGTAATCCACCACGGAGGTAGTTGAAGCTAGAACAAACAATGTTCTATGATAACCTATATCAACACATTCAAGTTTAGATAGTTATGTACAACATCATATCTAAAAGTTGAAGTTTCTTCCACATGTTTTCTGGAAACATTAATATTCAACAGTTTAGCTAACTCTCTAGACAGTTTGCAGACATCTAGTATCTATGCACATATGACGTAAACAACTTCTTATTGTACTGGATCTAGATGGCATAAAATGTTTCCTGGAAATGCAGGAAGTTGATGAGTGAGGAGGGCAAGGGGAGTTTATTGATCAAGCCGACATTTCAAGCTTGCAATATCCGTTCTCGACACATTGCTTTGAGTTGATGTTCCTTTGGTCGATTTGCTGTCAACATGGGAAGAAGATCCTCACGTGATTCCCCGTACTTGAAAAGTGGAAACCATGGAAACTTTGGTGTCAGTTGCACGAGCCCAAACCTGTCCTTCCATGGATCAAACAAGCTGTATTTACAGCCACCCAGTGTTCATCAACTGTAAGGTGTCTGAATTGAAGAAATACATATACGGGTAATAGGAACAGACCAAACAACTATCCCTGAATGCATAACAAAGCATGATGACGTCTCCCCTCTTGGAATAATCCATGTAACATTCGCCAGGGTCATGACACCTGTTTTCTTCTTGCACTTCTCTATCACATTCGGAATCATCATTTGCTTCTTCGCGATCATAAAACATCCGGCGCAGCCTAAAAGAGTTCTGCAACAATTAACGTCATCTTTGTGTTCATATTGTAAGTGTGTAGCTGGCATTACGTGGAAAATTTATCCAGGACTGCAAATCTATCCATCATTAGAAATGTCACACAGCACGGCTGACAGGGATCGAACGCAACTTCCTGGTTATGTATGTCTGACAGACCATCTGCTTTGATGTCACTGATGTGGCAAATGCCGTCATTGTCAACAGACATGTCAGCGAACAACAACTGTGCCTCTGGCCAGACATCACTAGCTATGTCACTCATCTGCTGTGGCAAACGGAAGAGTATCTTACTGAAATCTGGGCTTATCAAACACTCAATGGGAAATATCGTGACAAACTGCTGTATAAAATAACGTTCAAGTCCTCAAGACTTTTCACAGTGCCAGATTTGATGTTCACCAAGAGAAATTGAACAATCGGCCAGTTGTCTGAGATATACTGGAGAACCATGGTATTGCTACGACAGCCAATGACAATGGATCTTCCGATGATCCTTGTGTGGGCAGTGCAAGGAGGGTGTCTTCCCGGCTTTGATATTCTCCTTTTAAACATGTACAGTCTACCAAACATAGAGTGTCTGCATTCCTCCGTATTGGAACATGGAAGGCTGATCTTGTATAAGGGATACTCATAGTTTTTCTGAGTTTCTTTTCTGCAAGTGATTACGCAATCCTCGCTGATATGATAATTGTAATATGTCGCCTGTAATTTCGTTTTTTGTTTGTATCACAAGGGTGTGGTCACCATTCAGCACTGTCACAGTGAGTTGTCTGTCTTCCGTGCATTTCGGTTTAACACGTAAAAGCACGTTGCCGCCAAAGATGTGTGTGCACAAGTGTCATAACATACCATAGCTTTTTATAGTGTAACAAACCTTCCGCATAAACAAGGAAGTATGACACGCAACCATAGACATAAATAGAACACCCATTAGTAAAACAAGACCGCTGAGCTCTCATCAGTTGACACATGATAAAGTGATGCAGGGATGGACCAGTGACATTCACGCTGCTGCACGGCAAGAACCCACTGGAGGCCCAGTGTTTATACTGTACAGCACCCAGTCTTCATCATAAATCTATAGTTATACAGTACTAATAAGAGATTATTACTATATAGCTATATATACCTAATACCTTATTACGTGCACAATCTATCCATGCACTTTGTATATCAAATATCATAACATATTAACTATAACAGTAGCACCACTAAACATGATCGAAACTGAACTTTCTGAAGTGCTCTATACATGTATTAGCTAATGACAGCAAGTGGTCAAAATCTCATTAAGCCCTGTTGGACATTCTTCTCTAAGGTCCCAAAAATATTCTTTTCCCATCTTCCAACACATTCCCCAGCTGCTCCATCACAGCCATTTCCACCTGCAGATCAAGATCTTTCTCGAATGTTATCTGGCCAACTTGCCCAAGGACACGCCTCATGTAAAGAAATGTACTCTCTCATTTAAGCTGTCAATTGTTTTAGTAGGCAACCTTTCAAATGGTTTGTCAAACAAATGCATAGAATGCAATGACTGTTGCAATGTGTACAGAATGAGTTAAATGATAGTGGTTCCTACAACGATGAAAAGGCAAATGACGACCAAAAAGGGGAGAGCCTCATTAAATGCTGATGACTTAATAAAGAAAAAAATCTTATTAATGAGCTGACATCTAGTAGAGTTTTAAAAAAGAGTTACAAATATGCATACACGCATACACACATTATTTATAAAACTGAATCCTTCCCCTATAACATTTTATGTTGCACCCAATCAATGTGACTACTGGGAAACACTTAATGTACGCTACCCCCGAGAAAAACAAATGTATCTGTAATATATTGATATTTCAGAACATTTTTTAAACTGTTACATTCATTCACATATTATACACTAACACAGCACAAACATTTGCGACATAAATAACCTGAAAATAGCGAGATGTTAGATCATGTCTTCTGTCGATTCGTACAGCTGTAAGCCACACAGGAAATAACCATATTCGTTGTCCCACAACTTTCTCCAGCAAGCCTCCAAAATGTTTGTCTTGGAGAGCTTAATAGTAATGCATGATGCTCACTCCAGTATGAACAACCCAACTGCCCACATTTATAACACAACTGCTGGGACCACCCTTACCCAAATGGTAGCCAGCTCATCTTCGTTGCTTTTGTTTGCTTTATTATATGGCTTATATTGTACATGATGATGGTGAGGAGGAAATAAATTAACTTACTCACTTACTTACATATGTTAGACAACTATTTGTAAAATGCTATGTTCACACTATAAACAGTACTACCCCATGTGTCATGCAGTGGATGCAACTGTTTCTGCCGTGCAATGAAATGCCGGCCAGTGGTCCACACCCGCTTCACTGCAGTGAGCTGGCTTATCGCTCTTGTTTATAGGGGGATGATTAATGATGTAACTCTGTGCATGCAATGCAGTTTTCTTTGCATGGCTCCACCTGCTGGGTGCCACTGTAATGGTACACCCATACTGGCAAAATTTATAACTACATCGAAAACCAAAGCCATTGTATTTTCATATTATGGTTAGTTCGGGGATGATATACACTGTGTGAAATTGAGTCGCAGAGTGAACTTAAGTTGATATTTCAATAATAAAACATGTTAGAACACAAATTAATCTTAATTGGATCGATAACACACATACATATCTATGTAGGTATATATCATATAAGTTTGAAGTTTCTATCTTGATTTAGTTTATGAGATACTGTCTGATCTCCACAGTTGATACATAGACATAGTCAAACATTGCCTATATTTAGCAGCCCCAAATGCTATGTGGCCATGGAGCTAAAATTCAAATTTATTTTATATGAAACGCAGGTACAGTAGGCCCTATGCCTATGTAATGGCCAATGCACCATACATTGTATTAAATATGGATTCCATATTCAAATGACTTCATGTTGAAAAAAATATTTCAGATGGACGCATTTTGTGTTTTTATCAAATCAACAGGTTACAACACAACATCAAATCTTACAGGTGATTTTACTACCTATTCCATCTCTAGTAAGAACATTATGTAAATATTGTTGTCAAATGCAAAAAAAATTCTGAATACATAGTTCTAGATTACATGCGCCATCTGGGCCATTCCTTGTGAAATCAACCAATGGTCAAAACATTGATGTCTCATAATTTGCTTACATTTTAACCAATGACTAAGTGGCTATGCTTGAGCGCTTGTGCCAAAGCACTAAGCCTGTACATGCAAATTGTCTCTGTAATGCCCTAGTACAATGTGAAAAAGGGGTAAGCGCCCAAAATTGTGATATTATTTTTTACCTCTTTTCAGGTTCCTCCAACTTGAGAAGTGTTCATGGTATGTATCTGAAATTTGCTGAAGATGTAGATATATATGAACAGATTGTCTATGAATATTAGAGAATGAGAGAGGGAAGGCTATGGGTATGCCGGGTGCACAAAACTGGGGAAAGATTTTTTCCAACAATGATTTCAGCAGCCTGTATTTCATTGTTGTGTACAGAATGACATCCAAATTGTATCGTTCTATTGTCAATCTTATATTGTAACTTTTTATATTTTTATGACTTTCGACACCCAAAAGAGAATGTGGAACAAGTCATATTGACCACCATTTTTTTAAATGTGCATAGTCTTTTATTAAGTAATCAGCATATTAAAATTTAAAGGTGGTGTTCTGTCTCACCTAGTTTATTTAGAAGCTGAAAATCACTGTTCTGCCTCATTGTGTTAAGCCGTTTTCTCCTAATTTGGCCAAAATATCCAAAATAAATGCAGCAATAAACCAGCCTGAAATTTAAGTATTCATGGCCTGTTCCTTGTGAAGGCTACCTATGGTAGCTGAAATGTTGAGTGAGTAAATCTCAGTAGTTGTGATTAGAAGAAAATTGTTACTTTGCTCTTCTCTACCAACTTGACGAACATTTTCACAAGTCTTCAGAGAGAAGACAAAAACATAAATACCACATGATACATGCAGAGTTGGGTTTTTCCAGTGACAAACAAGTTTGGACATGGCAGTGGGTAAAACCCAACCCAGAGTCATTATTGAAGAGCATGCACATAAATTTTCTAAATGACATAGGTTCTTTCATGTGTAAACAATTACTTAGATGCAAATACATTTTGACATACATTCATGCAGAAATAGGTTTAATGGCAATAAAATATATGTTGTGAGAATTACAATATGCTGAAGATGCTTGTTATAATTATAACTTGCATTTATGCATGCATGAATGTATGCATATATATCCAACTGGTCACAATAAACCATGAGTAAGAATGCCTGAAACTGGTTAGCACCGCACTGCAGAAGAGTCCTTTTAAAACAAACTTAGGAAATTCACAGTATGTGCATCATCTGGGGTGTATACTGCCAAATAGTAATTTAAAAGCCAGTGACTAATTGGCTGTCAGACGTACGCACGTACACATGCACACACTATGCCTCATGATGTTCAGATTTGGGGTTAAATGTTTCTGATGCTTTAGATATCAGAGAGGTATTTCTGATGAGATGGTAAATACCATGGTACCATCTCATCAGAAATATACCAACTATGGGTTCAATTACATTGTAATTGAAACACTAGAATTGTTGCTTTGTTTTTAAAAGTAACTGGAATTGCAGAAAATGTCACTGGTATTTTCAATTACTTTTCCAAAAAAAATAATCAGCAAAATATAATGTGTTGCATATATTATTTGTTTGCCATTATGTACCACCAGAAATTTAATTAAGCTCTGCTCTAAAACAGATGTTATTTTTGGCATCGAGTATGCTTGTGGTTCACATACTGTTAATTCGATGTGGAATTGGTATTTTTGAGATAGAATTGGTATGTAATTGAAAATAATATAATCATTATGTAATTGACCCCAAGTTTGATGGTGTTTACTGGGTACCTGCACTCTACAATAACACAAGCAACATTCGTATTTAATTGACCCCAAGTTTGATGGTGTTTACTGGGTGCCTGCACTCTACAATAACACAAGCAACATTCGTATTTAATTGACCCCAAGTTTGATGGTGTTTACTGGGTGCCTGCACTCTACAATAACACAAGCAACATTCGTATTTAGTCATCTTTGGTTCAAAGTTTCAAAAGTTTTCCACTGTTTTTTTACAATTGTTTTAAAAGGCAAATACAGTATTATTGGCATTTATACACTACTTTAGCATTTGTGGTGCTTCTTGTGTTTTTTGTTTTAATATAATATTTATGTTTTGATGTTTGAATAACTTAAATAAACATTTAAGCCTCTTGTTATGGTTTATATTCATGGTTGCATATGGATAGGAGGCCAGCGACAATTGACTGCTTTTTGATTGACACTACGTGCTCAATCTTACATCCCACATCATGTATTGGGTGGACGGGGGTGGGGAGGGGGGTGCTCTGAACAAATACTAAACACTATGTGGTTTTTTTTACTTTGAGAACTTATGTGATGACCCTTTAGATACGATAGCTTAACCTGGCCAAGACACCAAGGACGAAACAAACACAAAACACTTTTATCAAATGTATGATTTATTAATAAGTTTATTTAATGATAATGCCAAATTTAATCATTCATGATTCAGTAAAGTTAATGCTTTTCAATTACCACTTCTTAAGTTAGAAATGTTATGACATTTTACATCCTAAATACACAATGTGCTGCTCCGATGAGTTATCCGAAAATAAGTTAGTATACAATATATCCATTCAAAGTATGTCAACAAATTTACAAAGCAAAGTATTTATAAACATAATATTCAAATACTCATGACCTTCAAATATATATATATATATTATGTTTACTCAAGATCTTTGATGAAGTACTTGTTTCAACCCTGCTGCTCAATCCACTGTGAATAATTTTCTTTACAAACTAATTTTACATATCAAGTTTCTACTTAAATAGTACTTTTTGTATACCCTGTATGCATAGATTTACATTAATACATAATAATGATAATGTTTTCGTACATTTATTTGTGTCAGTAAATAACAGGATTTCTACATTCAGAAAAATAGCAAAATGTTTCACATTGCGCAGTAGTTAGAAGTTTAAATGTTCACCTAAACTCTCTATACACTGTTTAAATGTATTCATTTGTCTTCTCATTATAAGGTATAGGTACACACTTAAATTCACTTGAATTAATTAGTTCCAGTTATGTATGACATCATTTATCATACATGTCTTTCTAAGTTAGTGGTAATGTACACATGTACATTATATTAAATAATCACAATGAATGTTAAGCAATCAATATACATACATATATATATATACATATATATATATATATATATATATATATATATATATACATATATATATATATATATACATATATATATATATATATATATATACATATATATATATATATATATATATATATATATATATATATATATATATATATATATATACGTATATGTATATATATATATATATATATATATATATCATATTTTGTCAACATGACCCATGCATGCCGAAATGCTGTGCCACACAGATTGTGGAAGTTAGAATAATTTACTTGACTTGACTTACTTGATGACCATGGATAAAACATTCAAGTTTAAGTTATATACAACATTATATATCTAAGTTTCTTGAAAAACAATTTTCTTTTAAACACAACTATTCAGATTACTTACTCAACATTTCAGCTGCCATCGACAGCCATCATCAGGAATCCTTAGATGACCAGGTCTTCCTCTGCTTGCCAGTTGAGTAAGTAATCTCAATACTTGTGTTTTTAAAAAAATCGTTATTCATATATATCTACCAACTTGATGAAAATGTTAACAAATCAAAGTTTCTTTCACAGGTTTTCTGAAAAATTAATATTCAAAAGTTTAGCTAACTATCCAAGCAGTTTTTAGACATCTAATATGAAGCTGCATACAGAGTGTAAACATTTTGTACGTAAGAAGTAAGACTTAGTGGTTTACAGAATCATGGCTAAAACATTGAGTCATTTGCTTCACAGATATTCTGAGCTGTATCTAGATGACATAAAATGTTTGCTGGAAATGAAGGAAGTTGATGAGTGAGCCGGGCAAGGGGAGTTTATCGAGCGAGCCGACGGTGCAAGCCTGCAGTATCACTTGTCGGCACATTGCCTTCAGCTGATGTGTCTTAGGTAGACTTACTGTCAGTATGGGAGGATTCTCCACACATGTTCCATATTCTAAGAAGCACACAGAAACTTTGGTGTCAGCTGCATTGAATATGAGTCCAAACCAGTGTTTCCTCGCATCAAACAAACAGCGGCGGCTGAAGATTTCCACTGGTACTTCTGTGATTGCGGTGTTCATCAACTGTAATGTGTCTGAGTTGAAGAAATACAGACATGAGTAAAGTTTGCGACTGGTCAACCCACCATCCTTCACGACACAACAAAGCACGATCACGTCTCCGCTCTTGCAATAATCCATGTAACATTTGAGAAGGAAGCGATACCGGTCAGGTTCTTGCACTTCTTCATCACTTCCGGAATCATCACTTGTTTCTTCATGTTCGGTTTGGACTGGTTTAAACCGGCTCAGCCTGCAGGAGTTCTGCAATAACGTCGTCTTTGTGCTAACATCATATGTGCGCAGCTCACATTTGGTACAGTATTCATCCACCATTAGAAATGTCACACAGCACGGCCGACGGGGATCAAAAGCGACTCCCTGGTTCTGTCTGTCCGAGAGACAATCTGCTTTGATATCACCAACGTGGCAAATGCCATCACTGTCAACAGACATGTCAGTGGACAACAACTTCGACCATGACCTAGTATTCATGATTGGCTGTGGTAAACGAAAGAGTATCTTACTGAAACCTGGGCTGATCAGACACTCGATGGGACATATTGCAACAAACTGCTGCAGAAAGTAGCGTTCAGAGTCCTCAAGACTTTTCACAGTGCCAGATTTTATGTTCACCAAGAGAAATCGAACAATCGGCCAGTTGTCTGAGAGATACTGGAGAACCATGGTATTGCTACGACAGCCAATGACAATGGGTCTTCCGATGATCCTCGTGTGGGCAGTGCAAGGAGGGTGCGTTCTCGGCTTTGATATTCTCCTTTTAAACAGTCTGCCATACAGTCCGGCAGGGCGCCTACATTCCTCTGAATTGGAACACGGAAGGCTGATCTTGTACGAGGGAGACTTTTCCTGAGTAGTCGTTTCTTGTATAACAAGTATGTGATCGCTATCCGCCACTTTCACGCTGTAATGCCTGCCTTCCGTGCATTTCGGTTTGACGCCACGGAAGTAGCTGTCAGCTTCGCTTGCCCTGTGGCCAGCCCGAGCAGCCAGGACGGCATCCTTTCTGACTTGGCTGCTCCTTGATCTGCGTCTGGCTTTTCGAATGAGGGTGTTCAACTCCTCGTCGGTAAGCTGGGGGTTTCGATGGGGCTGGGACATCACTCCCAGTCGTCTCGACTAGCTGGCGTTGAGTGAAAGCACGTTGCCGCCAAAGGCATGTGGTAATTGAAATAGCATACCAATCCTATAGAGCTTTTAATAATGTACCTGAAACTTTCCGCATAAACAAGGAAGTATGATACACAACGTCACGTTTTCTTTGCGTGGTTCCACCTGCCGGTTGTTTCTTTAACGATACCTCTACCGGAGTAGTTGATAACTAAATCTTGGTAAACGTCTCCATCCAAGGATTGGTCAGAAGCCATGGCATCTGGAGATGGTTAGTTAATGGGTTAGCGAGGCCCGTAATTAAATAATGATGGAACATGTCACGCACACGTGGTTTCCATTATCAGTTGTAATCAGATTCCCATTATCAGTTGTAAACAGTTTACTTGATGGACTTATTTTAGTAGCCTCTATTATCGCTCACTTGAAACGTGCACATGATATTAGAAACGTGCACATGCCAAATCATACAAATGCGAAATAATGATGCAGTTGTACTTATGGAACCAGATCGCATATGTTTTTTGCAGACATCTCACTTAATGTAGATGTACCAGAAACGGTATGCTTCACTGTAGTTAGATTGAGATTAGACTTGTGAGTCATGACTCGTGCCCGGGTCATACCTACCTACCTATTCAGCACTCCTAGGCTAGTAGCCTTTTAGCTGGTCTAGCTTGACAATTGTTTTTGTGCATGGGTGGAAAGTTGTCATTTTGTTCAAAACTGTAAGTGCACCAGAATTTGTCTAGGCTTGATTTGAAAGTATTTAATGAGGGTGCTGAAACTACATACTCTGTGAGGGTGTTCCACCTGGGTGTCGGATGTTTCGGCCCATCACGGGTTCGGCCCATCACGGGTTCGGCCCATGGGCCGAACCATCCAACGGCGCGACCGGTGAACCGTGAAGTGTTTTCGCTGGCATGGGCTGAACCATCCGTGTATGCAACCGGTGCCAGCGGGTGCCGTGGGCCAAAACGACTATAATGAATTCTTCGCTATTTTCAACTGTTTGCATGTCTTAGCGAAATGCTGTTGACTTGTTGTACGCTACAGAATTATTGTTTTCGAGTCAATTGTTGTTTATAGAGTATTGTAATTGCGAAATGTTATACGCTACAACTGTTTCAGTGTTTTAAAGAAACGCCATGCGCTACATTATTATTGTTTTAGAACCAATATTACTTATTTATTACGTTCCCCAGTTTCAACTGTTTGCGTGTTTTAGCGAAATATTGTACGCTACAGTATTATTACTGTTTTCGAACCAAGTGTTTATTACGTTCGCTATTTTTGTCAGTCGGCTCAAGGAACGCAGCGTTTCCCTTTCGTTACGTTCGGCGACGAGACGAGATGCTCCCCGATTGTAAATAACGCGTTCGTCCTGTCGTGGCTTCTCCGCATTGTGGCATGTATGTGTGTGTGTGTGTATATATATATATGTATATGTATATATATGTATATATATATATGTATATATATATATATGTATATGTATATATATATGTATATATATATATATATATGTGTGTGTGTGTGTGTGTATATTTATATAAATAAAAATTATGTTTTGGTAGTTGTTAATAAAGACAGAAATTCCATCCGTTGTAAATATTTCTGGCGTTGTGTTGCTGGACTGCATTCTGTTATTTTATGAGATAATTGTTATATTAGCGTGCGAATATGTTTCTGTGCGTAATCATATTAAGTATTTTTCCCTGAATCACGTCATGGGCCGAAACTACTATTCTTAGAAATCAGCTACTGACGTGGGACAATAGAGCCGAAAACGTTAATGACACCTCTTTGCAACTTGTTATATGCTCAATTAACTTACGACGATTAATTGAATAAAGGGCTTGATCAAATATAACGTGCTCACACAAACAATGAAGTGATGCTATCAAACATTTATATTAGCATGTTTTGCTGATGAAACACCGGATAGATTAAAAGTATAAAATGTGCTCACACAAACTATGAAATCACGCTTTCAAACCTTTCAGTTAACAAGTGTTGATGATGAAACATCAGACAGATTAAACACATAAAGGGCTTGATCACATAAAATGTGCTCACACAAACAATGAAGTCAATACATTATATATTACAATACAAACTCAACTAGTTATTACGTTTATTCGTGGACGTTTCCATTAAACATTAATTACTTGAATTTGGTTCATTTTTTTATTATGTCAACCACTTTCTTTTAATTTATTTATATTGCTATATTTTTATAAATAGTTCCAGATCATTATTATTATATTAGCGTGTACGTATGTTTCTGTGCACAATCATAATTTCCGCCTCTCCGCCTTTCTTACTGATTCAGGCCGTGGGCCGAAACGACTATTCTTAGATTTCCGCCGCTTAGCTAGAGTGGGCCGAATCGACCGTCGCAGATTTCAATAGCGACAGTGAAATGGGCCCAACCATCCGTCTGCGTGGGCCGAATCGACTAGGCCGAACCATCCGTCGGCATTGGCCGAACCCGTCATGGGCCGAACCATCCGGGACCCGTTCCACCCATTCACCACCCTGTGCCTGAAGTAACTCCTTCATTGTCTTGCAGTCACATGTTCCTTCTTGAGCTTCAAGCTGTGTCCCCTGGTTACCATATTGTTGTCCAGCTCAAGTGGAATTCTATCAGTTCTATAGATGCCATGGAGGTGTTTGTGGAGTCATGCCCGTCCTCAGTCAGCCTCATGGAGGTTTATGTGGGGTTCTTTTTGAGAGAATGTTGTTCAACTGTAGCATTTTCAAGAAATGATACCAGAAATCTCCAGCTGAATGTGTATGTTCGAACCCCCCCTTTAAAACCCGTATGAAGGGCCTGATACTAACTAGTGTGTTTATCATGAGCAATTAGTTCACACAAGCGATTAGTTGTCCAACTGATCGGGCGACCTGATTAGCTGGACAACTAATCGCTCATATGAACACCCTCACAAAACCGATTAACAAGGCTAATTTCTAGTTACATTTGTGTCACCTGAAGTGTGACTGGGTTCAGTTTGTACGACAATTTGAATAAGTAGCCAATCAGTGACCAAGTGCATGTGTACCCTTTATGACCTTTAATGAGATCTCAATCGGGGATTGGCAGCCACAAATAGGTGCACCTGCCATGTCTAGACATGTTGCTCATGTGAACGAGTACTTAATTTAGCTGCGCTTTGTCATGTGACACAATGTCACCCGACCAGTTTGGCAACTACTAATGTACATGTAGTCGCTTGTGTGAGCGGGCCATAATATTCCGTGTTTAATTGCACAATCCACATCGCATGATACTGTTAATTACCATCTGATCAATGCATTCACTGCATTGACTTTAAAACTTTTCCTTAAAAAAATGTGAATTTTTTCAAAAGTGTGGGGTGTCATGCGAAATATTTTACCCTGATTGCGGCAAGGTGGCGCCCACTTCACAAGTCGCCGAGATCAAGTCGCACAATTTCTTCAGGAAATATAATTCCGTTTTGAGGGTTGTTTTTAGGGTTGTTTCATTTGATTGTTTTACTGTTTGCAGCACCGAGATGTGTGGCTCTGTCAGACAGTGAATCTGACAGTGATGATGCCAGTTGGAAGTGGGAGGATGAGGAGGAGATCCCACAGACATCTTCCCATTGTCTCTTCTGCCAACAGACATTCCTCAGTACTGAGAAGTCGTGGAGGCACTGCAGTAGCACGCATGGGTTCGACATAAGGGACGCAAAACAACGACTACACCTTGACTGTATCGAATACATAAAAATGGTTAACTACATCAGGCAACAGGAGGTGTGATTGTGTTATCATTGTGTTTTTTTAGTTGTGGTTGTCATTTTAATAAATGTATGCTAAATTGATTTATTTGGATGATAGATTTGAAAAAAACGTGATTGTGGAATATGTTTTAATTGTTTTGATGACAATGCAAACATTACAAACAGCATATAACTGAAGTTACTAAAAATGTACAGGGTGTGTAATGATTTGTTAGTATTCCTAATATATTAGTAATTTTAGGTAGGTTTATTATGGGGCATTTTAGTTAAGATGATATTAGGCATTGCATACAAACAGTTTGTCGTTCAATGTTTTTCCTTAAGTCTTTGGCTTGTGTAGAAATGGTAAAAAAAGTTGATATTCGGTATTGCTGTTTCAGCATCCAGAGCCAACGGCTATCCTGAACTGTTCTCGCCAGCAGCCGCTATGGGCCAGCGATGTGTACATGAAACCTGTTCTCGAAGATGACACGCTGCTACAGTTTGGTTTGTGTCCAAGTCCTTGTGACTGTGGTGTCTTAATCACAATCAGACTTGAACAAATAGCTTTTATTCACTTTATTAATAGAGAACAGTAAGGTCAGATTGTTTTGTCCAAGATGGCATGTATTCATGCGCCCCCGTGGAACATCGCTTGTCCACTGCATATATAATTAGGTTTGTGTGTCTGCACTAATTTTATTATGATTTCTATATAACGCATTATTTTATCCTAGATTTCATTGGGCTGAATGTAGGTAAAAACATCTAGTACATAATAATATACACTTATTGAATGATACTGGGTTTATGTACAGATTGTTTGGGCTCACAAGCTCGTTCAATACAACATTCTAAAGCAATGAGCGCATAAAACACATTATCGCTCAATAAGGTATTTATTATTTGGATTCGTAACTAACATTTCAACACGTTTAATGCAGTAAAATGGTAATTTATGCATTATACTATGTGCACCATTTAAATTAATTGTTTGTTGCGTGTGTCTATTTACAACAGTGTAATATCGGTTTTTATTATACTGGATGTCACATCAGTAGCAATAACCCATGTAATAAATTAAAAATACTACATCTAACCAAAAATATGTGTCTTTTGTGTACAGATATTGAAAGTGTTCAATGTGATGAAGTGGACCCAGGAGCAACGGCTCGGCAGATCAGTGCAATGACTGATGATCTCGATTCAGTTATGTTGTCTCATCAGGAGTATATGTCATTACTGCATCAACTTCAGCAGGCGCAGGCGAATGCCACAAAGCTTGAAGAAGCCTTGAAGGATGCGGTCAATGAACTCGACAAAATGAGGTGAGTATTGAAGTATATGACTATTAAGTATTACTACAATTGTATATGGGATTTATTACATAGGTAATGTGCTCATGCACATTACCTATGTATGTTGTATTGGGCTCACAAGCTAGCTCAATACAACATTCTAAATCAACTTGTGCATAAAACTTGTTCAATGTCATTCAATAAGTATATAATTCAGTATCGTTCAATAAGTGTATATAATGGTACATGGCTACATGCTTGACAAATGGTATGAGTTTGCCAACAAACAGTGGTACAAAGTTGACAACTATATTAAGTAATATTCTATATTCAGTATTATTGACAGTCAGTGGTACATACTTAATAAATACTACAATGTAGCTATCACACAGGTTATGTAACATATTTAATATAAACTGATGTTTATTTAGTTTATTTGTTTAGCAAAAACAGATAAGATTTCTTAGGTCCAATTTCAGTACATTGTGGATTCTCAACAAGTATCCTTCATTAAACACATCTAGGCAGCCAAGATGTTAGAATGGGTAGGATTTATAATATATAAAATGATTTTACAAAAAATCTGATCACATTTTACACGATAATGAAACCAGAAGTTGCTGATTTATATATTTCTATAAGAACATGAGCCAATAGTCGTTATCCGGAATGTCAAGTTTTTTATCGCTAGATTGTGTCCGTGTATAAACACAATGCATTGTGGGATCGATTGTTAGCTCATACTCGTACTTGTACTCCAAATTAGAGAGTCGGAAATAATTAGTTTTGGCAAAGACTACTGTGTACCAACAATAACTTTTACTGGTATGAAACAGAATTTACAACACTAGCATCGGAATGCAAAAATCGCCTGATCTGACGTTTGAATAACTTTGAATAACTCTCAATTGACCATGCATTAGTATAGATATGCAATTGTTTCATTGAATGAGCTATAAAATATTCACTCGAATTACATGTTGTACTGCCATCGAAAAATGTCACGTGATTTCAGCTTTATGTTTTATTATATTATGCACCAGAGGTGCCACAGGTTATTCTGGGCAGCCTCTGTTCAGCCAATTTGTTGACTCTTTATGCGGCCATTCAGATTGGTTGCGAAGGACCTGATGATGTCGCAGGAGGTAAAGGAACCGAGCAGGAATGAGCACGCTGTCAGTAATCTAACAGTGGAGGAGGACGACTCTTACTTCGAGACATATGGTCACTTCAGCATTCACCAGGAGATGCTACAGGTAGACAAATTGTCTATTGTAGTGTAACCACTAGATTGTATACCTACCATAATTTTCGGTGTATTATACGCCCCCTATTATTTCTGTATTACCATGTACAGTGTAATATGCACCCCAACTTTTTAGCATCAACCCCCGAATTTCCACTTCCGATAGTTTGGTTGAAGCGTGGTTTAAAGTGTTCTTTACACAGTTACATCATCATCGTCAGCGATGGGCATAAATCTGGCTTAGCTTGCATTATAGCATTGTATTTTAGCCTTGTTACAATGTATAATACGCATCTGGACTTTTAACTAAAAAAATGAAGGGGAAAATGTGTGTTATACATGGATAATGTTTTTTCCAATGCATTTATATTTGGTTAAAATGAGTCAAGAAAAAGATGACCAAGTTATTAGTGTCTTGATTGAGGCGTTTTGATTAATTCACCTAAGGGACAAATCCAATAATCCAAAAACAGTGGATATGAATGAACCCACCCACCCATGGTTTTTTGTTGTTGTAAATACTTGTGTGTGACTGAGGAAAATAATCAACATTTGTGATGCAATTAAAGGTAAAGGTACGTTCTTATGTAGCACTGTCCTTGGGACTGTTCAAGGCGCTTTACACTTCACCGCTGCCAGACCTGTTCATTCCAATGTCATCTCGACTTCTCTGGGAAGCATTCAGCCATGCTGTAATTACTGCGCAAAGACTATTCATTCAAACATCCATCTGTCTGTAGCCAGGTGCTCGTACAGCTGAGAGAACTATGGCAACGTGGGATGAACGAAATTGCCAAAGCTTTGAAACTGCAGCAAGAAGATTCGAACCCGGGTTCTCTCAATTGAGGGCCCAACATTCCAACCGCTACGCTACCGTGCCCCACATTAACTAACCGAGTTCTCAACATAACATTCCTCCTTGGTTTCAGGACCGAGTCCGAACGGAAAGCTACCGTGATGCCATCTGCAGGAACGGTAGTGTCTTCCAAGACAAGGTCGTGTTGGACATTGGCTGTGGTACAGGCATACTGAGCATGTTCGCAGCAAAGGCAGGTGCAAGAATGGTCATTGGGGTCGACCAATCAGATGTCATCTATCAGGCAATGGATATCGTCAGGTTTGTATTTTTTAGATTGTAAATTAGTTCATTCTTGGTCTCACGTGTGTGCGTGCGTGCGTGCGTGCGTGCGTGCGTGCGTGCATGTGTGCTTATGTGTGTGTGTGTTGTTTGCATTTTTATAGCTAACATGGTGGCTCAATCGTTTCATGGTTGTCTCATACCCATTGCATTCAAACCCTACGCTAGTAATAGTGAGTGGCACGTTCAGTCATTTTATAAGTAATTTGTACAACTTGCTTGCTTGATTCTTGACGAGATACTCCCTAAACAGCTGATCACAGCTAAACTGGGAGGTGGTGGTGAGCTTAGAGATCGACATCACCAGCTCTATGAGGCGCACTGAGTCCACGACAGGTTTTTTCCATTTCCCATGTGTGGGATCTTTTACTTCCCCTGACACCAAATAGAATTGATCAACGGCTTTTACTGTCTCTTCTGAAAGACACGGGCAAAGTGGGGTGGATGAAATTGTACCAAGATTTTGGTCTACCTCACAGCCACCATGTTCCATCTAACTCATCTAGGAATGGTCATATAGGAAAAAAATTTGAAACGGGACAGATACAGACATAGGTCCCTTCTATTTGGTGTCTATGAAGTAAAATATCCCACTTGGGGTAAATGAGTAACCAGCTGTGGACTTGCTGAGTGGTGGTCTCTATCTCTAGCACATCAGATATCTCCAGCAGAAGTAACCATGATGCAGTTACGAGAATTCAGCTAGCTATCTCGCATCAGGACACTTACTTGACTTAAGCCTTTCCACTTCCCGGCAGAGCATAGGCCATCAACGACTCATTTCCACCGGACACAGGTTTGGGCTTGGGCTTCCAGCTCTTTCCATTTGTAATCTGCTTTTGACATTTCTGCTTCTACTTCTCTGCGCCAAGTGTTTCTTGGTCTTTTCCTTTTGCCGTGAGTTCCATGTGAGCACCTGTCTTGTTATATGTTATGTTCACTTCCTGAGAGAATGTCCTGTCCAGCTCCACTAGTTCCATATAACTTGATGTTCCTGGTTTGTTCTTTCACATCAGGATATCTGGATAAGACTGATTAAAATATCTTAATCTCATTTGTAAATGTGCCTAAGTGCAGTACAGTGTTAACAGTTTAAAGAAAACTGTTTATGTGTTTCAGCATGATGTTTTTAGTTCACCATGTTATAATGATGTAATTGTATAGTAGTCAATACCAGGATGGTATTGTTGATTTCCTGCAGGGAAAATGGTTTGGAGTATAAAATAAAGCTGATAAAGGGAAGAATGGAAGAAGTGGAACTTCCCATGTCAAAGGTAAGTTTTCTCTTTTATGTTGACCTTTTGGGACCATTGCTTACGAGGGTTTCTTTGTATCCTGTAACAAGCAGAGAAAGACATGTACCCACCTACCAACCCCATACTGTCTGTGTGGAACTGATAGGCCAGCAAGCATATCACAGGGTCAGCTTGGCACTCAGAAGGGTGCATACCCTAGGATTGTCTGGTCATGTGACTGCAGTCATGTGATCATGCCTGAGTAGCTGACCCAGGACTACGTCCTGTCATGTGAACATCATCCGGGTTGCACAGTCTGTCCTAGCTGGCCCCAGAGAGATCCAGCCAGGGTGTCCCATTTATTGCCATGTTTGAAACTCATAATAAATATGATGCATTCATATAATGAGATTAATTGTTATGTTGTTCTGTCATAAATACATCGAATACATACATCGCAACAGTGATGCCGTAATAATAATAGTAATAATTTATTTCTTTTACAATCAACAGATTGAATAAAAGTACAGGTACCAAACATGCATTTGCTAAAAAAAACTGACGATAGTCCACGTCAGTCATGGAAAAAATTTATGGAAAGTCGTGGAATTTTATGTTGCAAAAAGAGTGGAAACACTGAAAAAACAAGGACACAGTTCACCCCACATTGTTCTCTTGAGACGTTCCCTAAATTAAGGGGTTAGTGGGGCATGGTAGCTTGACTGGTAGGGCGCCAAACTCGATCGAGAGGAGCATGGTTCGAGTACATTTACTGCTGTTTTGGGCACTTTTTCATTCACCCCACTTTGTCTGTGACTTTCTGATGAGACACTAAAAGCTGTTGGTTCCTCCTGGTGTCTATGCCACAGGAAGTACAAAATCCCTGGAGTCACAGAGCCAATGGTCTTGCTTTACAAGAACCGATACGGCCACTGCATCAACTGCTGCCAAAAGCCTGCTCTAATAGTGGAGTAGGTGGGCCCTGGTGCCGAGGTCCACTCGTCTCTTTCTAAGTTCCTTCCCCTCCTTGGACCATTGCTCTCTGATCTACCATTGGTGATGTATTAAAAAAACACATTTATTTAGAGTTATTAACTTGCGCGTTTGCTGCTCACCCCCTTTTCTACTTGGAAACAGTGGGGAAATTGAGTGGTGAGCTACTCTCCAGAGGGCGTCACTGTGGAAAATAACGGCTTATGCAATGGGAAAAAATGCGTGTCATAATTGGCGATAACAATATTGTCACGCTTTCATGAAAACACGGAAGGGAAATGTTTTTTTGCCCCATGGATGGGTGTAAGCTAGTTATTGTTATTTTTATATCAGGTGGATATCATCATCTCGTATTTTTATATCAGGTGGATATCATCATCTCGTATTTTTATATCAGGTGGATATCATCATCTCGGAGTGGATGGGCTACTTTCTCCTCTACGAGTCCATGTTGGACACGGTCCTCTACGCACGCGACCACTATCTCGTCAAGGGTGGACTTCTGCTCCCCGACCTCTGCAGTCTCCATCTGGTGGCACTTGCCGACACTGAGCTGCGCAAGAATGAGTTACAGTTCTGGGATGACGTTTATGGTTTTCGCATGACATGCATGAAAGCTGCAGTCACTGTCGATCCTTCCGTGTTGGTTGTCAATAAAGAGAAAGTCATTTCTGATGCCTGCAAGATCAAGGTAAGTTGCTGGTGATTAAACATTAGAATTATTTGCCCTGTAGATTTTGTTTTGGTATTTTTTCAGTATTTTCTTGAGATGTGTTTTGGTTTAGCGGTTTCTATAGTGATCTGTATAAAACATGTCGAATTTATGAGAATGTCGCCCGCATTTCAGTAAATTTTAATGTTTTGGTTGTATTTAAGCAAAATTTTAAACTAAACATATAAAAACTCAATAAAACTGGGAAGCTCTTCCTTTCTATAAAGTCACACGTGTAGATATCGACTTAGTACAATATGAAGGGCAATAGTCTGGATTGAGGCTGCTTCCAGTTTATCTGTAAAGCCACAATAGACAGTGGTGAATATAACTGCACGAATAGTCATCACACAGTAATTACAACATGGCTGAATGCTTCCCAGAGAAATCGCATTGATGATGGAATGAACAGGTCAGCCAGGGGGTGAAATGTAAAATGCTTTGACCTTTTATCTATATATATATATATATATATATAAATTATATATATATATATATATATATATATATATATATATATATATATATATATATATATATATATATACATATATGGTTCAAGGTGTCTTTCAAGAAAGCCCTGAAAACATTCCTGTTTAGTCAAGAATAGTGTTTGAACAACTTACATTTTAAAAATGGTTTTAAAAACAGTTTTAATTACATATATATATATATATATATATATATATATATATATATATATATATATATATATATATATATATATATATATAATATATATATGTATATATATAATTCATTAATTCTATTAGTCTTTTACACAGTTTTATATGTATTTTAAGACATGTTGTAGTGGATAATAGGTAGGTTTGGTTTTTTGCAAAATGAATTTTTTTAATTGAATTTAGGAGGGATCTCTAAAAAGTGATGTACATAATTATGTACGTTATGTATGCTGGAGTGTGTCTTCCAACAGGACATAGACATCTGCACATGCGCGAAGTGGCCTCACTTGACTTTACCTCTCCATTCATGTTGGAGGCAACTCGCGATGGAGATGTCACTGCCTTTGTTGGTTATTTCAATATCAACTTTGGCCATCTCCCAGAACAGGTGTTGTGTACAAGTTAATGTCACACTAGAGCCAGAGTTGAGAAATCTGAAATCCCATGTAATTCTCTCCATAGCATTTTTAAAGACATGAGACTGTATCTATGGGAATTCCTCCATCCTGATATGCAGTAATGTGTCATATTTGCAGTATTTAAATATCATGTTTGATAGAATTTTGACATCTTTGACTCTAATTGGGTTTTTTGGTGTTTAGAATTGGTTATGTTTGTTGTTGTTGTTTTATTGTTTACTTTTTAAAAAAAATGTATAACTACTGTTTGTTCTGCTTAGTCATACTCAATTTTTTTTCATTCCATCATATGGAGCGTAAACCTTAAATATTGAATAGAGTTTCTGATGGTTAAACTAATAAATGAGTTAAATTAATAAAGTTTTAACAACAGTAGTTTCATAAATCTGAGACTGTAAATTAAATTACTTAATCTGTACAGAACACTGAGAAGGTGCATTTCCGATAATTTGAAAGTTGACCTCACAAAACCTCTTGCATTGTGATTTAAACACTGGATTATGATTTGTGAGAAGGAAAACCATCATAAAAATTGTGCACAAAAATAAATGTCACCTATCCCTTTTCAGATTTCCTTTTCCACCAGTCCTTTCCACAAGTCAACTCATTGGAAACAGACACTGTTTCTGCTGGAGGAACCACTGCATGTTGTTAAAGGTGAATGTTTAGTTCTATTGTGTCTAGATATAAATACCTGTTGTCAAAGGTGTACATTTAGTTCTGTCTTACCTGGCTACAAACTTACTCAGCTTATACAATGGACTCTGCTTAACAGAATCAGCTGTGTAGTGAAATCAAATATATTGATTTCACTATATTGGTATATATATAAACTTTCTTTTCTCCTCAATCTTTCATGTTGTCACTAGACGATCCAGTTTTCTCTTTCTCATCACGTGGCCTACAGATTCTAACTCGATATGTGATATAAATAGTTTTTAATACCTTCTCACATGGACAGTCTTGAATCAGGGTGTAGATACATCATTGAAATGTCAGGACAATATTAATGGACAAATTCAGATGATTTTTAAAGCCTGGGAACATTTTTGGTTGTGGTCTGACTAGATTTTGTATATCAACAAGTTTTATCAACCACATATTTTCATGTAAAACTAACCACTGGTATTGTAAGCAAGTAATGAAATAAAAATGGACCAGTGGGCTGTATTAGTTAGTATCAGGAAGCTATTAAATAAAAAAATTCTTCGTTATTAAATTATTTTTGTAAGTGAAAAATGGCTTTGTCTAGTTAATTTTCCTTGTTGACTGGTACCCCTCTGGCGAATAAGAAGGTGCTACTTTTCAGGGTTTTTCTTGGGTATTTTTTGTTCTGTCTATTTGACGGATGTAAACAAAATCTGTATAGTAAGTGAAACGTGGTGTATTGTAGCATTTATCTATCTATCCTATGTAGATACCTTCACCTTGTTTGCAGGAGAGAAATTGGAAGGACGTTTAACATGTAGGAAAAACCGCAAAGATCCACGTTCACTGGACATCACGATACGGGTGAAGGGGCGGACAGCCAAGTACCACATGCAGTGATCAGAAGGGTGGAATCTAAGACCCCCCACACAGTGGCACATATACAGCAATTTACTTCAGTGACATAAGGAGCGAGATGATATACCTATATAGTTGGCAACGTTTTGATGGCTGTCTTGCCTTTGTGCACAATTCAATCAACGGACATTTCAGAATAAATTTCTGAAAGGAATGCTAAACATTTGAACATATTTTCCATAATTCTGCTTATGCCAATAAATTACGCGTTCAGAGGAATTCTGATGGTGGTGGGTTTTGCTAGGGCAATGCCAGTGGGAATGACCAAAAATCATGTACAACTGCCAGTTTCATGAAGCATTCGTACTGTAACTCGGAACCTATGTGGACATTTAATGTAGATCACGTAACTCAGAACAATCATAGCAAACGCGCATAGCGTTGGTAACAATTGTACATAAGTATGAACTATTGTTCCGAGTTATGTAATCCACATCAAACATCCACATAGGTTCCTTCATAATATTCCCGCCCTCCGGGGGAAATTCTGACATTTTTGTAATGTACGAACCATCCCTATGTGTCCCACACATGGGAAACTGACGGAGATATAAGGGAATCTGACACAGCCACAAACTACTTTATAGTATAGACTTGTCCATCTATCAGGTATACTCAGTAACAACAGTAGCATATTCAGTATCAACAATAGCGTACTCAATAACAATAGTGAGTATTGTAAATGTACGTCGGTTATTTTAATAACACACATCCATAGTACATACAGTCATGTGCATGCAAACTTATACTTGGACACATTTAAAATTTTGAAATTGGTACATGATCAAAAGTCATTTTTGAGTGCACGCCCCAAGATTTTGCAGCAACCTTTTAAGGCACTTAAAACTTTGGAAGAGAAACATAAAAATTGTATGTAGTTCACACAAAACACTAGTGAAATTGTCACTTGTTGGCTGAACATTTGCATATATATATTATATATATATAATATATATATTATATATATATAATATATATATGTTTCGTGAATTTCTGGTGCAATTTCCATATACCACATAAGACTGCACCAGTTCCACATAGCTCACTTTTTCATATTGTATATACATAAAAAATTATAGCTGATTGTTAATAAACAGCAATTGTTAGTAAAACAGCAAAAGCAGCATACACTTTACACATCTGAAACTTATGATGTATGAATTCATATTCGACTTAAAGAATATATATAACATTTGTTGTCATGGCAGCAGCTGTTATAAAAGTTATTTTAAATGAGCAAAAAACTTAACATCTTGATTATATATGTATAAAATACAGTGCAATTACAATACGAATACCGAAACAACAGCACAGCCTAGTTTGTTTAAAGTTGTTAATGTACAATTTGTGACATGCACAAAAATGTGCTGTAACGTTGTAAACTCTTCCAACTACTTCTGTCATGGAAAATGTTAATTACATTATTTCAGTAATATTTGATTTTTGCCACCACTTCATTTTGACAGATCAACGTATGTTTTCAGTGTACAATTACAGTTCTGTTTTTACATTACAAAATTGCCACTCAACATGTTGAAAAGCCAATAACCTAATGATTATCTATGATTATCTGAATATCTTGCAACATTTGGCCTGGGTTGATTCACACTGAAGACATTTCAATGCAAAAACGAGGACACATAAAAGCGAGGACACATAAAAGTTACCTCGCATTGTTTTGTGTCGATTAATACACTTGCAATGATTTACATCAGGTCCATCAATATACTTGCAATGGCCCATTTTTGGATCATCCAATCTTCTTCTTGTGGCCCATTTTTGGATCATCCAGTCAGATTGCAGCATTTTTCAGTCAGTCAATATACTTGCTGAATCGATCAATTTACTTCCAGCAGTCAATTTTTGGCATTGACCAATCAGCTTGTGTTTGATTAAATTGATCTATCTACTTGCAATGGTCAGGTCTACTTGCGCCGGTCCATGTTGGGTCGGACCATGAGGGTGCCATCGATCCAGTAGTTGGGTCTGTCGAGCATCGACTGCCAGATGGAGATCTCATCTCCCTTGGCGTCCATCCAGTCCACCTCCTTCCCACTGCTCTTCCCTGCAACACCACAAGGCCTAGCTATACATTTCATCTCATAAACTTAGGCCAAGCCAAGTTTTTTAGTTGGTTTATGGATCAGCTGACCCGATATTTCTGATTTTTAAAAAAACACCGTCGTATTTTAACACGAAACATAATTTCAAGTAAAAACAAAATAGTATTTTTTTAAATATTTGTTTTTGCACACACTTTCGGTCCAATTATTGTCACATTGGATTATCGTAGAGGCACAGGTGATCATCATTCTGACGTGTCGTAAAAATGGCACATTTTATTTTGTCGTGTATTAAATAAATATTTTTATTAATATCTGTTTAAACCAATGAATAATAATACATTATAAATGTCATTCTGTTAAACAATGAAAACCATTTGACATTCCATTTTAAGTACTTATCTTGGCAGCTATTATCTCCATCAATGTAAATGAACAAGTGGTTAAAAATATGTCTTTTCTACCATTTGTAGATGGTGCCCACCAGGATATTATTACATGCATTTATAAAGGCATGAGTGTAAATTTACAACAACATAAATTCAGCATGTTGGCTGTTATGAAACAATATTCGGTCCAGTTTGTGACCACTACTGCATAAAATGCTTATGTGACAAATTAATTATTTAACCGATGTTGACGCTTCTCCCTAGGATAATGAATACAGTTACATTAATCAATTCTTCTGCCTTGCAGCTTATAACATTAATGCCACTTTAATGCAGATCACTATTTACATTCACAACACTGGCATACATAATATTAATCACTAGTTCCTTTTCAAAGCCATGAGGCATCACCAGAATAATAACTTCCAGGCCGTGATATTTTACTATAGTACATTGTTTTTTTTACACAACATTACACCATATGTCAAAGTCGTCCACACAATGGGAAAATAGTAGAACACAAAATGTGATCTTTTTAGTAGAACTAATATGACCCTCTAACTATTCAATCAGTAAAACAAAAGAATTAATAATAATAAATATTTGTTTATATATAACGCAGTTTCCTGGAAATGTACTTTACATAAAATGCATGACTTTTTAAAATAATACATAGAAAATGCATAAAAAAGTAGCAAAATTTATTGAAAGCAAACTAGACACGCACGCATGTACACACATTTAATTAAAAGAAAAACCTAACAAAATAAAACTATAAAGAATTCATCAAGTAAAATGTGATTAGATGGCAATCTTGTTAAATGTTGTAAAAAGTTATCATTATGGGTTGTTCCACTTACCGGAGCCGAGGTTGAGTCTTACGCCCCCAAGGAAGTCGTTGCTAGTAAAGCGGTCATAATCCCAGATAGTAAGCTCCAGACAGAAGTCCCGCAGGTCCTCCCATGATACGTTCTCAAATACCATCGTGTGGTTCCACGTTGGGTTACAGTTCTTCTTCAGCACTGGTGTCTTCTGTTTGACACGACGTATTTTGTCTGGCAGCAGGTAACTGGAACATTTCATGGCACACGTGTAATCAACTACTGTCAATGAACATCTATAGGAAGTCGGCAAGCATCTATGCTGCCAGTGAGACCTATAATGGCAGAAATCACTTGACCAAAGCCAATGGCAGGACATATTGAAAGCGGGATGTATGAAATTGTATCCAAACATAAATGCTGTCCTGGATATCCATCAAGGGTTGATGTAGACAAGGACAAAAGCTGATATGAGGATGACTGGAATTGTAGAATTTGCAAAATCACAACCGTTTTTAAAATAATTGTTGTACCTGCATAAAAAGATAATTTAAAAATCGGTGTACAATGTATAGCGATTTTTCATATTTCAATTAAATTAAAGTATTTAAGCTTATTGTCAGTCAATATCAAATGTTGATTTACTCATCATAGCTGCAGTGTGTAACATACCCTTTGCAGAAGGGATCGGATGAGCCGTTTGCTCGTACAGCTGTGAGGTTTCTCGCCTGTTTGATGAGGACATGAAGAGAGCCCTTGGAGCCGCATCGACCGTCCTTCTTCCGACCAGTCAGGTTCTCAGGGCTTACAAACATCAGTGACAGATTCAGGTCTCCTTTATAGGTGAGTAGCGACAGCGGCAGAGGGTTCTGTATTAGGAGAAACCAATCACAGTTACGCTGAAAGTATGGGATAAAATGAAAGTGAAAGTAGCTGAGAAAGTGAAACTGAAAAAAGTGAGAATGAAAGCGAAAACAACAGTGACAGCCATGGTGGTAATATGACATGAAAATCAGTTGTGAACAGAGTTGCACATTTTTACAGATTGGTAATATGTACATTTTTTTGTGATTTTTATTTAGTAGTTAGTTCAAAGCTATTTTGCAATTAGGCAAAAAGCTATTAGACAAACCTACTGCATGTGATAATGCAACTAGCTGAATCTTTTTCAAATACAAATCAAAGTATTGCTTACTCAGCACTAACAGCATCAAAGAATAAAAGTTAGAAATAAATGAAAACGAAACTAAATTGATTGAAGATTTATGCAAGTTGATAAGAGCAAAACGAACATGCAAAACAAATGCAACCATGTAAAACAAATAAGGAATGATCAACATTACAATAATTGTACACACAGAAAAATAACCACATATATAATAATAATAATAATTTTGCAGGAAATAATATCATAATATCTATGGAAAATATTTGAACAATTTGTATGCTCTTCATCTACCAAACAAATGCGCTGCATGCTAAGACACAAAACACCCACAATCACACACTTAAAAGATTCCACTCTGCATCAGAAAAGAACTTTGTACAAACGTAACGGGCATGCACATTCCGTAATAATTACCCCATATTCGTCCTCAGCAGGTTTTGGCTGTTGGTCGGTAAAGAACAGTGACGTCATTAAATGACTGTATTTCAATACCAAAGTATCAGATATATTGATATTAGTTGTTTTCTGTCAATAAAATCCCAAACCTGTTGGTGATGTATTTTTAGTTATCCAGTTTTCATGATACAAATTCTATATTTTATCGTGTGTTGTTGGTTTCCCGTCAATGTGGCATAAATTGAGGAAACACAGGAAGATGTTGTGCAAGAGATGATGCCAAAGATGCCAGAATTAATGCAGCATAAAACTCCCTCCACAACTGATTTAGCTCATCAGGAATCAGGTTCGTTTCTGATCAAACCTGTAGTGCATCTAAGTAATATGAGCAGTTGATTTAATACAAGAACTAACTTTGATCATTAGATTGGGTAACTTGCGAAGGTTTGAATAACCTTAGAGGCTGAGCAACATTGGCAATTTTTCCGTTTTTTTATTACCAAATCCAGTCAAACATAGTTTAAATAAAATTATAGTTTGTCTGACGATTTCACCAAAACTAAACAGCAAATTTGCACAGGCTTGTCATAGTGGGTACTAGCTTGTTGTAGTGGGTACTAGCTTGTCGTAGTGGGTACTAGCTTGTCGTAGTGGGTACTAGCTTGTCGTAGTGGGTACTAGCTTGCCGTAGTGGGTACTAGCTTGCCGTAGTGGGTACTAGCTTGTCGTAGTGGGTACTAGCTTGTCGTAGTGGGTACTAGCTTGTCTTAATGGGCACTAGACAAGTTTGATTTTTGTGAAATGATTATGAAATGAGACAAGGGAAACAATCAAATTGATGATGGACCTTTAAACTGCCAAGGAATCAGGGAAGACAGATGGGAGCAACACTAGACAAACACATCCGTATATTCTTCCAGTTTGTTATTGTACAGGCAAACGTCTTGCTCGCTGAAAACGTTTTCGGAGCCAACTCAGAACCTTATGAAAATCCGATAAACAGGGCAATAAATATGTATTTCATGTCTATAAAATTATTTTTAGTTTTGTGATGAAAACTGTAACATCATGTGACATCATGTGCAGGGTGATTTAGGAAAATACTTGTCGTAATAAACGTACTCACAATAAATTACCTGGAGCACTTTTTTCTGCTTCTCGACGCCAATGTGCAGATGATATGTCAAAGAATACATACGTGAAACAGTTAGTGCATGTCAGTTTTAAATCCTAAGTTTAGTTCCATACCGATTTTGGTTTGGAAGTTCCGAAACCATGCGTACATTGTCAACTCCACCCCTACATACTAGTACTGGTGCTATTGACTCTGCCTAGGAGTAACACTTACCCGTTCCTGCAGCTTGTACCACTGGGGGGAGCTGTCTCCAAACTCATAGTAGTCAAGTGGTAAAGTCACCTCCCCGAGGAAGTCGTTGCGGCCAAATGTGTCATTGTGCCAGACTGTTACCCACAACGTCCGTGTCTCCAGCTCGCTCTTGGTCACCTGATACTGTAGAATGACACGGAAACGATGTCAGTTAACAAGTGTCATACTGTGGCATCTGAAGAGCCACTTGGCAACTCTGCTGTCAAGAGCGTGGTGGTTATATTTAGATTTTAAATCACTAGGGGTGAATGGGTAAACACTCAAAAGTCTGAAATAGCAGTATATTTTTTAGCAGGGTTAGCACTTTAAACAATAAAAAACCCTGATCAGAATATTCTTTACCGTAATTGATCAAGTTGTTTCTTTTTTACATGTCTGTCATGAGAGTCGAAATACCAATATATATATATATATATATATATATATATATATATATATATACATACAAATATGCATTAAAAATAAATTAGCTAAAAATATAAATAAGTTCTAAAAAATACATCAGTTAATAATATATATATATATATATATATATATATATATATATATATATATTTGTTAAAAATATATAATAATAAATAAATATATAAATGGGATCTAAAATATATAAGGAAAGCATATGACACCCAAATTGTGCAGTGAGCTAAAAGCCGGTGACACAAATGTTTTTTCTCCAAACTGTCATTTGACAGAGTATTGTGCGATGTCGCAGAGCAAGAATTAGTTGGGTAAACATCTTCTCAAGACCAATTAGTGATGCCAATTTATGGCTACAGATGTGTCACTAGAATTGGAGGTGGGTCCATTTCCACCCACTCTCGAAAGCAATTTTTAAGCAGTTGCCAATCAGCGACCGACCGACAGCAGGTGCAACCGTCGTGACCTTTCATCCAAGCTCAAGCTGGGATTGGCGTGTGTCAATAGGTCACACTTGCAGTATCTAGACATGTCACTTATGTAAACCGGCCTTTAGCCTTCTGCTTTATTACAATGGATTACATGTTTCGTATCCCATCTGAAATAATGCAGAACGACAAAAATGGAAAGAACAAATTATTACTTTTAAGATTTCATCGAACACAGGATTGAGGGTGTGTTTCTTGACTCTCGTCTTCCTCTTCCCATTTTTTGTTCGGTCCGGCAACAGGTAAGTCTTGACATACCTGTAACAGCAATGACGCAGGTAAAATATTTTCATAGAACTCACAGTATCCTGTGGTGACTCGCAGTAATTTTCATTGAGCTGTGAAATGTAATTTTAGTATTTTTCTCCACAAATTATTATCTAATGCACCTCTCTGATTTGTCTTCATCCTTTCTGACACTGGCTGGATCAACAATCTACAATCATTTATAGCTGTGGATTGTGATTGTTTTCTTTATAAAATGTGAAATGTTTTATTACTGTTAAATACAAAAATGGAAATTTTTCACAAAATGTCTGAGTGAGTATAATTACTGTAATATACATGTGTATGTAATATATATATATATATATATATATATATATATATATATATATATATATATATATATATATATATATATATATATATTATATATATTACATAATGTAATCATCTGCTGTCTACAGAATAGACAGCAGATGATTTCACATAATATTTTCATTAGGTCCAGGCCCGACCTGGCCCAGCCCAAGCCCGAAGTGTTAGATTTTGGCCCAGATGCATTGACACTATGCCTATACCCAGCCCAAGTCCAACGTGTTACATTTTGGCCTAGACCCACTGACACTATGTCTATACCCAACCCAAGCCCGACATGTTACATTTTGGCCCAGACCCATAAAATGTAGGCCCACATCCAGCACAGCCCAATAAATTTAGTAGTGGCTCATGGCCTACAGGCCAGGTTGGGCCAAGTCTGGTCAAAGCACAGGGCAAAAACGCAGGGCACTAGTATACCCATGAGTGGTGTTAAGTAGCTGCTGAACTGGTTTGTGAACTTCTAGGAATGTCTTTCTAATGAAGTGGTAATGTCCAGTTATTTATCGGTTATGGTTAAGTCCTTCCACGATGTCATCATCACCAGCCCCAGCTGAGCAGAACGCTGTGACAGATTACAGGACGGTTCATGTCACTATTAACATTTATGCTAGTGTTTTCCATTTTTTTTATTTCTGCTGACAACACCATGTGAATCAACCTGTCTCTACTGTAATCCATCAAGATCAATGTCTGTTGGGTTAACAAATATATGCATGGCTCTGCTATTGCTATCCACTGTGGCAGCATTTTCATCTGGTAAATTCACCACAATATGGATGTTTTTGCCATTCACCATGTTACAAATACAAAAAGCTTTTTTCTACTAAATAATTCATCAGCCACGCGAACTGTTGGAGAAATCATACATTTAGGGTTCTTATTCAAATATGTGTTTATATTAAAACGTATGTATACAACAATCTAATTAGATGCACCCTTTTTATACAGTATTATATTACTTAATGATTTCACTGCTTTAATAAAAATTTAATACACATTTTGTTTCTGTAACAACTTTGCTATGAACGTTTCCAGAGAAGTCGAGTAAGTGTTGGAATGAACAGGTCTGCCTGGGGCTGAAGTGTAAAGCACTCTGAATGATCACACGGACCAGATACAGTGCTATATTATATATATATATATATATATATATATATATATATAAGAACCTTTTATGTCAAGATATATAGCTAAACCTAAGAAACAGACGTATATTTTAAGGTCTGCCTGTAATTTTATTAATACCAGAAAATGAATGGTCAATTGCCGTCGCGGGCTGCTATTCTCAACATGTCTACATATCTGAACACGTCTACATTTGGTGTTTTGTACGTCCTGGTGAATCTATGATCAAAGAGATAGTTGTAAAACATAGGGAGACCAAGACACTTATATCCTGGACTGTCTCATTAGTGAAGTAACAATTCAATCTTAATAACCTTGTTTTGACATTACACATTGTTACAGACCTTCTTTTGCATCATGTCATGGCTTACAAAGTAACCTTTACAGCAGCGTTGTCAACATTGAGCTTCATTAGTGACTTTGGGAGCGACATTACCAGTGACAATTACAGAGAGGCCCAAGTACAGGTTAAATAATTGTGACATTTCTACTGCCAAAATAGGCGTATGTTAACCTTCTGTTGTCAATATCACGTGACGTCTGGCATTTCATTAGCTGTTCAGAAGTGGGGACAGACGACTGAATGTGGCAGATGGATGAAAAATCTCACTCCTCCATCTTTGCACCATACACGCATTCATGCATGCATGTGTTTGCTTGCGCAAACAATTCACACAAAAAATACACTCAAGTAATGATTTGGCAGACTTTTTGACAGGCTTTTACTGAGATTACGTTCTGTAACATTACTTTCAATAGTTTTGGCCCTAGATTTGCTGGTGATTCTGTTACCGTTGATATGTCGCTTTCACAAAAATCTTAAGAAACTTTTATGTAAGAGATCCATATTCTAAATCTCTAAAAACATTGAATAATGAATACATACGCTGAGATGGAGACGTTTGGGCTTAATGTCTCTATGCATGTATCATCCAATTAATGACCATTTTATATGATGCAACGGTTACATACCTAGCCGAGCAAAACTGTACCGACAGCAGTGATTGGATAAACAATGGTAGCAGATTCCCCAGCGCAATGAAAACATGAAACATGAGTATACTGATTATTAAAACAGGACTGTCGCCTTCAATACAAACCCCTGCAGATCGATCTATTTGTTTGCCCACATCTAGTGGAGAAATTAACAGCCGTGACAACTTACGGATCGGATTTCTTTCTCTTTGTATCGACAGCCGCAACATCTCTGCACTGACGGATCGCCACTTCAAAAACGCTGTTCTTGTAGTTGTAATCCAAGCCAAACTGTATCTCGCCTGTCACAGGAATCTTCCCATAATTCCCTTCACCAGCATCGCTGTAGTAACTCATCATGCTCTCGGTGCTCACCTGGTTGAACAATAAGAATAAACTGTTTGTTCGACTGCAATAATGATGCTTAATTCAAGATTTTTTCTGCAAATTAAAAATATTCCACATGCATCATAAAATATAAATAATTTTATTTTCCTGAGCCCTTTATGGGTGGTCGGTTTAGATTTTCATCTAACATGATTTTTAAAATTAACACATGTATTTCAGAGGATACCAATAAAAATACATGAAATAATTTTTTTTTAAATGGTTGGCATAACTGACGTTTTTAACTTGTGCAGCTAAGTTCAAAAGACTGTGTAATAATAACAATAATACAACTGAATATTATACTAAAAAGTTGTTGGTATATTATGGTATATATATATATATATATATATGTATGTATATATATTATGTAACATTTTCTGGAAACATAAAACGCAAACAATTGTTAGTGAAAATGGTGAGATACTTAGGACATTAAAACAAATATTAAAAATATAATTTCAATCAGAATGCAACTTAAAATTATGCGTGGATGCAAATTCACCACAAAATATGTCCCAGTTAAAGTTAAATTAATGTATATATTTGCTATGACTATTGGCCAACCAACTGATAAACAATTTGCATAGAGTTGGTGGATTTGTTACACCTGTACGACTTACACAACATGCACACAGTGGCCTTGCTTGAAGGTTGTGATGCAGCTACTAGTTAGTGGAAATAGTGACAGTGACATGCAGCCTGATGCAACCAGACATACCTGGCACATTTTAAAGGTCATGACCTTTGTCAGTTAAATGTCAATGAATCCAACGAAGTCACTTGTCAAAGAAAATGGGTCTGGTTTCATTAGGAAGGAAAGCAGCAGACGTCACACCTTTGTTTTAAAAAGTATACAGAAAGCCAGGATTTGTTTTATAAACAAGTGTAGCATCAGCAGTAGAATGAATGAATGCACTCAATGAATAGGGTTATCTTTGAAAATTTAAAAAAGCTTTTGATAAGTGCCACTGTTTTAACAAGAGATCATAAACAGTTAGAGGGTGGCATAATTAACTGGAGATAAACATTGCTGACAAAGCCAAAGCGTAGTAGAAAGGAATTCACATATTGGAAACCCAAAATTTATTAGACGATCTAGACAAATTAGTCCAAAGGCCTGAAAAATGGCAGTTGTTGGGTAAATGTAAATGCTTAGATGATACAGAAACACAAAGGAAGAATATTATATAAATGAGAGTTAATATATTAGGTGTGATCATCAAAGAAAACAGCTTAATTAGTTGTAACATGTTGAGCACCATGTAGAGTTGTTGCTTCAGATGGAAATTATTTCTTGGGTAAAATTGTTATTTACTCCTGTGGGCTGTACATATACAAGTGAACTCATGGACATCTTAAAATTATTACCACAATTACTCAGTATGTCTATAATGGACTGAGGTCAAGTAACACACCAATCCTTTGTAGTGAATTGATGGATTAGTTCAACCCGGTTCACTTATGCAACACGTAATCCATCACATTGCTGTTTTTGGAGGACCTGTGTTCCACCATTACTTAGTGGAAACACCGAGTCACATACCTGTACTGCAGCTTGACATTAACAATACCCGTAAAGGTTATCTACTCTTCTGTCTAGTACCATAAAAGAACCAAAATTATTATTACTATACAACTATTATGATGAGATTGTGTGAAGGTGCAAGGAAGAACACTGGCTGCTGAAGTAAGGTTTATCTCTAATTAGATGATGCAGTAGGTGATGATAAAGCACACAAAAAACAGCTAAAATGGAACTATACATAGAAACTACAATATTAACATAACTATAAACAAGTAACTCCTAAACATGCAATTTCTAGCTACTGTCTACATCTACACAAAATGAGATGTCATTCAACTGTAATATTCAACTAGAATACACGTATAAACAGACAGTCAATCTGGATAGAACATCGTCAGTCATTATTGGATATGGTACAGTTTTTTGGACAATCACACAGGGTAAATTGTGGGGTAAATCTGCTTGTATAAGCTAGAAACGTGCAACAATAAAAATCACCTACATAGCACTACTGTGTCCAACACAAATAAAATAGTTCCACACAACTAAAAACAAAAATAAATTGAAAGGTTTCAAAAGTCCTAAGAAGGGACAACTAAATGCTGAATATACAATGAACAGTTCTGCTTACCACCAATTGGCTTGTCTGTTGTGAACGAGTTTAGGCAGACATAGAAAAATTGCTTATGAAAAAAATTATCACACCATTCATGGTGCAAAATACAGCAAAATGAAGCTGGGAAAATATTGATTAAAAAGTTTTATAAATTTGTAAAAAAAATTCCTAGTTATTAACTTTCCAAGTCATTTTATTTGAATAAATAATAAATGTATTATCATGCATGTTACCTGATAGTTCTAATGCTACACTTTGGAGAGTTACATGAAAGATTTTATCAGCTTTTTTGGAATAAAAAATTTATTCATGTCTACCAAATGTTACAACATCCTGATGACAGTCAATGTTTTGATCCTTCTCTGTAAATACTATGTTCAAATTTGTAACATTGACTTCCCTATTGATATAATTTCTAAGAATCAAACCATTAACAACAACGATTTCATATTCTAATGAATTGTCACCTCTTAAATAGCAAACGTTCCTTCTGTTAATCGGACAGATTAATATGTAAAAAGTTGTCATCATTTATCACTACATAATCTTCCAGTGATCTCTCAAGCCATTGTTTCAGCTTTCTATCATACCCAATATGTCAATGTTCCTAACATGAAAACTGATCATTTGTCAAGATGAGACAGAATGAAATTATAATTTGTTACAACTGGCTGCTTTAAAATATGAAACGTATATGTTACAGTCAATCTGCATAATCACTCATTTCGCATAATAACCGACTGATGTTTAGGCATTAGGTGAGATGACTGCTTCACGCAGGCATTTCACAAAATGACTGAAAATGTCAGTCATTACACGAAACGACTGGAAATAAGGCACCATTTAAGTCATATTTTGTGTACTTTTGTCATTACGTATTGTTCCAGTGTTAATTGTGCATTAATGTCAGCTTTCATAATTCTTCAGACATTCACACTACTCAAGTAAATAAACAAAGTAAATAAATATTTGCTAAGCATTTGCAACTAGCAACATTTTGTTAATAATTTATTCCTCTCTGGGTACAAGACTCTACCCCCCCCGACAGTTTGATTGACAGCTGTCTCACTAGTGTTCTATGATTTGATGGACAGGTAATGGATAATCCAACCATTCTCCAACTGGGAATGCTAATTGCCTAACAATGGTGACAGTCTCAATTGGCTACTGTACATTGCCTGTCCCTATAAAAGAAGACAATCAGTAGGCGTTATTCACTTGTCTCTTGGCATAGCTATCACAATGGCACAGGATAATTAAGTACAATTTAAGGAAGAACTCTACAAAAGATTTCAAATATGTCAAAAAATCTAATTCCCTAAGTGGAATATTTCAATACTACAGAACAACTCAAGCTTGCGGCAACTGATGAACCTTCGAAGTCACACCATGGATACCCCATAACCAGCAAGTACCAATTTTTATTTGCAGTTTGTTTTGCTGAACATTGTTTCTTGATTTTAAGTGTGAGAAATTGATCAGACATTTCACAATTTGAGGGGTAGATAGTAGTCAATTTAATCAATGCAAATATTCCAACCTATAATAAATGAGGTATGGGTGGAAAGATAGTTGAATACTCTTCCAAATGTGCCATAGCTAACATGCAGTAATACCAGAATTATGTCACAGAAATTACCCCACAGCCCCAGGCCAGGCAGGTGAAAAACCCCTACCTAGGAAATTTCTGCCACAACATTTTTCAAGAAGCTTAATATCAGACACAATTTTAGTGGCTTGCATAACATGATGTGGTTTCATTTTGATTTGGTAATGGTGAAATTTCACACCTCACTAACCCAGGGTATATGCTCTCATCCATATCCATATTGTATAATTTGTTTGACATATATTGCGGAAATGTAGCATATTGGTATAATTATCAATGATACAGTAGACTATTGCAAGTTGTAGAATTATAATAAAGTTATATGTTGTTCAATAAGACAGTGTTGTTGTGTCTTAAGTATGTATATAACATGTCCAGCATTTAATTTAAGATACACAATAGAAGACAAATTGTAATTGATACTTCAAAGTGTTTGCTCTGGGTATAATGGCACAAAGCGCACCTGGGGGACTGGGGCATTGCACCTCGAAATAAAAACATTAATTTGATGAAAAGTGGTTTCGACCATGTAGTGTAACTTCAACTAACTTCACCATGTGGAGTAACTTCAATTCCTGGTGTTCTACATGATCCAAAGTGAACCCGAACAATCATTTTAAATCCTAATTTCATCACAATATAACAAATATTTGTTAGTGTGAGAAACAGATAGCTGCTAGGTGGCAATTTCTGAAAATATCTGGCTAGGTAGATGACAAACCAGCAAGTTTGCCCACATCACATATCATTAACCAGGAGAAGCACAACATTATGTGAAATCTCGGCACCTCTTTTCCAGTCATTTTGCGTAATGACTTATATTTTCAGTCATTTTGCAAAATGCGTGAGTGAAACAGTCATTTCACATGTCTAAACATGTCAGTCATTACGCGAAATGACTGTTTACACAGATTGACTGTATGGAATACATCAAAGTGGACATTAAAGCAAACAAAAGTCATGGTTTTCAGCCCATGCACCTATAAGAGTTACTAAAACATAACCATTTGTAATTACAATTAAGAATATCATACCAGTGGTTTACTAGGAAAACCTTGTTGAACACACATCTTAATTTCATTGGCCGCACCAAACTGTTAAATAACCTTAAGTATGGTATTCTGGCAATATCTGCTACCAAATAAAAAATATATTTGTATACACCTTTTTGCACACTTGCCAATAGGATATGGCCATGTTATATGCGTCCAAATTCAACTTATGTAACATATTTTGTTTACTAAACTAGTCCTCTTTCTGGCAAAATAACATGTTTGTTTGAGACTTTGTATTGGTTCTGTGTATGCCGGCCTCCCTTAATACACCACTTGTAGTCTAGGTTACCGCTGGTTAATATATCAGCCCTTGGTCATTCAGAGAAATGACCAGAATCTCCCACTTTTAGAACATATTCTGAGTAAACCACTGGTGTGATATTCTTGATTTTAGTTGCATGTGGTTTAGTTTTTATTATCTGCATAGCTCCAAAATCATGACTTTTGCTTTGTTTTATTGGAAAGTGCATGACCAAACCCAATCATCTCAGCCATTTTTGTTGATCCCTCTGCTTAGCTTCCTGTGACCTACTTTGATGATACAGCTTCTTGACCTACTTTGATGACCCATTTGTGTGACCTACTTCGATGACCCAAACATGTGACTTATTTTGATGACCCGGTTTTGTGACCTAATTTGCTGATCCAGTTGTGTGACCTACTTACCGAGAAAGGCGTAAGTAGATTGGTGCTTCTGTTGCTTTGCTGACCGCGGCTGTAATGACTGGACATGCTGGATGGACTGTCAGTACGCGGCGTCATTGAGTAGCTGTCCGAACTTTGGCGATCCTCGTCAAGCTCACAGACGCCCTCTAGCTGCAGTGTCATGAATCAATTTATCGGTTAATGTTTTATTTCAATATTTATGATTGGGGCTTGTTTGCTCAAATCTAATTCAACCCATCCATCAGCATTTTGGCTCATAGCCATTTTCAATGGCATATTTAGGGGGGGTATTAGGCTACATGGTAGTGTGGTAAATAAATGGGCTCGCCCCCCCTTTTTGTGAGATCCTAGATACACCCCTAGCCATTTTGTATTCAGAGGTAGTATTAAATAATTCAGTAGGTGGCGCTGGTAGCGGTAAATAAATCATGTGTATGACACTGTACAAATTGCTGTTACAAAATAGTACAGTATATTATACAAGCACATATAATTTTAAAACGTATCACTTTAAAATCTATGTGAGAATAATTGTGATTAATTAATATCTTTACTAGATTAAATAAATAAATTTGTTGATGACCAATGTTTCGGTTGGATGGATGGATGCGTTAAATGAATATCACTACAGTGTATAACAATTGTAACAATATTCCTAATCCTAATACACAGTGGCCTCAGCTATAAGGTCACCCAATGTTAGAACATCTGCTTAAAGGAACTCTAAAATCCTTGTTCTGGCTTTGTACTGTGCTATGTACCCATGTATATACGAAACATCAGACATATGGAACAGTATGACCAAGTCCCACCATGTAGATTGGATATCAGAAAGTACTCATTCTCACAGAGGACAATAAATGAATGGAACACATTATCTACATATTGTGTAAATGCTAACAGTGTGAATATGTTTAAAAACAAAACTGAAAAATATCTCAGAAAGACGGGTTACACATAGAAGAAACATTTTGTGAACTCTCGATAAGCCAATGGCTTTCTTGTCCACTTGCCATCTAGGTGTTTTCCTTGGATGGCAATCTTGTTAAACTCCATAGCAAGAGGCCACTGTATTTTATATGTATAAAGAAATCAAGCATTGAGTTTATAAATAAAAATAATTTATCCTGCTTTGGCAATTAAAAGATGACCCTGAATCGCTTACCGCCCTCTTTGAACGCATCATTGCGGGTGATGGAATGGATGACGGTGATCGTGGCCGTTGCATGTCAGTGTCACCAGGTGCCACAACAATATCCGCTTCAGCGTCGCTTCCTGTGCGATTATGGTGGGTTTCAGTTTCTTTAGTGGAGCTTTTTGATGACATGGGAGACCGCCCATTATACTTTGATCCCTCTGAAATTCAAATCACCCTCACCACTGATTATACCAAAAGCGCTATGCATAAACATCCAAAACAGTATTAGGCTGTTAGTTAGGCCTTTTAATAAAATGGAATTTTATACAATGCATGCAGCTATTAAGGAATCTGTCCTCAATTGATTGTTTGCAGGTCTGCATAAACAAATTAAATGCAGCAATTACTGCATAGATGGTTAGTAGCCAATTATATAAGGACATCTGATTCACTGCTGCATTGTTTCTGTCTCTACAAACTTAACAGAACTGTTGAAAAAATGTTTTGGCAAATGTGACTTTTATAGGCAATATATTTTATGGGAGTATGAATAAAAAAATAGCTGTTTGAATTTAGAAACAGTGCTAATAGAGTGTGTAGGTTGAACAAATCATGACCACTGACATCGCAGAGTTATTACAGACAGCCATTCTCTTAGTTGAAGAATGGTACAGTATTCAGAAAGTACTCATTCTCTCAGAGGACAATAAATGAATGGAACAGATTATCTACGGACTGTGTAAATGCTTGCAATGGGAATATGTTTAGAAACAAAATTGACAAATATCTCAGTAGGGCCTGTTACACGTAGATGAAAATTTTTTGGACTTTCGATAAACCAATAGTTTCCTTGTCCACTTGCCACCTAGGCCTTCGCCTTGGATGGCAGTCTTGCTAAATCTTGTTAAATCTACTACTAGTAACAAATTTGTCGTTGTAAATGATTTCCAAGGAACAAAATACACAATGGAACAACAGAGTCACATGTTTACATTTAACAAATTTGTTTGCCTGCAAATGGTAAATCATTAAAGCACTTAAATTAAGGCCAAAAACAAAATAGTTAGTAGTCTGTTAAAACAAACACAGTAGATTAAAACAAAAAATATTACAGACTTAAGTTCAGCAAAATCAACACAGCACTCTACACCCATAAAGCTACTACCACTAGTAGCAAGCAACCACAAAAGAAAAAAAACGGGAATTCGGATGCAATAAAAAACGGTGATTACCTGTTGGGATTTCGGTGACCAATGGGGAAGACTGGGCTGGGTGAGATTCTGCGGGAGGAGGGGAAGCAGCATGCAGGGAAGAAGCAGGGGATGATTCGGACTCTGGATTAACACCCTTCACCAAGGTCACAGCAAGCTGACTGGCCATTGAAAGCAGCGTGGGCTGACCCCCGATGGTCGTGTTAGTCTCCTCCACATTGGACGTGTTACCAAGGTCAGACAGGTGCCCCCTGGTGAGGAACAACTCCAGATTACTACGGTGAGCACTGCCTTTAGAGTTTTCATCAACAGTGATGTCTAGTGAGGCTAATGAGGATGTGTTTGCTGAATCATTGTCCTCATCTACTTTCTCAGCAGTGTCATTCTTATCTTCCTTGTCAGCGTTGTCAACCAGAGCCTTGTCATCTTTCCCCGTTTCAGAGACATTCACCAGTTCTTTTTCCCCACCCATCCTGGCATCGTTATTATTTTCAATCTCAGCATCTGCGTCTTGAGCTACTTCTACATCTTCCACCTCAGCAACATCATGTTTATCATTCCTAGCATCTTCTTCAACTGTTTCTGTCCTCTCAGCAACATTCTGATTTTCATTCTCAGCATCATTCTTTTGTAATCTCTCAGCAACATCATCTTTTTCATTCACAGTATCTTCCTGCATAGTCTGCCCAACTTTCTCGTTTTCTTTATCATTCACTGCATCATGCTTCTCCACTTTCTCAGCAAAGTCATGGATTTCATCTTCAGCATCTTCATCATTAGACTTTTCAGGGTCTGCACTTGAGCCTTGCTCATTGACAAGCATTAATGAGGATTGTTTGACCTGTCTATCTGCTGAATGACTGTGTTCAGCTACTTTGGTGCCTTTCTCTGCTGTGTCATTCTGTTCTTCCTCATCAGTGTAGTCAACCAGAGACTTGTCATCTTGTTCCATCTCAGCAACATTCACCGTTTCTTTTTTTGCATCACTCCTTGCAACGTTCTTGTTCTTATTCTCAGCAGTGTTCTTCATAGTCTCTTCAAATTGTTTCATAACAGCAACATTATGTTTTTCAATCTCTGCATCTTCCTCTTGAGCTTCATCTACATTATCCACCTCAGCAACATTATGTGTGTTGTTCTCAGCATCTTCTTTCAGAGATTCTCCAACTTGTTCCATCTCTGTGACATTCTGACTTTCCTTATCAGCACCATCATGAGCTTCTTCAGCATCTCCACCTGAGCCTGTCTGATCTACGAGCATTATTCCCTGCAAAACACTCATGAGGCTGGCATCCGTGTTGGCTGACAACTGCATTACTTCAGGCTCAATCTCTTCAGCAGCATCTACTGCATGGTCCATACTGTCCACACCAGTTACTTCCTCAACACAGTTCCCAGTTGCTGTATCATCATCAACCAGTGTCACAATTATACTTGGCACCCGGAGTAAAACCTTAGCCCGACTGTCACTAGGTGTGACATCTTCAGTGCCAGACTCCTCATCCAGTACACCAAATCTGCTTTTCAGAACTGTTTCTAGATCACGGTCTTCTTCCTTTTCACTGGACACAGAATCCTCAACATCAGCACACTGCCTAGTACCCACCATTGCACCATCAGTGCTTGATTCGCCCTCAAGTTCATGAAAACTAACATGTAAAGCTGATTCTATCTCACCTGCTAAGTTTGGTTTCACGTCTATGGAAGTATTGTCATCAAGTTGGTTTTCAACAGTTATTTGTCTCGATTCCAGGGCTTTATATTTGACCATCACCTGAGACTCTGGTGATGTCCTCTCTTGCTTCACAGGACAAGATTCTTCAGCCGGCATCACCGAAGCAACAACAGTTTCTGATTCTAGTTTCACTAGACTCCCACGTTCTACAAATGACTGCACACTTTCCTGAATTCTCTTTGCATTAAACTCTTCCTGGCTTGACCCAGTTTGGTGGTCTGTCACCTCATCCGTGCAAAGGTCAGCTTCCTTCTGGCAATATGCGTCAGCTACCTTGGGCACCATGAACTTCTGAGGCTGATTGAACACTTTCATAAGCTGCGACATTGACGGAGCATGAGATGTGTCAACCGCTTCATCCTTACCTCCTCTGGATCGTTTTTTGATGCACTGCTTCGAGACAGACACCTGCCTTGCTTTTGATGCGACAGATTTCTGCTCTGATGTTGACGATGCTATTGCTGGGACTTCATCTTTAGGCAGAAGAGGCTTTGTGCTAGTCTTTGCCACCATGCTCTTGTCCTGTTGTTTAGTGCCGACAATTTCTTCACTCATAATGCTAGCCACTTCTGTGTCCGTAACAAACTGTTTGTTTTGCTGAAGCATGTTGGCCAGGTCATAGTCACCGTCACCGCTGCCGTCCTCTATGGCTTCCAATGCCATGGTTGTTAGGGTGTCTCGTCTGAGAAGCAGTGGACACCTCTTGCTTGTGTCCGTATGCTCCTCACTGGTTGGAGGTGGCACATTTGTCTTCTGTGTTGAAACCTGCTCTTCTGGTTCTGCTTGCTGTGACTGTACCTCTGTTATACGTTCTATTGGTGGCGACTTCATCTCAATGCTACCATCTGGTCTGCTAACCACTACTTCACCTGATGATGTCTCATTCACTATCTTATCATTGATCACAGTAGTTTGTGTCTTCTTGCTAGCATCAACCTTGTCATCTCTTGGTTTGTCTGGCTTCTCAAGCTGTGGGACTTCATCATCAGCAGCAAAGACAGCATTGTTTTCGGCCATGAGAGAGAGGTCTAGTGCATCATCGTTGTCGTTACTCTCAGCCTCCAGTGCCAACCTGCTGAGTGTATCCTGCTTCAAGAGGGGGAATGGATGTCTCTTCTCTTGAGAAACTGGCTCTTGTTGATTTTGTCTCGCATCTCGAGTGACTTTATATTCTGAAATCACAGAATCATCTTTTTGTACTGTTTCTTTCACAAATGCTTCATCTATGTTTTCAGCTGCATCAAACTGCGACGTTTCTGTGCTCCCGAAATGCTGTTTCCTGTTTCCAGAATCTTTTGTTCCTGCCACATCACATAACAGCTCACCTTGCTTATCAGGTATCTTGTCCTTCTTCGTTTGAGAGTCCCTCTCCCATGAAAGTGCTCGGATGTCTTTGTTTCTCTCGACCATCTTCGATAGGTCAAATGTCTCCTCTGAATCGCTGACATCTGCCTCATCCGCTAACCGGTCAATGGTATCGGTCTTCTCCAGTCTTGCTGGCCCTGCCCTACTGTCACTACTTACCTCACATGTTCCCAAAGAACTAACAGATTCATCAAGTTCTGCACATGTTTCGTTGTTCTGTTTTGGACACCTGATAACTGTCGTGTTAAGCGATGAATTAGGGTCATCAATCGATACATCTGAATCAGAGTCCCCATCGTCTGAGCCACTTTCCTGGGGCTCTGTCTGCTCTGATATGATGCTAAGACGATCAGAATATGCATCTTGGTTCACGTTGAGTAAATTTGGATCAAGTCGATTATTGCTGTAACCTCCAATGGCCAGTTCATTGTCATCATCAGTAGCACATACATAATATGACGCCACCTGTTGGCACTGTTCGTAATCGCAATCATCATCGAGCAAGTCACCATGTGTGTCAGCTGATCTATACACAGAATGACACAACTTTACATCAGTGTTATCGTCAAAGTCCTGCAATTCAATCTGGACTAGTCCCGTGCTTCTCAGTTCCCTCATAAGTGCACCATTCATGCTGGTTGCTTCAAGTTCACTGATTTCGCCTTGCCTTGAAATCAGCCCAGAATCCCACTCCATGTCATCGAAGTCTGCATTGGACGCAGCTAACTCATCGAGACTGGACTCGCTGGTCGAATCATCGTCAAACACCTCATCAGCCTTGCTATCAATCACATACCCCTCATTTTGTCCCAGCTTTCTGCCCAGTCTTTCCAACAGGGCACCTACCCTTTCCCTTGTTGAACCACCATTATCAGTGTTCTCACTCGATTCAACATCGTGGCTGAGTTCACCATACTGGGATGACTCCCCAGCTTGACCTGATGGAACACCTTCACCGCTACCTTCGCAGCTCCCAGAATGCTTAGCATCAAAGTGCACCGAAGAAGACACCAAGACATTAGCAGACAATGATGAGTTAAAAAGCAAGCGGTCACTGTCACAGTTGCCCTCTTTCTCATTTTTAGTTACCAGTGCAGTATTAGTGTCTGATGGACAAGCTGTTAGGGGTTCTTTGAGTGTAGCTAACCCTCCACCGGTGGGAACATTACAGCCTTGTGTGGCACCACCACCCCTAGGGATATCCACAGCCTGACTGGTTGCGGGAAAGTTGATACGCGACAACTGCAAGAAAGTTCCGCCATCTTTAGCTACACCGCCACCACTGTGCTGGAAGAGGCTGGAGCGAAGGGGCGATGTGTCTTCACCACCCCCATAGTTTGTAGACACCCCACCAGTCTCCCCACCCTGTTGCCCACATAAGGATTCTGCACCTTCTTCTGTCCTCTGCGGTGATGGGACGTGCTCGGTGGTGATGGAGCAATCCGGCTCTGGCTCTAATTCCTGGAGAAGGCTGGGCTCCACAGGCTGGGGCACTATCTCTGCACAGGGGGTGTCTGCTTCTGGTGGAGTAGGGGCAGACTCTGTACCAGTCAACTCCAATGCTGGAGAGGGGTCATGTTGTGTGATAATAACCTCAGGGTAGGGAGGGGCGTCAGGGGTTTCTGGGAGAACACACAACATGGGGAAATGTACAACAGAAGACATAAAAATTATACAGAACAACTCAAGAATGTACAGTAGTATGATTAATGGCATACGGAGAATTAAAATTAATAATCACATGCAACAGATAGCGTTACATGGTTCTTAGTATCAAAGTTATACAGGAAGAAAAGTTCACAAAATTAAACCATTGTTATTGTTTAAATTGTTATTGATTAAAGTGGTACTTTTGTACAAGACCATGATCTTGTACAAATTTAGTATGTTAACCAATAAGTTATTACCCCACAAAAAATGTATAAACACAAAATATACACAAGTATGGAACTTAAAAGGTGAAATAAAATTATACATGACAATAAGGAAAACCACAAGTGTTACTCCATCAAACACACAAGTGTTACTCCATCAAACACACAAGTAGGTGTATGCTTCTTTAACTTTTCATATGTGCAGCAATTACTTGCTACGACTGGGAAATATCAATGTGCAATCCGAGGTCAACAATTACGAGTGGTTTGGTCAATGCCTAACAGCCAAGTCATGCACTTATTCTACATGCGTGACTGTAGGATAGAGAGCTAGTGGTTGGGTGGGACAGTGCCTGACCACGGCTTCCCTTGAGAGATTTCTGTGCACAGTTTGCTGCATTCTGCACATGCATAGTAACTTAAGTGTCCCGCCTGTGCACTTCCCCTTGACATGTAACCTTTAAGTGGTCCTTATAGCAAACAGACACCTACACACGCATGCACACACCCACTCACACACACCCACGCATGCACGCATGCACACACATGCATGCATATGTTCAGTGACTTCAGTCAATAATCGTACCACTTTTTTTTATCACTTCAAAATGTTCAGTAAACAGTCATTAGTATTCATTACTTCTGGATCATGTATTGCATTGTTGGATCATTTCACCATGTTTGATCAATGATCATTATTATTCATTATGTTGGACTCAGTACTGCTTTCTTGGATAATGTCATCATAATGCGTCAATCATCATTTGTACTCATTATGTTCAATTCAGTTTCCCTGTGCAGGATCAGTCATTACGGACTATTACCTACTGCCTGGTAACACTGCACCATCAAATAGTCATGTCATGGAGTCCTGTTACTGCAAAGTCAAATAGTCATGTCATGTTCCATTGCCATTGTCAAATGACACATCACTGCTAATATTGTGGAGGTGGCATCAAATACAAAGCGTTGACAAACTACGTATGTGGCTGTAATATCTGGTATGGACAGCAATACATGATGTATGACAGTTTAACTTGCAACATCACTCTGTCTGATTAAAGGGAATGTACAAATGTATGAACAATGTTAATTGCTTAACAGATACAGACTTTCATATTTATAATGAAATGTTCAAATGATCTTAATTTTTCAATCTCAAAGTTCCTCTAAATTAACACTATTGTACTTTGTCTTTTAATCTTTACTGCTGTTCACAGTATATTACCACGAAATGATATAAAATGGGAACTTCACAAACAAATAAATCATCTGATGAATTTTTTTTATATTTTACCTTCAAAGGTGAATATATATTGGTCTGCTTGCTGTACAGCAGCGATCTCTGAACACGTGGTATTTATTGGTTTGTCTTTTACTGCTGTACAGCAGCGATCTCTGTACATGTTATATTTATTGGTCTGTCTTTTACTGCTGTACAGCAGCGATCTCTGTACATGTGGTATTTATTGGTCTGCTTTTTATTGCTGTACAGAAGTGATATCTGTACATGTGGTATTTCTTGGTCTGCTTTTTACTGCTGTACAGAAGCAATCTCTGTACATGTAGTATTTATTGGTCTGCTTTTTATTGCTGTACAGCAGCGATCTCTGTACATGTGGTATTTATTGGTCTGTCTTTTATTGCTGTACAGCAGTGACCTCTGTACATGTTGTATTTATTGGTCTGCCTTGAATTGCTCTACAGCAGCGATCTCTGTACATGTTGTATTTATTGGTCTGTCTTTTATTGCTGTACAGCAGTGATCTCTGTACGTGTTGTATTTATTGGTCTGTCTTTTATTGCTGTACAGCAGTGATCTCTGTACGTGCTGTATTTATTGGTCTGTCTTTTACAGACAGAGTACACTGTACCAAAGAAGTTGCACCACTGTCGCAACTTCTCTGGGAAGCATTCAGCCATGCTGCATGCAATTACTACGTGAAGACTATTCGTTCACATATCCACCTCTGTCTGTACCATTTACTCATGTATACAGTTGAGCAAACTGAAGCAACGTGGAGAGGAGGGAACAAAATTGTCCAAGTTTCAAAACAGTAGCAAGAGGATTCAATCTCGATTGAGAGTCTGATGTTTTAACCACTGCACCACAAATTGAGTGCCAATGACAGTACCCACCATACCGGCCTTTTATTTTTTATTAACTGGTTTATTGATCTGCCAATCAAATAATTTAGTTTTTGAAACTTCTTAACTTTTTTATTATGTCATATTTTAACATGAAACATCATTCCACATCATTCCACGTACAAAAAAACACATTTATTCTTTATAAATATTGTCTTTTTGTGCACTTTTTCAGTCCAAGAAGTGCTGCGTTGCATCAACGTCTTCTGCAGTCAGTGTCAGTGGGATATGTTAATGCTATTTGGACTGCGAAAGTGTGCACAAACACAATACTTAAAAATAATATGTAAGCTTTTTGTATGTGGAGATGATGAGAAATGATTAAACGAAAGCACTGGCAAAGAAGAAATTAAATAGGAATGTTATTCAGCGACGTTAATAATTTAGGTCAATCTAGTTCATGATTACTGTTGGCGTTACATATTTGGACGACTCTTTTTTTCACTGACCGGCCCCATTTTTTATGTTAAAAAAAAATTAGTTAACAAATTAAGTTAACAAATAAAATGTAAGATTACAAAAATTTTTAGTTTGAGTGAGGAACCACGTCTGTTGTTGATGGCTGTAGTGATTTAGCGTGATATTAATTACTGCAAGTGTCACCTGCGTATCAAATTGTGCCACAGCGAAGAGCTGATTGGAATGAGCGTTGATGATTACAAGCAGCACTTTGTAGTGCTCTGGAAGTTCTTCATGTAATTACATCATTACCTATGTTACTATATGATTGTGAAGATGTGATGTGTACTAATTAGAAAAGGAACATTTAGGTTTCCCTTGATTCAATATTAAGAGATGTGGAAGGTATATTAACTAGCATGTTCAAAAGCTGTTGCTATTTTGAACAAGTGTACTGGGTTGTAACTAGTAGTGCCAGAACTACTAAAAATGGGCAGATGTTTCAAACATGGTTTTATGGATACCTGTTTGAATTCATGTAATTCTTGCTTCTATGTGGCATTTAAAGATTGTTTAATTTAAATTTTAAAAGATATACCTTGAAACATATTTAGGACAAAAACCAGAAATGTGATATACACTTGTACACAACACAACTGCACAGAACACAATATTTTACCCCTTTCATTTCTCAAGCTGGGGTGAATATTTATTTAAAATTGCTGATTATAGTTTCATTAAATGACTATAAAATTCTCTTCCCAAAGTGTGTCACATATGAGGGCCATTGTCACCATATTTAGCACAAAATACATGTTTTGTCTTTCTTAATTAAAGGTCTCTCCTCATTTAATTTTTTTTGTTAGTCTCACTTCAAATTCATTTTGTATAATTTCAAACCTAACGAGTATCCACTGCAACATGCGAGCTCGTTCATGCAACGTTTTAGCAGGTTTTGTGAAATCAACAAACTATTAAATTATTTAATGTTTGATCAAACGTTAAGTGAAGAGAAAATGGAAACGCTGAAAACTTGGTGAACCCTTGGTGAAATTTCATAACTCTGTCATGTGATCGGCGAGAGGATGGAAGTCACACCCGTGATTGGCACTGACCCGCACCCTGTTTAATATTTTGGATATCCACTATTTTGAGCCTTATTAGATCTAATGACTAAAGTAAATTCTTTTGATGATTTGAAAAATATGCATTTTTTATTAAATCGACTGCAGATATTACATAAACTATTCACACTACATATCTGGACATCAATGAACCGGATTTAAAACCAAGAATTTAAAATGCATTGCGGATTGATTCAAAGTGCAATGCATCTAGATCTGAATTTATTTTAAAATCTACTTTAGTGCAAATTTTCTTTAATTATAAAATTTTATTGAATGGTACAACAGACAGTTATGATTTTCTGACATACCACTTTGTTGATAATTATTTGAAAAAGAACAGTCTTGAAAAACCTATATATAATGACAGAAGTACATATAGACAGAAGACGATACTTCAGTATTCAATAAATGTAAATGATATACCTTGAAACCCTGAACACAAGTTTTGTTGCAAGAGAAACTGTACTTGACAGAACTGCGTACACGGCTATTTGTCACACTTCTTAATATCATGTATATGCCACAGACTACAAGAAAAATATATCATGAATTTACTGGAAATATTTATGATGCCTAGTGTTTGATCTAAGGTTTAAATCCCAACAGTAACCAGAAACAATGTTGGCAGTCTCCCAAAATAACTACAGACACCTACGCGTCGAGATAACTGTGCCACAGTTGTCGCAATTATTGTATTATATCATAATAATCTGGTCCTTAAATCTGGATGATACATAACGTGTGATCCATAGCTTAAAAGCTGACATCACCCAGAAATAACTTTGCATCTGTTGCTGGACGACACCCAAAAGAATGGCATTATTATTTATGAACAACCTGGTGTGTGTGCGTGCGTGTGAATCTGTGTGATTGCATGAGTGTGTGCATGCATGCATGTGTATAATTATGTTACCTGCTACACTGATCTCGCAATCAATCGGCAAAGTTGTCATGATGACAACAACAATATCGGCAAGCAGTCGAAGCCACCTAGATATTCCACTCACCGGTAGATGACACTACTTCCAGAGAATTCTGATCCTTTGTGGACGATGACTTGGGCACCTCAGTCTTTGAGACGGAGATCCGCCTGAACTTCATACGTGTGATCTGCTCGGTAGTGAACTCTCCCTCGGAGTCACTCGAGTCAGCCAACGAGTCCTGCTTTGTTACTGTTCTCCTTGTTACTTGTTTTGGCTGCTTTTCAATGGCATCTTGAATTTCTGTTTTTGACTGGGTTGGAGAAATACCAAGTAATCCGTCTCCATCGAAACGTGATGAACAGGGATTGGAGCGTGATTTGTCAGAGCTGTATTGCCTCTCGGGTTGTACGTCCTTGTGATAACTCGGTGCCGTAACATCATTACGGAAGACAGTCGGTGATACACTGGCGCTGCTGCACGTCGGAATGTCAAGGTCAGAGATTCCCTCCGTGACGACAGTGTTCGGACCTTCACTTGAAATAGCCGAAACCGTACTGCGAAACGAACTCCGTATGGATTCGCTATTCATAAACGAGTCAGCCGTTTGCGAAAACGGCGGTGAAGGATTGCTGTTCTCTGAATCGGAGCTTGAATCGGAATCGGAGTACCGATTCGACGAAACCTTTTTCACTTCGACCCTAACCTGTGGATTAGCGCCCAGGGAACTTCTGCCATTTGCAAATTCCGAGTCTGGCATTTTGGGTCGGATTAGGTCAAACAATTTCTGTCGATCGGAATCCTTTGGGAATGCAGTACCTTCCAGATCCTTCTGTAGTTGGCGACGTGGGGAGTAGCTGTCTTCCATGCTTTGTGTGTCGCTCGATTCACCATCAACAGTTGAGTTGGGTGGTAGTTGTGACTTTGCCAGTGCATTGTTGTTGCTCAAAGCTCGCTTTACTTCCTGACCAATGGTATTGGCAGCTCCTGTGGCAGCTGAAGACAGAAAGCTTAACATTAGAGAGATGTGTCTGGTTTGTCTATTCAAATAAAAACAACATAATCCTGAGTGTTAACTTTTGACTAAGAGTGGGAGTAATGCAAATGATAATCCAGACTTCCACAACCAATGTGAATGAACACTTTAGTGTGCAAAGCGCCTGTAACCACCCGATCCCGCCGGTGCACGGACCACCCGCATACGCCCACCAAGACTGGTTCACATAGAGCTATCCATCAAAAGCTGTCCTGTGGCATGTAAAATTAGCCAATCATTTCAGACGTCACAAGTTCAACAGGATGACGATGAAGCACATAAAAGCGCCATTTTGGATACAAATACTTTGAACTGACGTTTACTGAGAGGTTTTGAAAAGTGCATCAAATCAAGTTTGTCAAACTGGTGTTTGACAATGAAGCATCATTTGTCGATGTGATCGAGATGTTCTGGGATTGTTTCCTGTCAATTTTGAATCGGATTCTGACGTAAGTATTATCAGTTGTACCCACTGCGATGTGTTATCGCTACATTATCGTCTGATGACAAGCGATGTTTCAATACAAATGGCAACATTTAAGTGCAGGCATGTGCAGTGTATGATTTTTGTATATCATATTGAAGTTGAAGTGTTCTTTTTCTTCATCATTCAGTGAATTTCGCTTCATGTTTTGAAAAGTAATTAACTGAAACACAACAATTTTAACAACGTTCTTTATTCATACATTCATTTCTGTATACAGTGTAATTAATTTCTAATCATTTAATGCATCGGTTGTTGAGATATCATCATTTTAATGGAAGCAACCAACTACAACTGGCAACCATCTTGAAATGTCTTGCCCACAGGAGGGCAAGGAAAGAGAAAGCTGTCTGCCTAGTAAATAGTTAACTGCACAATGCAGTATCATAGCTACGCAGATGCCTTTTGTATGGATTACCTTGGTGATTTGGGGAAGAATATGACTATATCCCATATTTATATGGATTTATTTATTAACAGAAAAATCTCAGTATGATTCTCAACCACAACATCATGACCCCAACCACAACATGATTCCTAACCACAGCACCATGATCCTAAAACACAAAACTATGATCCATGCCCCCAACACTGTGATCCACAACCACAACACCATGATCCTCAAACACAATGCCTTGAATCTCAACCACAATTACACGATCTTCAACTATAACACCATGATTCCAACCATAATACCATGATCTTAAAAAAAAATCATATAATCCTCAATTACAATGCCAAATTCCTCAAACACAATCACATTACCTTCTTCAACAACACCAGAATCTCCAACCATAACACCATGATTTTCAACCATAACAATAATCACAACACCTTCAACAACACCACCACTGATATCCACAACCACAACACCATGATCCTGAACCACAATGACTTGATCATCAACCACAATCACATGATCTTCAAACCACAACACCATGATCCCAAACGCAACGCCATGATTCTCAACCACAACCATAATCACATCACTTTCAATAACACCACGATTCTTAACCACAACACTGTGATCCACAACACCATGATCCTCAACCCCAATGCACTGATCCTGAACCATAACCACATGATCCTGAACCACAACACCATGATCCTCAAACACAATCACATTACCTTTAACCACAATGCCATGATCCTCAACCAGTCATGTGATCCACAACACCATGATCCACAAACACTCACATCTTCACTCACATCTTCAACCAAAACACAAAGATTGCCGACCACAACACTATGATCTTCAACAATCACATGACCTGAATCACAACACAGTCTCATTATCTTCAACAACACCATAGTTTCCAACCACAACACCATGATTCTCAACCAAAACACCACGATCCTCAACCATAATGCATTGATCCTCAACCGCAATAATATGATCTTCAAACACAATAACATTACCTTCAACAACAACATGATCTCCAACCACAACACCATGATCATCAACCACAATGCCTTGATCCTCAATCACAATCCCATGATCTTCAACCACAGCACCATTATCCTAACCACAATACAATGATCTTCAAACACAATCACTTGATCTTGAATCACAACACAATTATCCACAACCACAACACCATGATTATCATTCACAACACTGTGATCCAAACCACAACATCCTCAAACACAATCACATCATCTTTAACAAGAACATCATGATCCTCTACTACAACGTGATCCACAACAACAATGCCATGATCCTCAACCACAATCACATGTGATCTTCAACCACAACTCCATGATCACCAACCACAACACCATGATCACCAACCACAACACCATGATCTTCAAACACAATGCCATGATCCTCACCACAATCACTTGTGATCTTCAACCACATCACCATAATCCTCAACCACAATCACATGATCAGCCACCACAACATGATTCTTAGCCACAAGTTCATAACATGATCCTCAACCTTAACACTATGATGAACAAATCACATGACATTCATCCACAAAATCCACAACTGCATTGATGGAATCAAGTAGAAACCTGATAACAGCGAGTCAAAGATTACTTTCAGCACTGGTGGTTTAATGGTCCTTGTGTGCAATTAAATCAAGGCCAGATTAGACTGAGTAGAGGCTGCCATTCAGGTGGACTGGGATAAGTATGGACTACTTCTGAGTAATGACCTCTAGCAGTAATGACTCCTTTATGTCCAGCGGCCAATTCCTGATATTGTCGTCTCTGAGCTGACCAGTCCAGTGGTCAAGTTCTACCTGTCTCCTCTGTGTTTCCACCGGTGTAAACAGCGTCTCCACATCCCTGGGGCACCTTTATATAATGACAACGATGATGTCTTATACAGCTCCGGTACCCACCTAGACAATTGGTGCAAAGCATAATAAAGTTTGTACGTCCAAAACACATATGTTTGTATGTCACACATTTACCCCCTAAATGTGATCTTCTATTTCTGCTGATTTAGACACCAGGTAGAAGGGACCAACAGCTTTTACTGTCTCTTCCAAAAAATCAGACAGTGTTATGAAAAAAATTGCCCAAGTTTCGAAATGGCAACAGGTGGATTCAACCCCCAGTCCTCTCAACTGACTGTCTGATGCTCTAACCGCCCAGCTACTGCACCGAATCCCAGTCCTCTCAACTGACGGCCTGATGCTCTAACGGCCCAGCTACTGCACCGACCCTCAGTCCTCTCAACTGACAGTCTGATGCTCTAACCGCCCAGCTACTGCACCGAATCCCAGTCCTCTCAACTGACGGTCTGATGCTCTAACTGCCCAGCTACTGCGCCGACCCTCAGTCCTCTCAACTGACGGTGTGATCCTCTAACTGCCCAGCTACTGCACCGAATCCCAGTCCTCTCAACTGACGGTCTGATGCTCTAACTGCCCAGCTACTGCGCCGACCCTCAGTCCTCTCAACTGACGGTCTGATGCTCTAACTGCCCAGCTACTGCACCGACCCTCAGTCCTCTCAACTGACGGTCTGATGCTCTAACCGCCCAGCAACTGCGCCGAATCCTAGTCCTCTCAACTGACGGTCTGATGCTCTAACCGCCCAGCAACTGCGCCGAATCCCAGTCCTCTCAACTGACGGTCTGATGCTCTAACTGCCCAGCTACCGCACCGACCCTCAGTCCTCTCAACTGATGGTCTGATGCTCTAACCGCCCAGCAACTGCGCCGAATCCCAGTCCTCTCAACTGACGGTCTGATGCTCTAACCACCCAGCAGCTTCGCCGAATCCCAGTCCTCTCAACTGACGGTCTGATGCTCTAACCGCCCAGCTACTGCGCCGACCCTCAGTCGTCTCAACTGACGGTCTGATGCTCTAACCGCCCAGCTACTGTGCCGACCCTCAGTCGTCTCAACTGACGGTCTGATGCTCTAACCGCCCAGCAACTGCGCCGACCCCCAGTCCACTCAACTGACGGTCTGATGCTCTAACCGCCCAGCTACTGCGCCGACCCCCAGTCCTCTCAACTGACGGTCTGATGCTCTAACTGACCAGCAACTGCACCGACCCCCAGTCATCTCAACTGACGGTCTGATGCTTTTTCATCTTTTTAACATCAGAAATATGCATATTTTAACATCAGAAATATGCATATTTATGTTGTATATGATGGAACAATGCATAAAGCGGTATAAACATTCATGTAAAGGAATCTGCCAGTTTCCTAAAGAAGTTCTACTGCAATTATATCCTGCCAGGCCAAATGATCGATTTCACAGTCTGTGCATTCAATAATGTGGACATTCAGATATTTCACAAGACGACACTACTGTAGCAGGTATTATATTTAACCTGCTTGCAAAAGTCCATTATCACTGAACTAAACCACTGCCACATGAATGGACTCTGTAAAATCCTTGCTTTAATGCTGAACCATGTAACACACTCAAGCCTTAGGGAGTTAATTTAGTCATGGCTGCCATATGGTAAAATGCAGTGGAGTTTACTGGGATGTGACAGACACAACTCCTTGCCAGATGTGGTAGTAATTGGTGCATCAAAGGAAACGTAAACCTGGAAAGTACTACACAATAAGTCACAGATTATCCTGCCAAGACATGTCACTGATTAATATCTCTTAGTCAGACTTTGTACGTGCTAAGTAAAACCATCTGCAAATAATGAAAAAATATTCCCAAGATGTCTTCACTATACTGTACTCTTAATTGACTATTTTACATCGTTTTCAGCAGTAGGATTAACCATAATGTCACCATGAGAATAAGTTATTATACAATGAATAATGTGCGGTCCAGCAGGAACCAGTTGTATGGTAATATCACGGAGAGGTTTAAATGATTATGCAAAAATCATGAAATCAACCCAGAGCAAATGAGTTGTGAGGGCCGCACTAGGCAACTGTATAATTATCATCCGAGCAAACGGCAATACGTAATTAGTCAACCCAGCAATCATGAATAAATACAACTACTGTTTAATGCGTGTTTGCCTTTGAACAACTCTCAGGGGTACGGCGAAATGGTCTTGCATGGAATTACTACTGACTATTCAACCCCGGTAGCAATCTCCCTCAAAATGCAATAACGTCAGTTACGACCAACACGATTATGGATTTCAGCTGTCCGAGTCTTTCGTGAAATATCTGGATGGGAAATTTAAAGGAACTATGTTTGCTGCGTCTTGCCATGCACAGAACATCACTTTAATTGCTCTCACCTTATTGCATTTTCAGACAAATTACCATTCTGGTGTGTCCAAATGTTAACATGTGCAAGACGAGAGTCTTCCCTTAAGTGCAATTACGTATGGCTGACTTGTAATAAAGTCAGTTAAAGATTCCCCTGCATGGGTTTATTTAACCCATCACGTACCAGGTTCGTTGATGTTCCAGTATGTAGTGTATGTACTAAGTACTATCTGAAGGCAGCGCAGTCGGTTTAAAAAAAGGTGTGTACTTTTGATAACATTATTGAAAGAATTAACTTTGATCATGAGACCGAGTAACATGTGAAAGGGTAAATAGCCTTATGTCATAGTATATAGAGCCGGACCATTTCTGCTGTTTCTTCACCAAATTGTGACCATGGTAGTAGATACAAGAGCCAGCAGGTTGTAGTGGATACTAGAGCCAGCAGGTTGTAGTGGGTACTAGAGCCAGCAGGTTGTAGTGGATACTAGAGCCAGCAGGTTGTAGTGGATACTAGAGCCAGCAGGTTGTAGTGGATACTAGAGCCAGCAGCTTGTAGTGGATACTAGAGCCAGCAGCTTGTAGTGGATACTAGAGCCAGCATGTCACAGTGGATACCAGGTAGGTTTCATTTTTCATGAAATGCTTCTAAAAAGAGACGTGAAAAATTTTATTGTACAGACAGTTTTAAATATGACACTGTAAAAAAACATACACAGAGCCAGAATGATACGATAGAATACTGCTATGCCGTTGTTCCTGGTATAAAACACAATGTGGCATAAATGGTATAAAATTACATTAGACAAAATAAAAGTATCTGCAGAATTGTAAAGAAATAGATGGCCACGGAAAGCTAAATATGCCTGTGTGTTGATCAAATGTGCCAAAAACATAAATACTGTGCTATCACCCAGTTAAAAGAAATTAACTGTAATGCAGTCATGGAATTTGATTTTTTCCTAGATGCCAGCCCTGAGTGATAACTGAAATCTGTAAGATCATAAACAAACCCATAAGATTACGTACATTTGCCACATGGTATGCTGTGAATGCTCAAAAGTAGCTCGTAACATTCGTTACTCTTTTGCCTGTAAATATTTTTCAAATCCTATGTTTTTTGGTACATAATAAAAATACATACATGTATTTTTTTTACAATTATTATTGTACTTGACTGTAAAATAAACCAAATATATAGAAAACATTTCAGCTAGTTCCATCCATGTTTCTTTGAGTAATATCGTTATTCAATTTCACTGCACACCTCCCACTAAAATGGCAACATCCTCTTAAGCCATATTCACTGACATTTTATTTCACCTTAAATTATTCCTGCGTCCTGATTACCGGTACATCAATTTTCCTTTGTGCCATGGTCTAGCTTGCACAGTTTGGAAACACTAAACCAGACAGACAGATAAATACTGATAAAATGACACCCAGCCAAGCCTGGGGCAGACATGACACATGTTACTGCATTGAAAGATCTCTCAGAACCCATGGAAACAAATGACAGCAAAATGATAGCTTGGCATTGACGAACGTTCAGTTTCCGAGGAATCTATAGATGATATCGGATGCCACCGCAGGGACGAACTAGTTGCATATGTCTGGGAGCACTATGCAGATGATAATCTCATAATGATGACAACTAACGGAAAAGACATCTGAATGAACATCGATATTACTTTTTTTATAATCCAAAGTCTACAGTTAAGCAGAAACCTCTTTGACACGAGTTGTCAAAAAAACGCACAAAAGATTCTGATTTAATAATGTTATTTAAGCGACTTTATTAAATCAGAATCTTTTGTGGTAAAAACCTATGTTATTTAAGCGACTTAGGTTTTTGCAATTCATCTTGGTTCATATCATGCATTCTGCCATTCATTTTGGTTCATATCATGCATTCTGCAATTCATCTTGGTTCATATCATGCATTCTGCCATTCATTTTGGTTCATATCATGCATTCTGCAATTCATCTTGGTTCATATCATGCATTCTGCAATTCATCTTGGTTCATATCATGCATTCTGCAATTCATCTTGGTTCATATCATGCATTCTGCAATTCATCTTGGTTCATATCATGCATTCTGCAATTCATCTTGGTTCATATCATGCATTCTGCAATTCATCTTGGTTCATATCATGCATTCTGCCATTCATTTTGGTTCATATCATGCATTCTGCAATTCATCTTGGTTCATATCACGCATTCGTATTTTGCAATGGGCAAAATTTTAATTCATCTGGTGAATTCAAATCTTCAAAGAAATTACTGAGACGAAATGTGACTATTGTGAAATAAAAGAAATATTTACTAACTGGCAGTGTGCTAATATTTCTGATATTGCATTAGCTACCTCTTCCATTATAGCTCATGTCTCTGTAATAGTCACATACATAATGTGACTAGTGTATTGTCATGCTGGGTGCATTCGCATGGATAGAGATCCCCACTGTGTGAATCCATGGCAGGTTACACATTTACCCGTGTGGCACCTTCTACTTCCCTATACAAATATAGCTGGGTGTGGGTTGTGTCAGTAGTTTCTGGGCCCGGCATTTATTACGGTAGCTAGTTAATCAACGGCAATACCCAGCGATAGATATGTACCAATCATCTACACTATTTAATGTGAATTGCCTTCGATATCTGGCTAAGTCGCCATAAATGCCCAAGTCACTCTACAACCATTTACTATGTTATATGCAAATACTGGCCACTGCCATTTACCAGCCACACTAATTGTCTTTCTTTCAGTACATAAACAAAGCAATGCGCAGCAGGCTCCAATACACACCACAGCCGACAACTGCATTAGAAGATGCATATCATTCAAAGGTACCATCATACCATGAGTAAAAGGGGTCTGTGATACTGTTACTGTAAACATAAAGCAACAATTTGACTTTACATCCTTGTTGCTCTCAGTTATCTACTGCTGGTTTGCACACAGATCTATCTCTTACAATGGTTTTGTTAGTGGTGATACCAACCAACCTATAATTGTAATAACAATCTGCCATTATGGTCACTTAAAGGTCAGTGAAACTTCTATTGTGTCTAAATCCTTCGAAAATCAAGCTCAAATGTGCATCAAAAATGAAAGGGTCAGGCAATCTTGAAATAGGTAGAGAATGTTGAGAAAGTTGTCAACAGATGGATAAATATACCAGGGAGCTATGGACGGAAAGCGAAATTAACATTTCTTGACAGATGATGGCAAAACGGTATTATGTGTCCTGCTGACCCAATACTAAAACATTATGTGTCCTGCTGACCCAATACTAAAACATTATGTGTCCTGCTGACCCAATACTAAAACATTATGTGTCCTGCTGACCCAATACTAAAACATTATGTGTCCTGCTGACCCAATACTGGCAGTTAGTGAATGCCAATGAGTTGGTGTGGCAACTGAGAAAGGTCTGGTTGCAATGTTTGTTTCAAGTCTGGGACCAGAACTAGATGATCAACGCTGCTTAGGCTTTCTTTGCAGGAGTGAGCAGTGAATGTAAATATGTGGGTTGCTTAGATGAAAGTGTCTGGTAGGTAGGGCAGAGTGATAAAGTGCCCCTTAGGTAGGGGCAGAGTGATAAAGTGCCTGGTAGGTAGGGGCAGAGTGACAGAAGTGCCTGGTAGGTAGGGGCAGAGTGATAAAGTGCCTGGTAGATAGGGGCAGCGTGATAGTACCTGGTAAGTAGATGCAGAGTGATAAAGTGCCTGATAGATAGGGGCAGAGTGATAAAGTGCCTGGTAGGTAGGGGCAGAGTGATAAAGTGCCTGGTAGGTAGGGGCAGAGTGATAAAGTGCCTGGTAGGTAGGGGCAGAGTGATAAAGTGCCTGATAGGTAGGGGCAGAGTGATAAAGTGCCTGGTAGGTAGGGGCAGAGTGATAAAGTGCCTGGTAGGTAGGGGCAGAGTGATAAAGTGCCTGGTAGGCAGGGGCAGAGTGACAAAAGTGCCTGGTAGGCAGGGACAGAGTGACAAAAGTGCAGTGGCATAGCAACAGAGGCAGAGAGGGTGAGGGGATAGAGAGAGGGAAAGAGAAAGAGAGAAGAGAGATAGGGAGGAGAGAGAAGAAAGAGGAGAGAGATAGGAGAGAGGTAACAGAGAGGAGAGGGGGAGAGAAAGGAGAGAGGGGGAAAGAGAGGGGGAGGAAGAGAGAAAGAGAGAGTGAGAGCAAAGAGACAGGAGAAAGGAGAGAGAGGAGACAGAGGGAGAGAGTGCAGAGAGAGGAGAGAGCTGGAGAGAGGAGAAAAAAGAGAGGAAAGAGCAGAATGAAAGATAGGTGAGAGAGGGAGAGGAAGAGAGTGGGTGAGAGAGAGAGGGGGAGGAGAGAGGATAGAGGTAGAAAGATAGGAGAGAGGGCAGAGAGAGAGATATACGAGAGAGAATGGAGAGAGAGTAGATAAATAATGGTGGGAGGAGAGAGAGAGGAGAGATAGATAGAGGGGCGGAGATAAATGGAGAAAGACAGGAGAGAGCGAGGAGGGTGAGATGTGGAGAGAGGAGAGAGGGAGGAGAGAGAGTGAGGAGAGAGGGGGAGAGAGGAGAGGGTGGAGAGATAGGAGAAAGGAGAGAGGAGAAAGTGAAAGAGAGAGGGAGGAGAGAGGGGAGATAGAGAGAAGGGGGAGGAGAGAGAGATGAAGAGAGAGAAAGAGAGCGAGGAGAGGGGAGAGAGAGAGGGAGGAGAGATAGAGGGGCGGAGATAAATGGAGAAAGACAGGAGAGAGCGAGGAGGGAGAGATGTGGAGAGAGGGAGGAGAGAGAGTGAGGAGAGAGGGGGAGAGAGGAGAGGGTGGAGAGATAGGAGAAAGGAGAGAGGAGAAAGTGAAAGAGAGAGGGAGGAGAGAGGGGAGATAGAGAGAAGGGGGAGGAGAGAGAGATGAAGAGAGAGAAAGAGAGTGAGGAGAGGGGAGAGAGAGGGAGGAGAGATAAATAGAGGGGCGGAGATAAATGGAGAAAGACAGGAGAGAGCGAGGAGGGAGAGATGTGGAGAGAGGGAGGAGAGAGAGTGAGGAGAGATGGGGAGAGAGGAGAGGGTGGAGAGATAGGAGAAAGGAGAGAGGAGAAAGTGAAAGAGAGAGGGAGGAGAGAGGGGAGATAGAGAGAAGGGGGAGGAGAGAGAGATGAAGAGAGAGAATGAGAGTGAGGAGAGGGGAGAGAGAGGGAGGAGAGACAGCAAGAGGGAGGAGAGAGGTGGAGAGGAAGAGAGAAAGCGAGGAGGGAGAGATGTGGAGAGAGAGGGAGGAGAGAGAGTGAGGAGAGATGGGGAGAGAGGAGAGGGTGGAGAGATAGGAGAAAGGAGAGAGGAGAAAGTGAAAGAGAGAGGGAGGAGAGAGGGGAGATAGAGAGAAGGGGAGGAGAGAGAGAGATGAGAGAGAGAATGAGAGTGAGGAGAGGGGAGAGAGAGGGAGGAGAGACAGCAAGAGGGAGGAGAGAGGTGGAGAGGAAGAGAGAAAGCAAGAGAGAGAGAGAGAAAGCAAGAGAGAGAGAGAATGAATGAAAGAGAATGAGATAAACACAGAGAGGTAAATTGAAAGGTAGATATTGAGATATGAAGAGTGAGAAAGAACGAAAGCAGGTTTCAACAGTTAAAATAACAGTATGAACTCATCTAGCAATGGGCAGAATAACAGTTCTTAAACATCTCAAAATTGCACGCGCTCCACACATGCTACTTCACTGGCTGTTTCCAGCAAGCTGAGTGAGAGACAACAAATGAGAAATGATTATTTGGTTACAGGACTCATTAAGCAGTTGGTGATGATGTTAATCAATCGAACAAATGTGATTGTTACGAGTGCATGACAAACGAAGCAGTAAAGTAGATTGCCCATACATCCTTGAGGATACAAACCTGCCAATAATATGATTACGGCCAGTCACAAAACATGCCATTTGATGAGGTACAATGCCTAATAACAGATCTCTGGCAGTGGTACTCACAGACCCTACAGTACTAGAGCTACACACCCACCTCGATTGAGCTCCAAAACCTCGTCTACGAGATGTCTAAATCGCTCCAACATCTCACTTGATGGTGCACTACGTGAACACTTGGGAAATGGTAGTGAAGGGCCTTGCGTGACCACCTGTTCCCCAGGGTTTGGGCTGTGGAAAATGAGTATGAAGCGTGCCCAGGTGACTGGAGCTAGGGTCGGCTGTGATGGCAGTGCAGTGATGATGTCACTCAATGACGCCACAAGTACTGTGAATAATTGAAACTGGCAACATCGCTGTCGATTGTTGCATGCGAAGAATACTGTTGATGTTTCACACTGCCCAAATGCCCATGTGCGGCGCACCATTTATATTAATGACGGCGGATCAATTCAGTGTGCCAGTGCGCAGGCGCGTGGTGGCGTTCTCGATTTCAATTGCATACGACCAAGTATTGATCCAGTTCATGCAATGATGTGGATGAAGCTTAAGGCTTACAGCATGGCATCAGGTCCGGTGGAGGAGTATTGGCTGGCTTCAATTTAAGATCACATAATTCACTAAACTCGTTTGGAGCAGGCTGGCCCTGGCTAATATGCAGATCGCAAGATCCAAGTCATTCTGTAATCAACAACATATCTTTCGCATCCGGCATGGCCAATGACAAATCCATATGTTTACATAGACACTGGAAAAATATAACATTGTTCCACTACACACCAGGATCACATGCAGTTGCTATGAATTAATCAATTTGCTAAGTAATGTAATTTACTAAATAGTGCTGCTTTAATGCACTGTATAAAGCATGAATAAGGTAATTGCCGCCTGGCTCTTATTCTTCTGCTCAATATTGGAAAAAATACAACATTTTTCATCTTAATTTTGTGAGCATATAACGGCACGAACACAGGTGTCTCTAAAAATTTGTCACCACATGGATGCCCCGTACATTTAACCAAATCTATTCACTATCTAGTTATAGCAGTAGTTTCCACTAAACAAGCTATTTGGCACACTTATACAGATGTGCAGCAAATCTCTTGGCAGTTTATATCACCATCAGGGGCTTCTGCAGGAATTTTTCTAGGGAGGGGCAAGAAAGAAATATATATATATACTTTGACTTCACAAATATATGTGTGAAAAAAACTCCAGATCCAGATCCAGGGGGCCAGTGCCCCCCCCACAACCCCTTGTAGAAGCCCATGATCACCATACATATCCTCATAATAAATTCAGAGTGTATTTACTGTCTTTACACTATTCTCAGAACAAGACGACATTAATATTTTACTACAGAACTGTCCGTCATAAATAATTCATTGCACTCTCCCCACTGGACGAATATAAATTTTTTCCCCACACTGATATATGTACTCTATATCCCACTGATAACGGAATACCTGCATATCAAACAGATTCTGGGAAAATTGCAGCAATGATTCACACTAGACTGATTAACTATATTCCACAGTATTTATTATCCATTGTTTCCAGTGAGAAATGAACCAGATAATTAAACTGGGTTTTTTCTTGAGCTTCCCTAAAAATCACCACATTGCAATAAAGGCAATATAGAGTAATTTTCACCACATTTATTTGGGTTTTGTCAGATTAAACTTGTTAAATCACTGACATATGAGCTTTACTGTCTTTACTATGACCTGATTGTTACATCAGTCAATACCTACGGCTGCTGAACACAGCTGCAGGACCTGAATGTAAATGTGTAATATAATGTAATGTAATATAACATAATATAATAATATAATGTGACCACACACATATCTATACATTCAGCGGCAACAACTAATTCCCTGTATATAACGCTGATCAAATCAAACTATGCAATCTCTGCTCTGAACACAACCCATCAATAGGCATAATATGAAATACGATAGCAACTAACGGGTATCATAATGTAACATGTAAATGTGCTTTGTAACTACCATTTACTGCACTTGATAGTTGCACATCTATTAATATTTGTCCACGGTGGAGGTTTATACCTCCTGGACCTAGATAATTTGAAGAAAAACAATTTTAATTCCCCATCTTGGGAACACAATACATTATCTAAGTCCATAGAACCAACACAGTCTAAATCTTCAAGGTATCACGATCCCCTTGCAAAAACCCTGTGTATCAATATCTACCCTTGGATAGGTGATGTGATGTTTATTAAAATGTTGTGGATATCCTGGCTCCTTCATCAATGCAGGTATGTGGCAAATTTTGTCTCACGAACAAGTAATCTTAATTCAACATTAGTGTCCTGGCTGTCTTCCTCAGTTTCTCCAGCCAGGAATTTCTTTCCTGAACTGGTCTCCCTCCCTTCCCCTCCTCATGCCTCCCCCTACCTCCACTCCCTCCCCCTTGTTCCCCCACCCCTCTCTCAATAACGGCTATTTTCCTATGGGAAGTTGTTAGGTAGAAATGTCCTGTTATGGCCAGCTGTATTTGAATATTGCTTTATTGTCAACTGTCACCCAACACATGGATGTTGTTCTATGTCACTGCAATCTGGGCCATATACAAATTAATGGACCCTGAACTGTGACGAAGGCTGCATTAGGCAGTATGTGGTCTTTCTAGTATCAAACCTGCCAGCCATCAAGACTGTCAACAATCAGTACTGTCACAGTAAAAAACATGTCAAGAGACCTTGATTGACATATCAATATTTGCAGGGAACTTATCCACAATCTTGATAGCATCTCAGAATAAACGTTTTGCTACCTTATTTTGGAATAATTTCTTTTTCACATTAATGAAATAATCAAAACACTATTTGTTACCTGATTTCACAATCGATGACAGGAGAAAATTAACACATATCTTTATTACAATGTTGTTTTGGTGCAATTTTTAATATGATTTGCCTCTTTTCATTAGCATGATAAAATGCATGGCATTTGCTAGTCCAATCAATGTATGCCTCCCCCTTTACTAGAGTCAATAAATTAAGCGAAATCATTTAGTGTCTCAAACGAGTAGCAGTACGATGTTTTACGACATCATAAAACATCTATATCACACCAAAGTGATAATAACTGTTGTCCCTGGAGAACCATTAAAGACTTAACTAGCCAGGAGTGAACAGGACTCACACCCTTGGATTCAGTGCAAAAGATAACTGTTTACAGGAAATTTTCCCTTAAAAAATCTAAGATATTTGCTAAAGGTAAATGTTGTCTAGAAATCTGTTATAAAGTATAACTGGAGTGTGTGTGTGTGTGTGCATGCTTGTGCATGCATGCGTGCGTGCGCGTGTGTGCACATGTGTACATGTGTGTGCATGTGTGTTTATGTGTGAGTGCACATGTTTGCGCATGTGTGTGGGCATGCGAGTAACTGTGTGAGTGAGTGAATGAGTGAATGAGTGACTGTGTGAATGAATGAGGAGTGAGTGAGTGAGGAGTGAGTGAGTTTGTGATTATGTGAGTGAGTGAGGAATGAGTGAGTGAGTGAGTGAGTGAGTGAGTGAGTGAGTGAGTGAGTGAGTGAGTGAGTGAGTGAGTGAGTGAGTGAGTGAGTGAGTGCATACATGTTAAGTTTCAGAAATGCCAATCCAGGAGATTTATACATAAATCGTATGGTCTCGGAAAAACGGGGATTTATACGTAAATCGGAGGGTCTCAGAAAATCGGGGATTTATAGGTAAATCGGGTAGTCTCGGAAAATAAGGCCAATCAGAACCGGTATTGACCATTTTCTGTTGACTGAGAAAAACATACTTGAGTCAGCCGGAAATAAAACCCAATTAGGCCATGCCGAGTTCGGAAAATAACATAGATTTGTTTTGGTTTCACTGAAAATCCAAGAGATTGGTTCTCCTTTCCAGGAGATCAGGAGATTTGGTGGATTTCCAGGAGTCTCATGAGAGTGAGTGAGTGAGTGAGTGAGTGAGTGTGTGAATGCCTGCCTGCATTAAAATAAAAACAGTATTTTAATGAATATAACAAGAGGATTGGATTTTCAGTGAATTTATGGATTTCAAAACATCCATACAATATTGTGGGAGTTCTGGTAGGGGCTCCGCTACACATCTTATATGTAACGCATGGTTTTTGACACAAGGCAATGGTTGAACATATTTTAAAATCAAACCAGTGACAATGACAGCCAAGTGGCACCATCTGGTGAATCAGCACCACACTGCAACTGAGGTACCCATAATGCTTGTCTGCTTGTCCGGGACAAGTAGCTACCACTGTAGAACAATTACATAATCCTGGACACTTCTCCCAACAGACAAGTTCATGACATTGCAATTTAAAGCATGTACTAAAATTAAACTAAAATTTTAATAAAAAAACTGAAAGTTTTTTAACTTGTTGACACCCAAAATAAATAACGTTTAATTAATGGAATGTATAATTTTGTTCGATGTTGCATGTATCATTGCTTTCTTTCTGCCATGTGACTACTGCCAATGTAGTCACCAGGTGGCGCATGTAGCATTTTAGAAACTAGCTTGCTCACTAGGACAGCAATGCTGTTCCATTGAAAACACGAACACGCTGTCACCGTTCCTCATTTAAATGCCCCCTTTACATAGCCACACTTCTGACATATATGCCCGTTTTATGTTTTGAATGTTTAACATTATTGCTACACGGGAGTCTAAATTCAGAAACAGATCGCGATCGAAAAACACGCCAGCGTAACGGCTTGATGCCATTCGGCTTCTGGCAAGTTCTGCGCGACGGCAAAAAGTTACGCATATTTATATTACTAAGCACGTTTTGTTGTACATATTAATGCAATGTGGTACAATCGTATCACCACTATATGTTAATGCAAGTATGCTTATAGCCACAGCAGCAACCCTAAGTCCTACACTTGCAAGCATTAGTTAGTTTTTTGTAATTTTTCAGTCTATTTGCATTCACATTTCACAGTACACGTAGGTCATAATGAACAGCACATTAATTAATAGTAAATTTATTCTGTTTTATTAATGCAATAATTTTTACATTCGTTTATTTTGTTGCATATTGTTACCGTTTACGTACTGGATTATGATAATTATGTGATATTAGATTTTAGGTGCTAGCAGTCTTTGTTCCATGCAGAATATTATAGTTCTTGCTAGATATGCACTGTTGTTATTTGTAAACATGAAACAATGATGTGTGAATTGTAATTAATTGTAATTTATTTCCTTTCGGTCAGAATATTTAAATTTGCAGAATTACTTTTTGACACAATATGAGTTGGCAAACGCTATTTTGTTTCTTAAAATTATTGACATTTTTCCTTCTATACAAAAAATGCACTAAAACATATTTGTTAGAAACATTATCCTGGATATTATATAGATCCAGGTGGGTGTCATATTATGCTATAACAATTCATTGCATTTGTAGTTTTCAGGTGGGACAAGAATAGCTTTGGTGGGACAAGTAAACATGGTCAGACCAGTCAAGTTTCTGAAATGACAAAACTGGAGATTTGTGCGCAATGCAAAATAACGAGTCAAACCACCAAACGACAAATTCTTTGCGTGTCGGTCAAAAGATACATAGCTGACTGCGGGAGCGCTTATTCGCACAAACGCTTGATTTGGTTCGACATCTGCAGACCACATGATAATTTCCATCCAATTAAAATGTCTATAACATAATTCTGGTGGCGAGAGAATAAAAAATACGCAACAACACGAATATTAACAGTGTGGCTATTCCGAAAATTTCCGTCACAACGGAAATGTGGAAATATTTATTTCTAAAAATGGAGTGTGGTCATAAAATTTGGGAGAAAACGGTAGAAAATCTGGGAGAAAATGGAGGAATCATGAAAAGCAGGATATTTTTGTGCGGGAGAATGGGAGATGGGTCCCAAAAGCTGGAGCCTCCCGCCCAAAATGGGAGACTTAACAGGCCTGAACATGACTCGCTACTTGTCCCACAAGACAAGTGTCTGCTAGGAGTTGGTGTAGAACCCTGCCCACTTAGTGGAAAGACAGAGAACCCCATTAGTGCAGCTCATATTGAAAGGTCGCATTATTATCAAAGTCAGGTTCAATTTAACTGGTCAATTACATTCGCACAGCGTCATAAAAGGTCAATTACAATTAAAGCATTTAAAAAAATCTATTATAATTATGCTGCAAAAATCAATTAAATGCTTCATGAAGTGTCTACTGCAATAGTCCACAGGTTGAGTACAAGATTGTGTCTAACAAACACATTTAAGTGTGCCATGTGACTGAGGCAACACCCAATCAGCCACTGGCAGCCAGTGAATAGTCAGCCAGCTGTTTGCCAATACAAATGAAGTAACACAGTCCTCGTAGTGCAATGTAAACCAATGCTGACATCTAGCGACTAACTAAGAAAACAGCTTCCCCTGGTGGATACCAACATTATTACTACAAGCTTATCATTTGTATGGAGTTCATAGCTAACACAATGAACACCTGCTACGTTTTGTGTTGCAACCAAAATACATCTCAATACATAAACTGCCAATAGCAATCTATGGTGCAGAGGATTGGACATGATCTCTTGAGGTCTTTGAGATGCGTTGCTTGCAGGCTATCAGATGTATTAACAGGGCAGACAGATTTCAAATTAGCCAAATCAAAGAGGACACCTTCACCCCTGAATCCATCACAAATGTCATCAGACACAGAAGACTCTGGTAGTTTGCCATTTGCCAAAAGATAATAATGTTAGGCAAGCGTACAAACTAGATTTCAAAGGACAGCAGTATAGAGGAAGGCCACTGAACAGGTGGAGTGAGTCAGTATGGCCGACGCCAATTCAAACTTGTGCATTGGTGTTCAAAACATGTCTTGGAATGTAGCAATAATGAATTAGAGAATGTGGACTGTGTGCATTCCCAGACTAACATGACTGTATTTCTCATAACTGAGTGCCATTCTTAACAATCTGTCTACAGCTACAAGGATAGCCAGAATCTGGATTGTGCAACAATTAAATATACCAGCAAATCTATCGTTAGCAAACAATAGAATTTGTATAGAATATTCTATAGGATTTTTGAAGGCACAACTGTGTAGATTCAGAAAATATTGTATAATATTTTTTATAGAATATTCTATGCATTTTTTATAGAATCTATAGGAGTTTTACAGCCATATAGCTATAGAATTTGTGGTTTTCCATACAATGTTCTGCTATGCTCTGTAGAATTCTACAAAATTCTATACAATTATATAAAAAATTTAAGTAGGCGTAAACTATTTTTATAGAATCTGTAGTATTCTATAGTTTTCTATACAAGTTTCTAGTATTCTATACATTTTATACAAATTCTATAGATTTTTTTGAAGGGTACTTACTTGTGAAGCGATTGGGACGGTTTGGCCGGCGGATGGAAGTTCGCACGATCTCTGAGCCCGTTATCACCTTGTTTGTTCGTTTATGCCGTTTGCTCATCCGAAATTTCGAGTAGAACCAGTCTCCCGTCATAGCTTGTAACTGCCTGATAAAAACAACCACATCAAGTTATTTATGCGGGACAAAACTAACTAGTAAAGAATAAAACGTGGAACCATGGCTCGTTTGCTGAAGGCAGAAAACCTGTATGTTTATATAAGCTTTATCGAAAGCCACAGTCAGTATGCATCGGTACATTATGTATACATAATATATACTATAGATTAAGTCATTGCATAGTATACCCTGTATATATAATTGGAATATACAAAATTTCAGCAAAGGAATTAACCGTAACCACATTATGAATGACAACATGCTAAAATAAATGTACTACATAAAAAACTGTCACAAAAATTTCCACAATCATCTACAAATGGAATGATGACAGAATTACAACAATACATCAATTTGCTAACACTACTACAAGTGAAGAAATTACAGAGAGTTGGGCCATTCTGCCCCAAACACATCAAGTTATTTTTGATGCAGATGTGTACCAAATCAATCTCTGCAACTATCCGGTAAACGCCTTGTGTAGTCACAGCACGTCCTACATTACAATGAAACAAGGCTGCTGTATAGCAGGCTTACATGGATACATTGATTATATATGGCTAGTAGCAGGAAAAAACCCTGACAGTTGAACTGTGCATCATATCTATATTCTAGTATCATGTTTAAAATGTAATTTGTCAAACCTGTTTACCCCAAACGGGAATATCAATTTGTGACACATCACAAGTAAAAATTTTTGACACATCTGAGCAGAAATCTGTGTGAGGTGATGAAGATAATTTGTTATAAAAGTATGTTCTTATACAGCAGTAGTTAAATAAATTAAGATGAAAGGACTGTGAGGTAAGGTAAAAAAGAAAACAAAATGTACATTGTTATATAGCGCAGTATCCAGTCCTTGGGATTGTTCAAAGCACTTCACCCCCTGGCAAAACTGTTCATTCCATTGCCAACTCGACTGCTCTGGGAAGCATTCAGCCATGTTGCAATTACTATGCGAAGATTATTCGTTCACATATCCACCCTGCCTACAGCCATCCCCAGGTACTCATTTATGCAGGTGAGTGAGCTGAGGCAACGTGGGTTGAATGAATGTTTCACAACCACAGCAAGACGATTGAGAGTCCTAAGAGGATTGAGAGCCCCAAACTGTCAAGTGAGATCTATAAAAATGGAAGAGGTGAACAGGCGAGAGTGGGAGAAAATGGCCGAAGATCACAATGGATGGAGATGACTCGTTGAGAGGGCGGAACAGGTTAAGTGGTATGGTCCCTATGCCGCAAAAGGACAAAGGGGGAAGACGAAGAGTAATGTGGAAATAGCAGAAATACAAATAACCACACCCTCAAAGCAGCTTGAATGATTCTATTTTGGATGTTTGGATAGTTAAACTTCAATCACAAAAATATGGTAATAAATATGTTTCAAGGCGAGCATGGAGTTCTCACGAATGCACTCTTGTAATTATTTTTTATTCATATCTAAATGTTCCACAATTGTAATACTCGGTCCCTTGACACTAAATTGGCACTGGAAATTGAACTCATTTTTACAACATTAAGAACCATTATGTGTACACTAAGTGCTGCCAAGTTACGTATGGCGTGCTGTGGTGAGTCAGGATTTGTAAAAACCACTGGTGTTCATGTCTGGTCAACTGTGCAGTTTGAGGTGCACCAAAAGAAAAGCTCTCTAAAGTCCAAATGCAGTAATTCACATTCCTGCAAATGTGGCAATACAAATTCCTCTCACACAAACACCTGTACACTGCAGGGTGTTTATCAAGCCTGAGGCCGAGGGTGTGAACCAGTGAGGCCCAGTAGCCTAGTGGTCAGAATGTCTGACCCTCGATCAAGAGGACTACTGTTTGAATGTGCTTGTTGCATTTTCAAAGCCTCAGATCACTCAGAGATATAGACAGTGGTAGATTTATGTGAACAGAGTCTTCACAAAGTAACTCCCAGAGAAGTTGAGTTGGTGTTGGAATTGAACAGGTCTGATGGGGTGAAGTGTAAAGTTGAGTTGGTGTTGGAATGAACAGGTCTGTCAGGGGTGAAGTGTAATGCATTATGAGCAGTCGATATATACTAACTCAGTGTTACCACATGTAATTATGAGGAACTAAGGACAAAGCATGTATACAGATGGTCAGAACAGGCTTGGGGTAAATTCCCTTTTGTCAATTCCAATTCCAATCGATTCCAAAAAATCAATTCCAATTCTGCCTTGCAAAAAATATATTCCGATTCCATTTCTGCATTACAAAAATATATTCCAATTCCAAATTATTGATTCCAATTCCAACTTTTAAAATCCTATGCTAAGGAAAAAATCAAATCAAATTCGTTTTAACAGTTTTATTTGTACTTGAAATTATGTGTCCACAATCATATTTAATCAGATATGATTAAGAAATTAATTATTGTTCATTCAACGATCTATATATGTATGTATGTATGTATATGCGTACGTACGTATATATATATATATATATATATATATATATATATATATATATATATATATATATATATATATATATATATATATATATATATATATATATATATATATATATATATATATATGTAAGGTTTGTTTGCTATAAAATATGTCAGGTTCGTTTGCTATAAAAATCAGTTGTGGATTCATTGACATTTCATCAAATTTACTGTAAACTTTGAGTCTTCTACATCCTAATCACCAACATGTATTCTCCATGGGGAAATGTTGAATTACTACAAAGGGCAAACCCTACAACCACATGTTACAGCACTGTACAGGTGACCAGTGACCTGTTTAGTTTGGGAAACTTGTGGGTTGAACATTAGGCTTGGATAAACAAGGGGCAGGCTTCCTCTCTCACACAAAGGGAATTAGCAGGAAGGTGATCTTAATTGGCAATCTCTGTAAATAAACCTTGTCCACTGACAAAAAGAGAATGAGATAAGGCCTGAATGGCCTGACTTTGGTTTTAATGTCTGTTACAGTAACTTAGTATTTGTTTTTGATGCAAATGCTTGATTATATTGTTCTTGTTCACAATGTTTAAAAAATAACTGGGTGAGAGGAACTGTAGGAGTGAAGAGTGGACAAGAGAGGAATGGAGGAGCTGGTTAAGGTGGGCTGGACACGTGGAGAGAATGGAAGGGGAACGGTTGACGAAGAGAGCGGATGTGCTCCGAGTGGAAGGTAGAAAGGAAGAGGAAGACCAAGACTGAGATTGGAGGACTGTGCAAAAAGAGACTTGGCGTGATTGGGAGAGGAGGGGAGAATGAAAATGAGGGATAAGGGGAGTGGAGACAACAGTGAAAAGGGGTCAGCGATGGAAGAAGGAAAACCAAAATTGATGATTACTATCGATGCCAGCATCACCCCGGACTTCAGGAGAGGAGAGCAACAATTATCATAATAAAATTGGCTTTGGCAAATAATTTCTTATCTGACCTTTTCTGTAGATCTTTATTACTGATTTTGACACTCACAACATATTATCATATTTAATTAAATTTATTAATAATTTCAGCATCATATCATGAACAAGCTGTTACCACTAAAAGCTTTCTACTGCAATCCCAGGGGAGGCACTCAATACATTTCCAGTATGTCATCCTTGAGACAAATTCCATGTTTTCTGTGTCCAACACACGTTAATACACACAGCACATTTACGGTATCAACACTTATTGTGTATATACCTTATAAGGGTATATATTTTCACATCTCATACTTTGATTAACATAAATCTATAAATAAAATATATTAGAGAATTAATCTATATCATGAAACAATGCTTAACTTGCACGTTAAAGAGTATTTGATGTTACTCCTTCATCTCAACACCCCCCCTAGACTGCGATCTACTCACATCTGTTTATGACAGAGGACACAGAGCCACTTTCCCGGCTGATCAAGTGGCACTCGACACGTTTCACAGACGCGATGTTGACACTGGGGACATATCGTTCCCTTGTTGAAGAACCAGCCAAATGGCGTGCGACATCGCGCACATGACTTGGCCGCATCCTGGCCGGGTTTAATGACGCCTTTCAAGCGGATGAACTTCACCTCCGACTGAAGTTTGCTGTGGAGAGAAAGGCAACAATTAGCAATTGCAATTTTGCATAGCATTTTTCTGTAGCAGCAATCTAAAGTAGCAATTTTATGTAAAAAAAATTTTTTATAGCAGTGTTGTGTAACAATGTTATGCTGCAGTAGCAATTTTATTTCCATAGCAATTTTTTATTTTGCATAGCATTTTTCTTTAGCAATTTTGCATTTTCATGTAGCACTTTTGTGTAGCAATTTGACATATTAAGTTGATGTAGCAATTTGGCGTGGCATCTATACTTATCTGGTTGCAGGAAACCCTCCAATTTTAGACCATGGATTAAAAATTACGGTCTGAGGAGTTTTTAAGGCAGAAATTGATGTATTGAGGTAACTTGACAATATATGGTATATATTAAATGGACGTTGTCATAAAATAGTGACCATCATTTCTGCCTGAATACAAATTGCATTTGTCACTGGTTAACAGGTTGGGCTCAGTTGTAATTATAATAAAATAATGCATATTAATTACAATTACAGCTATTGTAACTGATTTTTTAGAACAATGTAACTGCAACTGAGTGTTGAGGCTTTGTAACTGACCATTGAAAGAATGTGGTTTAACAACTCTAGAGACAAGGAGGTTAAGAGGAGATCAGATTGAAGATATTGAATGGGTACGAAAATATTGATAGAAATATGTTTTTCTCACTCAAGAAGGATAGCAGAACTAAAGGACATGAGGTAAAATTAGTAAAGGATCAATGTAGATTGGATATCAGGAAGCACTCATTCTCACAGAGGACAATAAATGAATGAAAAAAAATTTCTACAGATTGTGTAACTGCTAGCAGTGTGAATGTGTTTAAAAACAAGGTTGACACATATCTCAGGAGGGCGGGTTATAAGTAGATGAACATTGTTGGACTCTCGATATGCCAATCTTCCTTGTCCACTTGCCATCTGGGCCTATGGCTTGGATGGCAAATCTTGTTAAATCTTGTTAAATATGTTTGTGACATCATTGCCATATGTTTGTGACGTCATTACCATATGTGTGTGACATCATTGCCATATGTTTGTGATGTCATTGCCATATGGTTGTGATGTCATTGCCATATGTTTGTGACATCACTGCAATGCCTTGGTCATACAATTATATTTTTAAACTATTATTTCCGAAAGCTGTTGTTTTACTTAGGTAAATGCATATGTGGTCAGTTTTATTATCTGCTGTCGTACAATAGGCATTATTTTTGTCAACTTATTAAATACATGTACGGCACTGGTCCTGCCTGGCCATTTTACTTTGATGGTACACAAAATATAGTAAAAAGGTTTGCATTTAGGCAACACTATTGGTCCTAGCATTCAGCATGTTAAAGACATGTGTCATGATTACATATGGTATGTAAATTCATTGTCTGCCAATTTTGGGTTTTGCAATATTAATACAAAATGTCAACTATTTATTTCATACTGTACCTCTTTCTATGGTTTATGTCTCTGGAACTTGCAAAATAAATATGTACAGCTGTAAATGAGTTTTATACTACGTGGCGCAAAGATATCAGAAACTTCTACCTGTTTGCACTTGGTGTAATATGGCACCACTTTTAGTGGAATGTCTACCAATTCAATCTTAAATAATGAATTGAATGTGGCATTTTATGTAGAGGTGTGTGATTTGCAATAACACCAGTTTGAAGATGCTTTCTCATCTAGGTCTTCGTAGTTCATATACATATGTCTAATAGTTTAAATTACATATTGGCACAATTCAAACTTACTGCCACGACCTTCTGTAATATGATGCAAAGTAATTTTAAAAAGAAATTTAACATACAGAATGTATGTGACTTAGATTCTGTATGTGACAAACAGAATGCATGTGACATACATTCTCTATGTGACATACAGAATGTATGTCACACTTCTTTTTTATCAAGTGACAAGCTGATGTCATTGCTCTGTTTTATGTACAGATTAATTGCATGTATTGTCTTAATCTAATTGTACACAATGTACAGTAGTACAAATAAATACAAACAATTATTATATATATAAAACACAATGTAATTGTACTCAACCTATGATCCACTGTAAATGACCCTTTATGAAGCATTGTAAAAGTACTGTGATTGTAATAAATCTGTTGATGCAATGTAATTGTAATTTAGCTTTTATAATGCTTTGTTATTTACTTTTATAATTGAACCTTCTGCAGTAATATATTACATTACATATCAATTACTCTAATTTAGGCTTATGTTTGAAACTATGCATTACAACATTCTTATATCACAGCTTTATACAATTAAAATTACAGTCAGATATTATTACAACTGCTACAACCACCACCAATTAAAATTACAATAATTACTTGTTTTATGTTTTACACATATCGCTCTCCAACACATTTCAATGAGATGTGTTTCAGCAAAAAAGTAAACACGATAATTACAGATAAGCACAACAAACGTAGCTACGATTATGCATGGGAAAACATTAATCACATTTGCTTTTACTCGAGCAGTTATAATTGATTGAAATACGCTACAACAGGAATTAATCAAATCCGTCTTACTTTCTAAATGAAAACAATGTTGATGGAAAGCACATAACTCTCCCCTACTCTATACCGATTCAATCGTTGTGACAGAGCTTTCAGTTTCAGTATTGCAACAAAAGCCTTTTCCTGCTTTTAATGACAAATACTCTGCACAATCACTTTGAAAATTATTTATCAATAAATTATGGTCATTAATTTATTGAAATTGGGGATGCCTAGGCACCTCTGTGGCCACGCTGTAAACTACTTAATTCTGAATTATAAAATAATTATACTTTATTTTGTATTGATTGTTGCCTTTTACTTGAATTATGCAAGAGCTCTGATTTGTTTTTACAACTGGCCACAAAAAAGTTCACATTTGCAAGAGATTTTCAGGTTGTTGGCTTTATTTACATGCATAATTCATTCAACTGAGTTGTACAATTGTATGAAAATAAACTCAATCAATAAAAAAAAAACTGATCAATGGAAAAAATCTTTAATAACGATTGCGAGAGCTCTTTGTTTGAAAGCAGGAGATTGGATGTTTGAAAAATTACCAAAAAGTGGAAGATCTCCTGCCATACTGGGAGACATGGAAGGTCTGTATAGCTGCAGATCATGCACAAATGAAAGGTACTCAAGTAATTATACTCCAGATAGCCCGATATTTGGTTAATGCAGGAGTTTGTGGTGGTTTGTGAGCATACATGTTCGGTTGTCTATGCAATAACCATGGTGTGCACAATATGTTTGGTTGTCAATGCAATAACCATGGTATGCACAATATGTTGGGTTGTCCATGCAGTAACCATGGTATGCACAATATGTTGGGTTGTCCATGCAATAACCATGGTATGCACAATATGTTGGGTTGTCCATGCAATAACCATGGTATGCACAATATGTTGGGTTGTCCATGCAATAACCATGGTGTGCACAATATGTTGGGTTGTCCATGCAATAACCATGGTGTGCACAATATGTTGGGTTGTCCATGCAATAACCATGGTGTGCACAATATGTTGGGTTGTCCATGCAATAACCATGGTGTGCACAATATGTTGGGTTGTCAATGCAATAACCATGGTGTGCACAATATGTTGTGTTGTCAATACAATAACCATGGTGTGCACAATATGTTGTGTTGTCCATGCAATAACCATGGTGTGCACAATATGTTGGGTTGTCAATGCAATAACCATGGTGTGCACAATATGTTGGGTTGTCCATGCAATAACCATGGTGTGCACAATATGTTGGGTTGTCCATGCAATAACCATGGTGTGCACAATATGTTGGGTTGTCAATGCAATAACCATGGTGTGCACAATATGTTGTGTTGTCAATACAATAACCATGGTGTGCACAATATGTTGTGTTGTCCATGCAATAACCATGGTGTGCACAATATGTTGGGTTGTCCATGCAATAACCATGGTGTGCACAATAGGTTGGGTTGTCCATGCAATAACCATGGTGTGCACAATATGTTGGGTTGTCCATGCAATAACCATGGTGTGCACAATATGTTGGGTTGTCCATGCAATAACCATGGTGTGCACAATATGTTGGGTTGTCCATGCAATAACCATGGTGTGCACAATATGTTGGGTTGTCAATGCAGTAACCATGGTGTGCACAATATGTTGTGTTGTCAATACAATAACCATGGTGTGCACAATATGTTGTGTTGTCCATGCAATAACCATGGTGTGCACAATATGTTGGGTTGTCAATGCAATAACCATGGTGTGCACAATATGTTGTGTTGTCAATGCAATAACCATGGTGTGCACAATATGTTGTGTTGTCAATGCAATAACCATGGTGTGCACAATATGTTTGGTTGTCCATGCAATAACCATGGTATGCACAATATGTCGGGTTGTCCATGCAATAACCATGGTGTGCACAATATGTTGGGTTGTCCATGCAATAACCATGGTGTGCACAATACGTCGGGTTGTCCATGCAATAACCATGGTGTGCACAATATGTTTGGTTGTCCATGCAATAACCATGGTATGCACAATATGTCAGGTTGCCATGCAATAACCATGGTGTGCACAATATGTTGGGTTGTCCATGCAATAACCATGGTGTGCACAATACGTCGGGTTGTCCATGCAATAACCATGGTGTGCACAATATGTTGGGTTGTCCATGCAATAACCATGGTGTGCACAATATGCACTACTTCCATCCGTGCGGAGTGTGAATGTCAAGAAGAGCAAATCGTATAAGTCAATCGACTCAGTCCAGAGGGTGACGCCACTTATATTCACACAAATGCGTTTCCTGTGTATATTGTGCGGAACACCTCTAGGGAATGATCCGGGAACCAGATTACTTTCCAGCAAATTCATCTCTCTGTGTTTTTTTACTACAAATAAATTCATTTACAGCATCGATGCTGTTTCATATATAAATATGTGCATGATTCTTTTTAGATACATCATTAAAATACCATTTACTGTATAAAATATACCGCATAAAGCCACATGGTACACGACACTAATGTCTCTATGGGAAAGTTTGATGTTACAGGAGATACAGTAACTTTTGGTAGTTTCTGAAAGTAAACCACCTGCTAAGCCTTAGGATGGCCAGAAGCTGACAGATATTGAGATAATAATTGACCAGAGAAGAAAGATGGTAGTTATTGATCATTTCCAAGTATGTTAAATGCATGGATGGACCATTCAAGAGCTCTCAAGGATTTATAAAACCTTGATGTGTGGCTGGATGAATGAATTATTTAGATGAATACAGAATATAATGCAATATATATATATATATATATATATATATATATATATATATATATATATATACAATAATTTTCTGTGCATTATATGCCCCAATGTATAATAAGCACCCCGATTTTTTGTTCAAATCTGACAGAATTTCTTTATTTCTATGTCTAATACACACTCCAACTATTCAGCATCAACCCCAATTTCCTCACTTCTGATAGTTTATACAGTGTCCCTTAGCCTGATGAACCTATTAGGTCCAGGTAGCGCTCCGGTGCATCAGCATCTTCTGCCGTGAACATTAGTGGCTTATATTATCGTTCATTCCGCGGTGCTATTTGGATGGCAAAGGTGCACGAAAACAAAATATTTTTAAAGAATACGTGGTTTTGTACTTGCAATGATTGAACGAATGCAATGGCATTGAGAAAAATTACGTAAGAAGTGTCGTTTAGCGGCGTAAATAATTTTTTCCCTTTTACCATGCATGTATAATACACACCAGGGCTTTTAGGTAAAAATTTCAGTGAAAATTACAGTACATGGGTTTAACTTGCATTTTGTAATGTATCATATGAACTAAATTTGTTTAGTGAGCATACATGTATATCTGCCGTATAGCTCCAAATGCATGCACGCATGAACATTTGTGGTGCATGCATGCACGAATTTGTGTGCATGAGTGCTTTTGTGCATTAATACAAGTGTGAGCACATGTGTCACTGCGCATGCAAAGTTTTGCAACGTTTGCAAGCATGCACACTAGTGCATATGTAAACTGTTAGCTATCTGTAGCACCAGTGGATAACTGTTAGCTATCTGTAGCACCAGTGGATAACTGTTAGCTATCTGTAGCACCAGTGGATAACTGTTATCTATCTGTAGCACCATTCGATAACTGTTAGCTATCTGTAGCACCAGTGGATAACTGTTAGCTATCTGTAGCACCAGTGGATTACTGTTATCTATCTGTAGCACCAGTGGATAACGGTTATCTATCTGTAGCACCAGTCGATAACTGTTATCTATCTGTAGCACCAGTGGATAACTGTTACCTATCTGTAGCACCAGTGGATAACTGTTATCTATCTGTAGCACCAGTGGATAACTGTTATCTATCTGTAGCACCAGTGGATAACTGTTATCTATATGTAGCACCAGTGGATAACCATTTCTGTTGACCTATACATGTTGGCCTGGTCTAAAATACCTGCATGGAAGAAGATTGCATAAATTATGTATTAAGAAGCATTTAAGTCTCCAGTGTTTCGCACGTAATGTTACCTGAATGTTTTTTTGGTTTCCCCAAGAGCTGCTATATCAGTTACATACAACAAACAGCCTTTTTTAAAGGTGCAAATGTCTGATTTTTTTAAATTGTAAAATCATGTTCTACAGCATAAACTATATATATAAAATCAGACCTTTGAACCTTTAAAAAAAATTCTAACATCATGACTGCCAAAAGTGTTTTAATGAACTGCAATTTGTTTTGGAAATTTTAATGACTCGAATCAAATCGCATGTTTACATATTGCATGTTGAATGAGAGCAGCCTTATAGGCGGATCAGGCTGGACCGGGATAACCATGTACCGTTTTTGATCTATTAAGTGTACATGCCCTAATTAGCTTACACCCCTTTTTTAATCAGCAGGATACATAACTTTTTATTTGATTAGTGTGGAACAACTTAAGTGTCGCCATCTGGTGTAAAAAATTTGTCACAATTGTTTCATGGCCCAATTTTTTTGGGTGTAGTGTACGCTTATTAGGTCGAATACGGTAATTCTAATTTCAATCATTTATTACATTCAAAATTGTGCCTGTGGTATGGAAAACGACTAGACTTTTTATGTTTAATATACAAGCTTTCATCAGAATTTGCATGCCGAAACACTATTCTGGGCAATCACTGAATGTATTTTATTTGATTAGTACTGCAAATAGCTGATGTAAATATTGTACTAAAGCCAAGTCAGTGATATTATATACAGCTTGTCAAATTACCCTGCACTAGATATTGCTTCAGTAGGGTCTGTAGTAAAACACCCTGCCAAGGTCATTGTATATTTGGTAAACCAGCAATGAACACAGTCAAATGAAAATGCAATTGAATGCAATGAAATAAATTTGTTTAAGTATCTCCTCTAAGGTGTAAATATGCACTGGAAGAATAAGAAACATGCAAAACTTCAATTATTTTATTTGAAAAGTATTTTTGAAATTTTTAAAATCTCAAAGTTTAACTATTACGATTCAAAGCAGACATCTTGGTCAGCTAGACCACCATGTTTATTTATAACATCAGCAAGTAACTGAAAAATATTAATCAGCCCAGAATTATACAACCGAGTATTTTTTCTCACAAAACAAATCTGGCCATGGTATCGACAGTTGCTTCTGCTGTTTGAAGATGGCTGCCACAAGTCATCCGTGAATTGTACAAGATTCGTAAATCACGCAGTTGGGTGAGTGTGTATTTGCATATACCAGAAGGTAAAAAGCTGTTATTGATTTGTGTCTGCTGACTACTACAGTGGTTCTAGTGTTTAACAATCATGCTTTTATATACAGTTCCATTACCCACAAAATAAATCACCGGGTTTCAACTACTTAACTTGTAAAAAAATTTGAACAAGTGAGACCTGGATATAATTTGGTCAGAAAATTATACACTGAACAGGTAAAACAACCATAAGTGGAAATATTATTGATTGTAGCCATTCTGTCGTTCAAGAATACCAATTCATGAAATGCCATAGCTTTAATTCAGTATGGGCAGAATAAAATGATATTGTTAATTTACTTGTTGTTCCACTTTTAACAAACAGCACACTATAAGTGCCTAATGTGGGTCTTACTTGTTGACATGTTTATTTTTATATAAGTTGACTTTGTATCAACTGGAAAAGACAAAGCCACAGTCAAGTCTTAACATCAATCAAAGGCAAATTCGAGGGAACATGAGACAGTTGAAATAAGACAGTGGACAACGTGAGACAGTGGACAATCGAAGGCCTGCATATTGCACGGGACAAGGCGAGGACTCGGGGTGACAGGAGCTTGTCAACGGCCTCTACGGTTATGGATGATATGAAGAAGTCCACTTTTAACAAAATATACACTATAAGTGCCTGAACTTGCAAGTTAATTGTAGCTCTACTGAATAACCTGTCAGTCTGCGCTCTTTGGCCTCACTAAAAAACCTTCATGCAAGACGGTATAATTACTATAAATTATGCAATGTAGGAAGCATTTATGTTTGTGGTGTTTAGCACGCAATGTTACCAGAGCGTTCGGTGAACACTTTGTTTCTCCAGAGTTGCTCACTGACATATCAGTTACATAAAGCAAAAATTGTTTATAATATCGGGCTAACATCTAAATGTGAATGCAGAAACACAAGAAACCAATTAATATATTTTACTTGATTAATGCTGTTGTTTGTTTTGTTATATCTGAAGTAAATGTTGGATTAAATTTAAAGCCAAGTCAGTGAAATTAAAAACCTGTTGTAAAATTACACTGATCTACACATCACATCGCATGTCGCATGTGATCATAATATTATGGTCACCATTCAGATAATTTCATCCTATTAAGTGGCTGGTTCGCTTAAACAAATTTAAGAAGAAACGGACTCAGAATCATGAGAAAGTGAATGTATATCAAACAATTTAGTTTTTTGTTTATACATATATATTATACTGAATTACTGCACAGCAGCTACAACATTTCAAACACAGGTATACTTGAATGACAAACAGACAAAAGTCGCAACTTAATTTCATTAAAATTCTAGCAAAGGCTATAGTTAATAATATTTCCATTTACGTAATGTTTTACCATTCTACCTGTACAAATGTATAATTTATTTTTGTGACAAAACACTGATCTATAGTCACAAAAGCCTCAGGGTTTTCCAGGAAAACCTGTTATTTCATGCTACACTGTTATTTCATGCTACACTGCATCAGTTTTTGTGCATCTGATTCTAATAACCAGCAAATGTGATTCTATTTAGTGGCACATTTGAATTTTTCTACTAAACAGCATATTCTATTAACAGTTGGTTCTGTTAATTCCGTGATTCTGTTTTAAGTGGAATTCACTGTAATGTAAAGTAGAAAGTGAAAATGCTAGAATAACCTACAATTCAACATTATAAAGGGTTCCCAACCTTTGTCAACTCATGGCCCCTAAATTGTCCACCTTCTGGCTGAGACCCCCAGCTTTGACATATCTTATGTGAAAGTTAACTGTAAAAGTTGACGTTTCTCACATTGAATTATGCACACAAGAAATTTTGTTTAATGTCAAGTTCTTGAAAATGTTTACACTTTTATTGAAAACAGCACATTTTCTACACAGTACATGGTATGTGGTAAAGTGACAACTTACCTTATTCTTTGCTGTTCGGCCTGCTGTAACTGGTCGTTACGTCGTATGACAGACAAGATGACGTCCCTTTCTGCCTCTGTCAGGGTGTTCATGTCCACACCCTCCATTTTGCTACGTAACAATAATTTCCACAGTCGTTCCTATAACTATTTGATACTCAATTCTGGTGCATAGTGGTATTAATCCTTCATTCCTGATGATCCATGTGTTGGCAAACCAACAATTTTGCAGGCTAGATCCTTTTGTGTGTTGTTTTGCAATGGAAGAATTCCGAGTTATGTCAACTAAGAAGATCTCAAATACGGGCATCTGTTACCGAGCATCATAATAAACATCACAGCCGTGTCTACATCACCTTGTCAACACAGATGTCAGTTCCTCGTAGGGCCATTAAGTCAGTTTTATTAACTGATCATAATATTATTTGCAAACTCCTTGTGCGAGATGACACACCATGCAGAAATTAATCACCAGACACTGTGACTTCTGTGAAAGATGATCAGATCACTCCTTTGCTGCTTGGTTTATGTTGTGGAATTGAATATCCTTGGGTGAGAACTGACGTCATCTACCCAAGGTGATTCCCATGCATCCAGGATGTGTTACTATCACAATAGTTGCATAGAGTCAACCGGCAAAGATATGCACGACGAAGCATGAAGTGAATGTAGATACGATATAATAAATCTATTTGCGATATCTCTTAATGCCAGACTGATTGGTTAACTTACTGGTGATAGAAAGAAAGTTTTTGTTGGCTGAATGGTCTTGACAGCTCCTGGAGAGGGCAGCATCTGTAAAATAACAACACAAATTGCTTTGATGTTTGATTAAATAAACAGATAATACAGTCACATTCGGACAAACTAATTAGACCAGAGGTGAGTTTTAAATAATTAGCTGATATAATTTGATTTCGTTACTAACGTAATACAACTATATTTTTTATTAAAAGATTTCTTTTCAATAATTTCCTTGAAAGCATTAGTTGCAACTAAATTACATTGTTATTATCCATCATCATCTATGTGGGTACAATTTGTATATAAAAAAGAAAATACTTCCATACAGTTATATTTCATGAAATGCATTTTCATATGTCCATCATTATTCCATGAGAAAAGGTGACAGTACACACGCACACACATAGTAACTCACAGGAATGTTGGTATTACACTCTCAAAAGGTTAAAAAGAACAATTTGCCAAATGGGACAGGGAATGAATTTTACAAAATGTGAAGTTAAGTGCTTTAAATTATACACGTTGAGAAAATTACCTCAGCAATTGCCCTCTGAGAGCATTAGGCCATAACCACGACAGACCCAATGTGGAATAAACGCAAGCAGGGTTGAAAAAATCATGATCTAAAAAAATCGGAGTTTTAAAATTAAAATCGGATTTCTTTATTTATTTTAAAACTTTTTTTTAAATTATATTTATAAACTCTTTCAAACGTGTTCTACTCAAATCGATTTGGGTACTTGTCTGAACTGATGGTACATGATTTTTTATATAAAGACATTAGACAATGTCCACAAGGCCTCACCCCTTGTAGTTGTGTAATCTGTCTTGGAAAGGAAAACATACTGCATGTCTGAGGCTATGATATTTACTGTTTGCTGAGTGGGTGGATTAGCACCTGTTCAGGGCTCTGTGTACTCTAAGAGTCTCCAACCAGACAGCAAACTGGTACAGTATTAGACAATTGCAGCCCAGACTGTCTCACTTGAGTCAACATACTGACCTGGTAACAACTAGCACAAGCTCTAAGTGGACTTTAACCCAGTAAAGATACTTCCCCTTGAAGACAAGTTTGTGGCTTCACTGGATTCGGAAAGGGATAGCTCAAACATACACAACATCATAACATATTTTACTATCAGGCTATATGATGATAATACAACTACACAAGTGTGCAGCTGTGCGCACATTGTGCTTTTGTATTAAAAAACATACAAAACTTTGTTGATCTCGATGCTTGTAAACAATTATTTGTTTTAAATTCATATAAATCATCAATTAAAAAAATCGGAATTAAAAAATCATAAATCAATGTTTTTGATTTTTATGGAGTGATTTAAATCATGATTTAAATCAATGTTTCAAATCAAATGATTTAAACCAAACAACCCTGAGTTACACAAGCCATGCAGCTATGCACTGAATAGAATATGTACAAATAAGTTTTTTCCATAGGCAGTTGAAAAGCTATCAACTATAACAACACCGTTTAAAATTTATACTGCCAATTATCCATGCCAGTCTTGAGCAGTTTACACAATTACATGTTTATTTCCCTGCCTGTCAATTATCTTCATTACCCAAGGCAATGACCCATGTTTGTATTGTTGTTTCACAGTCTGGTTTCTTCACCCTGGTTGTTCGTGCTTATTCACAGATGTTTTTACTTTCTCAAGAGATCATTATAGGGAAGTTTTGTAATTCAATACACTGTACCGTGATACAAAAAATCTGCTACCTAACTTAAGTTCTAAAGTAGGCCTGCCCATTCAATGAACGGCCAAATTATCTCACATCAAACCACTTTTTGTTTGCCCATAGTTGTAAGTATTAATAATTGTTATATACTTTCATTAACAGGTGTTTGAGTTGAAAAGGCAGTGGAAAACACAAGGTTAACATCAACCCTTCCAAAATTATATTTTACTAAATCATTTCATTGACTCTTGTTGTTCCTCTAAATGATGCTGGCAGTGCAGTGTAATCAAATTACTCGACATGATTAATTAAAGGTGCCTCCTCATTTTGATTTTTTTGTTACCCGGTAGTCTCATTTCAAATAAATTTTGCAAAAAACAAACCTACCTAGTATCCACTGCAACATGCTAGCTCGTTTCTGCAACTTCTGTATGTAGTTTTTGTGAAATCATCAGACAAATTGTTAAATTACTTAATGCTTATTCAAGCATTAAGTGAAGTAAAAATTTAAATGCTAAAAAAATCACGATTTTCACCCTTGGTGAAATCTCATAACTTTGTCATGTGATTGAATTCATGCCCATGATCGGCACTGACTCGCAGTTTTTACCACGACTGAAGTAAATTCTTTCAACGATTTGAAAAAAATAGGCATTTGTTTATTAAAAAGACTGCAAACATTACTTAAACTAGTCACACATCACACATCTGGACATGAATGAATCAGATTCGTGATGGGCTGAACCATTTGACGAAGCAGCTAGCTTTAAGAATGCAAATGCAACTTTTCAAGTTCCATGCCTAGCCTTCACCACAGCTGATCAGCTACTTCAGCACAGAACAACCTGATACAATTTTGATGTGCATTTCATGACAGAATTACCTACCTGTCTCTTTGTTAACGGTAAAAGTGGTTGTCAAGGAAACCTGATGTTTTGATGTGTGCATGAGGTGCCAGATTCAATCAAAGGGATGGCAACATTCTACTACACCCTAAGGAATTGTCTGAATAAAAACTGTATGAAGGATTTGGAGTACTTTTATTTGGACAAGAAGATGCCGTATATTAGGTTTTTTCCCAAACCATCCAGGTTATAAACAGTCAAATTCCCTAAACCCAAGTACACCAATAGTCTCAAAACACTAACTTTCAAGTACACATTTTTGCAAAGTAAATGTTAAAAATTTTTTTACAACAATTATGAACAACTTTGAATAGCTTTGAAAATCAAGACAAAAAATTTTCTTGGGAAGTAAACAATTTCAAAATTACTAAAAATTTGGAGAAAAAAAATGAACGTGTAATTTACGCAACATTTTATAATATGGGACATTATGTCATTACATAGAGCTGCAGCCATGACTTGACAATACAAGACCGAAATATATCCACCTGCAGGCTTAGGCCATGCGATTGTTGATTGTACAGAGTAGTCCAGTGCAGGCTTGTAGCCTGTCAATTGCTGTATTGACTGGCCATTAAAGTGCACATGAATGCTGCCAGCAGCTGTGGCCAATACTTGCCAACAACAACCATCCATGACTGCAGACACATCTGACCCCAAAATAACCTGTTTATTTGAATCCAGGGCCAATTTATGTGTGTGCAGTGGCTATGGGTAGTTCAGCCTGTGACCATGCACACTGTCACCACAGAGCGTGTGTGAGAAAGTATCCAGCATTCAGAGGCCTTGTATACAGTAATAATGTCCAGAAAAACACACATTCTTGACAATCGTCTTGTAGTGTGTTAACTAATAATAATTACAATGCATTTTTTCCAGAAATAAATTTATTTTTAATAGGACATATTTGTCAACCCATCGGCAAACAATGTTTTGCATCACTAAGGGGATATATGTCAGTCTTGGACAATATCATTTCATTAATGCAGTGGTAAGTTTAGATTTTGAACAAGAAATCAATAATGAAGCAGTATGGAAGAAACTTGTACACTGTATGCTGGCAGGTGTGATATAACCCAAAGTGAAAGAATTGTTGCGACATCAATTAGATTATATATATATATTTAGATTATATATATATATTTAGATTATATATATATATATATATATATATATATATATATATATATATTAGTCATATTAATTACCATTACATATGACCTACTCTTTGGTGTTAGGTTATTTTTGAGTAACACCATGCAAAATTAAAAGAGTTTGTGAATTCATTGACTGGTGCCAACTGATAAATAAAAATCATTTTTATCTTGGTGTGTGATAGACATGACCTGGACAGAATTATTTTATTAATTTCTGATAACAATATAAAAAATTATTATATATGCAATATATACATACATACATATATACATACACACACGCAAACATACACACATATAATATATGCTTGAGTGCATCACAGATGTATGTGTTACTCACAGGCAGCAAGGCCAGTTGTCATCCACTGCTGTAACTCCAGTCAGATACAGATCACATATGAGCCTCAAAGTCCTTAAGCACAAACCCCAGCTATTCACTAACAAGGCTGATAATAACCAGACTAGGCACATCCCCAGAAACTCCTGATAACAACCTGTCAACTGGTGCATAGATACCAAGCACTGCAGCCTTCCAACTAAGATACATCCTTTGGTTGCCCAGACTTTGTCTGGATAAAATTTGCATGTAGCTGACTAGCTGTGCCATGAACCAAACATTATACCTACGTACCATTCTAAAGAAGTCTACTCCAAGTTTCTGGATATGTTGTTAATAAAACAGCCACATTTGTGCTTTCAAAAATGCCTCTGACATGAGTTATGCCCTCAGTTGTTGTAGGCCCACATCAGCCCCAAACTTCACCTTTACCTATTGGGTCAAACACCCCCACCCACAATGACAGAGAATTAATGGTTCATGAGAAATTCTTTGAAGAAAAGGCTAGCTTTGCAAATGAATTAAATGAATGACTGAAATGTTCATTTAGTTAATTTAAGAGACAAAACAAACATGGATTAATTTTAATTACATAAAACACCCCAGGGAAACTAGGGAATGGTTTTGAAGTGTTCTTTTCAGTAGAAAAACTCCAAAGAAATCATTCATATTAGAACTGTCTCATAATATACAATGTCTTGGTAATATAATGGATTTTTTTAATGTTATTTTCTCAAAGCCCATTGATATTAACAGTCCATATGAAAGTGATGTTTTAAAACTTCACATAGGAATAAAAGGCTGCTTTCAGACATGGCTCACTTAGAACAGACTTACCTTTGCTAAACTATCTCATCACGCTGTCAGACGTCAAACTGAAGCTTTCTCAATGTCATGGCTACATTCCTGCCAAATCCACGTCATCGACAAACAGTCGTCAACTGAAGTCGCTATATCCGATATATCTGTGTATACACCTTTAATTACACATATAGCACACTTAAAATGTCATTATTTGAGGACAAGACACCACCTCCTCAACACTTGTCCCGACTGCACCGTCTGCGCCGCATGTGCGCCACTTGCTCGGCACGCACCATGCAATCAATACTGAGGGTCAGAGAAATTTGTGTTTTGATCAAATCTAATGCGTTCAGGCAACAGCTGTTTACAAAATACACTCAGGTGTGCCTGTATTCAGGAACACACAGAAGTGGTTCTTCCTTGCAGTAATCATAGTATTAATAATGCATCTAAGCTTACGGACAACATGGGAATAGATTCCACTGCCAGACCAACGTGTGGGTTGACCCAAATCTACACAGAATAAGGTGAACTAGAGGAAAAAGGTCGAGAAAGTTTAATGAATCGCAATGTTTAATTTCTTTGTGGTGTATGCAGGGCTTTTTAAGGCCTTTCACACTATCAATTTGCCCGTGTGAAAACCCTCCATGCCCATGTGAAATTCAAAAGTAAATAAAAAAATATTGCGTTGAGTATATATGCGCGGTAATGCACCTGATAAAAGTAAAAACACGTGTGAAATGTTGCCCTGTCCGTGTGAGCTGAACCTTAAAAAACCCGGGTGTGTGTTTCGCAATCAGAGTCGATTCTGCTGTAGGTGCAATGTGCCAAGTTCACAGAATGTTGTGAATTTACCAAATGCACGGAAGAGAGATTTGGCGGGATTGGGAGAGGATGGAGCATGCGATGGGAGAGTGGAGATGGGTGGTGGGGAAAGATCAGTGATGGAAGGAGAAAGTATCGACGCTAGTCTCACCGCGGACTTCAGGGATAAAGAGGAGAGCAAAAAGAGGGAATGATTTTTTTTCCCTTCTGCTGGCAAAAAGCCAAGCACAGTTATGTTTTAGCGTATTCACAAAAGGGCTTTTTAAGTCTCCCTCTGGTGTAAGTAAGTAGGAAACATTTGTACAAAAAAGTCTAGGACTCGGATAATGTAAGCTGCAGGTGCTGAATTTGAGCCCAATACCTCAAGGGCATGTACTGAGAAACATTTAGCCTGTGCCAGTAAAACTAAGTACAATTACTCAATCGTTTTGTTGGTAGCATTGTTGAAAGATTGCTAACATCAGGCGCCACTTCCACAGCAGTAAAACTGTCCACAGAGACATAAAGGTAACGTCATAGATCACGGCACCATGCCTGCTGATAAATTATCCAAAAAGCAAACCTGCGTCTATATACTGGTGTTGGATTCTATAATTTCTCAGCATTATTGTTGTGGATATAACTATAAGTTTTATTTCAAAATTAAAATATATGATCTTTTGAACAGCATCGCAAAATAGCGCAGTATCCAGTCCGTAGACCGCTCAAAGCGCCTCACAACCCTCTTGGCAGACCTGCTCATTCCAACACCAACTCGACTTCTCTTTGAACCATTCAGCCATGCTGCAATTAATCTACTTTTTCACACACCACACACACGTTATATTCTACTGTCTGTGGGTAAACTGGAGTGGACATAATTGCCCAAGATTCGAAACGGCAGCAAGCAGATTTGAACCCTCTCCTCTCGATTGAGAGTCCAGACATCTTAACCACTACTGTGCCATCACAGCTAAGACAGTGTCATCTCACCAACTGCTGTTACTAGATTTTAATGCCAACATAATTTAGCACATAACAAAGGACCAAGGAGCATGTGGTGAAACCATTTGTCACAAGTTAACAGTAAATGTCATACAGCATGCCAAATTTTAAAAGATCCCTAAGGCTTTGCCTATGTTCTTTAAGATTCTGAATCCACCCAGGATCACCATAACAATCATGGACAATTTTAATAAAAGTAGCTACGGGAATACGCTGGTTCGCAGCACCTTCAGTTCCCTGCTTTTATTCATATTTTTCCATAATAACTGTATGTTATTCTGCGATGCGACTGTTTTGCCAACCATTGCCCAATGTCATATGTTCCATCGCCAGTTGACGTAAACATTGTTCCCCTATACTGAACATTTTATCCGTTAAATATATTTGTCATCTAGTTCGATGGTCGTGTTTTCTTGCCATTTGTCCAGCTCTGTGCATGCACGCATGAATGCACGCGTGCATATGCGCACGTGCACGCACGAATGCACGCACGCACACACCTACATGAGGCAGGATCCATGCCTACAAGGACAGCCTGATGTGCCAAATACATGTGGATGTTAGTAGGCCTACTAGATAAACTCTAATCACTCATCTTCAGACAGCTTAATATTTTATGTACCAGGCAGTTAATTTTCAGGCAGTTTCACCGATCGAGTTTCCTGCCAAAATGACACTAACCCAACCACAGAAATACTACTGTAGTTAATAATTTACTTGAATTATGTGCATGCAGAAAACATATTTTTGTGCACACAAATACAATAGATTCAAAATAATTATTTGATTACAAACTGACAGAAGATGCAAGCCTGTTCAGGCAATATTTACAAGTCCAAGGAATCTCACGAGAACCTGATTCACTTTTCAGGCAACTCTCTAGATATTCATAATTAACTACAATCAAATCAGACACACACCATCATCACACACTTCATCATAGTTGTTTGTGTGATTATAATAAATTATAAATACATGAGACACCAAATGCCATTTGGTACTGGTGACTGCAATAACAGCTTGTCTGACAATATATGATTAATGCCACACCAGCTGTTAGCTTTAGAAATTGTCACGAGTTAGGACATCATATATTGTCAAAATCAAATGTCACCAGAATATTTACATACAATCTGCATGATCATACTTTTTGCGTGACTGCACATTCCATGATGGTGACATTTGGCATACAATCTCTGTTGATTTCAATGTCCAATGTTTTTTAGGATATCACTAGATACAGCCACATGGTATCGTTATTTAGAGATAAGACTCTGTTTTACAACACTTCCCTGAGGCAAATCAGTTCTGTGGCATCTCCAGTGTCAGAACGACTGTGAGTAACAAAGTTCTACCCTTAGTTTATTTATAAAGTTGATTTTGGGGCTAACTACTGGAGAATCAAAAAGATAATAGCAATAATAATAATAATATTATTTCTCTATTGTGGTATACTTGAAATGTATGAAATTAAAATGTAAATACCACAAGTTTGCTTTATCGGGCATGTTCATATGAACATTGACCCAGATATGTTTTCGTGCTGCAGACCAATTTTGGACCAACACCACACAGCTAATATATGCAGAATAAATAAAAAAGTCACATTATATAAATGCTATTGTAACTTTCGTGTAAAAACATTCATATTGCATTCCACACCAGACCTGGGTTATTATTCTGCATAAATGAATATACAGTACGTGCCAATGTAAACTGTATCTATTGTACAGTGCACGCATACCCAGGATTTTTGCCAAAACAAACAACATAAGATCAACATAAGATCAACATATTAATCTCTATGTACTGTTCTGCATAAAAGTCAACATCAGTATCATATTTCTTGAAATCCCATCTCACACCAAAGCTGATTAGTGGAGTGCCTTAAATACAGAAACTGTTAGTCATTTGAAAGTTCTTTGACCTCTTAATACTTCTAAAGATGGATATCTTAGCAGTTGGATCATGAAACATCTTTCAGTGACTTTCATATCTGTCATAAAAGTGAAACATCCCTTCTCAGTTGATTGTCAAATCTGCAGTGTGTGAATTGTTTAATTAAGTAATAAAACTAATATGCACAGTTGGCTTAATAAGAGTATTTTCGCTAAAATCATCGAAACAATTGACTTTGATAGTTAGATCGAATAACTTGTGAAAGTGTGAATACTTCATGGTATATATTATAGCCGGACAACAGAATTTTTGTTGGACCCTGTAAAAATTTTACAGATGATTTCATCAAAACAAAATAACAAATGTGTACAAAAGAGCTAGCATGTAGTAGTTGATAGTAGACAGGTCCAGTGTTTCGTGAAATGAGACAAGCATAAAAATTTAACTGAGGAGTGACTTCAATTATATAATAAGTTCGTACCGCCATTAATACCGGAGTAGCCAGACTGGCACAAGGAAGTCCAGTCAGCACCATAAGGTACAACATAGACTGTAAGATATAGACTTCTTCCTGGACGACAGACAAATATATAATAACACTGATTACATTTATAGACTTGTTCCTGGGTCACAGACCTGTACACAAGGATAACATCTTGATTATATCAGTCTTTTCATTGTAGCAGTTTATTAAATTGTATTCAGGAGAACGGAAATGTTCATCTATTTACAACACATGAATTGGCCTTAGCAAAAATGGATTGGATGACTTTTCGGCTGATTGCATTGGGTAATAAAGGTGCACGTAAGCATTAATGTACAAAGGACCAATAGACAATACCTGCACGGGAATGTATATAGGTGTACCAGAAAGTCTTAACAGTGTGATGACGTGCACAGACTTTTTCTAAAACCACAGTAAAATGTTTGTTGATGCAAATGTAAAATGCCAAAGGCAGTATATACAAGGAGGTCTGTTGAGCACAACAAAGCTTTCAGACTGACTAAATGTCAAGATATCGTCCTCAAAGGTGGAGATAATTACACTGGACTAACGATAGCTCAGCTTCATCACACGTTACACCTGTCACAATAACCTGAAATCTGTGATACAAGTCAACAGTACAAAATTAATACAGTGGACTTCACTTACCAGGATTATGACTTCACTTACCAGGACTATGACTTCACTTACCAGGATTATGGCTATCAGAATCAGCTGCTTCGTAGAATCAAATATATTGGCTGGGATGGAAAAATTAACTATACCTGGTGTGCTAAAGTGCACCACGTACGAGTAATTGAGAACAGAATCAAATTACGCTAAATAGTCAAATTGTTCTGGCCCAAAGTGAGTCTGCTAAGTGGAGTCCACTATATATAAAAATCTTGTCCACGCTTAGCAATCCATCGCATAGAAGTAACATAGATGTTTTCTATTCTGTGTACAGAATAAATTTCCACTTGTAACTTAATCCAGATTGGATAAAATCAATGACAATGCATAATTTGGCTAGCTTCAGTTCAGCAAATGTGACTTGGCTGTACCAAGCACTACACTGCACACAATTGAACAATTAGCCAGTTTTCTGTAAGACACAATAACATAAATGGTTGAAGCAAAGAAATAATTGCACTGGTCTATGTAGGAGGCATTATAAAAATCCATTCAAATGATGCATGAGGACATGTATGGACATGGCCTTTGTCAATATTTTATTTACTACATATAATTGTCAAATAAAAAAATAATAATTATATTTAGTGTACAAGGCACTTCTGAAGTCATCTGTTTATGGACAGGGTGGAGATGGGAGGCGGTATCTTAGTTAAGATCAATAAGTGCCTGTTTTGGGTAAATGAACTAGTTTTCCTAATCCTTGTTATGGTACAGGTGTATATTCACAATTCATTCTTGTTCACAACAACTGAATGGAAACAGTAATTTTTGTCTACATCATAACATCTATGTAGTCTTGTCTTGCATTGAATACTGGTCAACACTCCTAAGTCAGTCAGGTTGTGTGCGCATGGGCAGATTGCTGCTTACTCTTGTTTGTTTGGAACTGAGTGGGTTAGAGCTCGCTTACATTGTTGTGGTTCTGTCTTGCTGGTTATTACATTTGGTACTGAGTTCCTATCTTTTATTTTCCATGGAAAAAGGAGAATTTATAACACTTCCTGCTTGGGTGGATGGTATTTAAGGCTATGGAAACACTGTGCTTGATACTGTGTGGGGTGGAGAAAGCTGCACACTTTGAATTGGCAAGGACTTGAAGGTTATTACGCCAATGTGGGTAGTGCTAAAGCCATTTTTCCAAAGTAGCGTACGAGGAAGTCTAACAGTTTGAAGTCACAACCCATCACTTGTATATACTTTCTAAGAGAACCACAGAAGATTACACAAAAATAAAATGCTTGTTGATGCAAACTTAATATGCCAAAGGTTCCATATATCAATTGTACGAGGAAGTCTGATCCGTACAAAGCTTTCACTTTTCAGGCTGACAAAATATCTTCTTGAAATATGGAGACAAATACATTGGACTAATAATAGCTCAGTTTTGTTTCACAATGTCAACTGCTATGGATATCACCAAAATAGAAACTTGAAACCTGCATTAGAAGAAAACTTTAGGAAAAATAATGAAAAATGTAAGACAAGCAGGTTCATTGTCTAAATTTAAGAACTTACTAAAAAACTATATATAATTTTATATTTAGGTGTTCACTGTGAATGAGGGCACTTTTTATTATATTTATTTATCTTACATATTTGTTTATTTACTATAATTATTTATTATATTTACTATAATTATTTATTATATTTACTATAATTATTTATTATATTTACTATAATTATTTATTATATTTACTATAAAAATGTATTATATTTACTATAATTTATTATATTTACTATAAATATTTATTATATTTACTATAAAAATGTGTTATAGTTACTGTAAAAATGTATTATCTTTACTACTATTTATTATCTTTACTATAATTATTTATTGTATTTATTTATTAATCTTAATCGAATACTCTATTTTTATTATAAATTATATTTTAATTATGTTAAATATATTTATTACTTTTATGATTGTATGTTTGTATTGCACATGCCTATATGAACGGGCTGGTCCCAGATATATATTATGGTGCTTTATAAATTTTAGTAATAATAAAAAGATTCAAGCTGTATAAACAATTGTGTAGAAAGAGGAGAATCATTATTAGTTGAGTGTCACTTGGGTGGAGACATGGCACCTGGGGGGTAATGCCCATTGCAAACTGATCCAGCACAAATGTTTATCCTGCTTTAAAACTGAACTGACCAATTATGCAATCCCAGGTTAGTAATGACTGCCTGTCAGTGCAAGCTGCCATTAACTTCATTGAGTATTCAGCAATTGAGGTCAGTCAAATGCAGGTTCTATGATAACAAAGCAGCAATATTTACTAGTGCATTCAGCGGACACGCAGTACACGACAATTACTCGTTACTCCTACGTAATAACACATACTGGTACTGGTACATTAATAATTACATACACTGACATGTTCATGGTTTGGAGGTGCCAAGCAGGTTTTGTTAAAGATCTCACAAAGACTGTAAGAACACGCAGACCAAAGATGCTTGATGCAATATTCCCTAAACAACTGATCAACCCACTAAGAATATAGATTGAGACCACCGGCTCTGTGTGTCCACAACTGCTCTTAGTGTCTCATACGAAAGACACAGTGGGGTCAATTTAATTTTCAAAATGGCAGTAGGCACGTGGACTCAAACCTTGGTTCTCTCTATTGATATCCCAACGTTTTTCCCCCAAGCTACTGCATATAGGGCTCACTGATTAAGCTATCTTTTGCCAGAAATCTAAATTAGTCATATTGATATCAACAAATTTGTTAGAACTGTTAATTTAAGGATAACGCTGAACTAAATTGTCATAGCTCACTAAACTTAATGCATTTGCAATTTATTGTTTATTATATAAAAACACCTGAAAATGTGGTTGGGGGCACCACAGTCAACCAGTAGACCAAATTTAAAAAATGAAAGAACTGGTAGAAATCTTGTGTTTCAACTTAAAATCATGAATGTGACAAAATCAAGCATCAGGCAAAGGCCCATAAATTACCCGGTGAATGCTTTCGGGTGTACAACCCCCCCTCCTCCCCCAACAAACTCCTGTGTTGATAGTTTGGAGTATAACTATTTCTTGAGATTTCAGATGTTTGTCAACACGTTTCGGCATGTTTCTAAAAGGGGGTTTCTAAATTTGGGCCATAAAGAGGCAAGATTTAATACAGATTTTAATGAACATCGAACAGCAATGTCCACACCTTATGTTGAAAAAAAAAATTATTTGAATATGAAGCACCACTATTACTCACAACTAGAAATTCTAAACTAGTAATAGAAGATCTGATCATTGAGGAACCAGTCTTCAGTTGCTATACTCGGGTCACTCCTTTACTCCACACAGCCATAGCCATCGAAGGGATCCTATGTCGGGCGTGGTGGTTGAGTGGTAGAGCATCAGACTTTTCGGTCGAGAGGACTGGGGTTCAAAACCATCTGTGGTAGAGCGTCGGACTTTTCGGTCAAAGGGACTGGGGTTCAAAACTTTGTTTCAAAACTTGGGCAATTTCATTCACCCCACTTTGCAAGTGTCTTTCGGAGGAGGCACTAAAAGACGTTGATACCTTCTACGTGGTGTCTATTAACTTTTTATTTTCTTTTTAACTTTTAACGTAACTTTTATACTGCTGCCTTTTAATCACTGAAAAAGTGCTCGCTCCACACTTTATTCCACATGTACAGTTTATTCCTTGATACTCGGGGCATCTACAGAATTATAAAGAAAGAAAGTAAAAGTCTATGCCAGGGGAAGATTCTACACAGGGGGTAAATGTGTAACCTGTCGTTGACTCAGAGAGTGGTGGTCTCTATCTCTAACCCACCGATTCCCGGTCAGGCGCATGAGAGGCACAGAGCAGGCAGTGTGGACGACAATCAGAACCATCCTAAGATATCCTAAGGTAAGGTAAAAGTAATTATTATTACTATTATGAAACCATTTCAACTGACATCTAACTAACGTTATTAATCAACATGACAGTAAACATCTCTAGAACAACAACAACAACAGTTGGCTGTACCTAAACCGGTCAACACATACAGTATATGTACCACAAAGTTGTGGACAGACCCCTCACATGGGCAGCAGAGGATACACATGGTCAAGACATGGACATAAGCAGCAGAAAAACTCAAACAAAACAAACAGCTGGTACTTCATCACGCACACCTACCTGAGCAAGCTGCCAGTGGATCTTGTCGATGCGGGTGACGTGGTGTGTGGAATTGAACATGCAAATGGGGACGCCTCTGTTAATGCACCAGCATGAGCCAGGTCATGAGCCAATGCACATACCACAAATAGCTGGTCCCACAACAGCACCCCGCCACATCAGGTGATGTCACACATGGCCGCACAGCTGGCTGTAGACAGTCACACTTCACTGCATTCCAACCCTGGTCAGTAAATGAACCTTAAACATACAGTAAACTACTAACTTCAATGAAAAGTCTTGGCCCTCTGCATTGGTAACTGCCCCTGTTGGACCGTGCAATGTTGCTTTGGTACACACCCACACAGACACGGAGCGAGTACCACCAGTAGAACAAGTCCCAGTCCCAATTCATGGCAATTAATGACTGCAATTATGTGGCTCACTGCATGTCATTTTAGCAATCTGACTTGCATGGCATTTAAGTTCTACTTTTGGTGCCACCTGTCTGGCTGCTGTTAATGTGGCATAAGTTATCAGCTTCAAAGCATCATGAAACAATAATACATGTTCATAAAAAAACTGGTACAGGTTTCAACTAATTTAAATGACTGAACCTGTACACTTGTAAAATTTCAATTATTGCACTATTCAAACTTCAAATTTTTTCACCAGATTATCGCTCAGCTACTGTAATGTCAACCTACCTTGCATTAAAAATAGCCTCAATGCCAAATTAATAAAATTACGTTTGTTCACTTCCAAACAAGGTTTTCAATGGACTGTCCTAATAAAGTATGACAAAACGAAAAATGCCTTTACGAAAAGGATAGCTTTGCATGTAAACATCTTCTTTATCATAACAATAAAAAAACAATATTTCTAACAATTTCTACCATATTCTCTGTCTACTTAATGTGCCCTGGCCACATTTTAAGATATATTATGTAACAAGATTTAATAAGAATGCCATCCAAAAGACCCAGGTGGCAAGTGCACAAAGAAGCCATTGGTCTATCGAGAGTCCTACAACTTTTCATTGATGTGTAACCCGCCCTTCTGAGAAATTTATCAAAAATAATGTAATGCATACTGGGTTTTGACTTGTGGTCATGGAGTTTTTACACCTTCCAGACTCACCTCTGCCCTTCTTCTTGAAAAGACTCAGCGATAGCTGCCACAACCTCCAGCCAGTGCCTGCAACCCCTTGAAGGCAACGCCAATATTTTAAACTATTTTTAAATTACGCTTTCATCCTCAATTAAATTATTACACTCGCAAAATAAATAAGTGCTGATATGAAGGTTTCAGAACAGTGTGGTATTGCAGCTTCAAAGGGTAATAAAATTCTTGGGTTGATTAAGAGAAATTTCAACATATAAGGAAAACGAGCTAATTATAGAGGAGGATTTAGGCACTATGGAAGTTTATTATCATTGTCTTTAAACCATGTCAATATCTGTCTAAGTGTTGCACTATTTGTTGTGCCTCAGAGCTCAGGTTACTGAGCATTTAGGCACTATGGAAGTTTATTATCATTGTTTTTAAACCATGTCAATATCTGTCTAAGTGTTGCACTATTTGTACAAAGGTTTAGCATTGTAAGTCTTAAAACCAAAAGTTTAATTTTATTTATATAATTTATATAATTTACATTCCTCTTTTTAATATTGTACGTCTTAAAACCAGTGTTCATATATTGATATTTTTAATAAGTTACAGTTTATCTATTTATATTTATTAATATACATTTATTATATTTCTTGTACAGCGCATCGATCCGCCATGCGGGAATTAGCGCTATAGAAAAATAGCATTATTATTATTATATTATTATTATTTAAACCATGTAAATATCTGTCTAAGTGTTGCACTATTTGTTGTGTATCAGAACTCAGGTTACTGAGGATTTAGGCACTATGGAAGTTTATTATCATTGTTTTTAAACCATGTCAATATCTGTCTAAGTGTTGCACTATTTGTTGTGCCTCAGAACTCAGGTTAACTAAGGTTTTAGGCACTATGGAAGTTTATTATCATTGTCTTTAAACCATGTCAATATCTGTCTAAGTGTTGCACTATTTGTTGTGCATCAGAACTCAGGTTACTGAGGATTTAGGCACTATGGAAGTTTATTATCATTGTCTTTAAACCATGTCAATATCTGTCTAAGTGTTGCACTATTTGTTGTGCATCAGAACTCAGGTTAACTAAGGTTTTAGGCACTATGGAAGTTTATTATCATTGTCTTTAAACCATGTCAATATCTGTCTAAGTGTTGCACTATTTGTTGTGCCTCAGAACTCAGGTTAACTAAGGTTTTAGGCACTATGGAAGTTTATTATCATTGTCTTTAAACCATGTCAATATCTGTCTAAGTGTTGCACTATTTGTTGTGCATCAGAACTCAGGTTACTGAGGATTTAGGCACTATGGAAGTTTATTATCATTGTCTTTAAACCATGTCAATATCTGTCTAAGTGTTGCACTATTTGTTGTGCCTCAGAACTCAGGTTAACTAAGGTTTTAGGCACTATGGAAGTTTATTATCATTGTCTTTAAACCATGTCAATATCTGTCTAAGTGTTGCACTATTTGTTGTGCATCAGAACTCAGGTTACTGAGGATTTAGGCATTATGGAAGTTTATTATCATTGTCTTTAAACCATGTCAATATCTATCTAAGTGTTGCACGTTAAACCATTGCTGTTTTTTATATAAACATATATCACAGTACATGAATACATGTAGAAATGAAAAAGATTGCATCAGTTAATTTTATTCAGTAAAAATAGTTACACATATATGATAAGACGTATAATACACTTATTTTCTATGAGATCCCAAAAGGATAAACAAGTTGGTATTGGCAACATAAAAAATATGTGACTACTGAATTTTTTTATTTGATGCTATTTTGAGCAACCAGACAGTTATATAAATGTTGGGTGTAACATCACAGACAAATGAACCCACTATTTGTTTCTACCTGAATGTGTGCAGCAACACGGTTGAAGTTCTGTATCGTCTCAACTGGTACGTAGATCTTATTGAGGACGACCTCGGCGAGCTGAAAGAGACTGTGAGTAGGAGCGTTCATCGCGAGATACGGCCGTACAGAAGGCGTCAGCGTCCCCGAAGTTCACGTAGATGGCGCTGATGTCAGATACGAGCTGCTGCAGCTTGAAATCAAGCTCTATGAAGTCCTTCACCTTCAGAATCTTCTTATTCGGCCGAACATGAGAGCATGAGTTAGGCGAGTCAGGATAACCATTAATAAGACAGAACACTTGTACAATGTTCTCTTAATGCCGCTACGATGTTGACTTATTTACAAACAAATTTGATTGTCTTCTTGAAGAACTAAATTGTGAACAGAAGAAGAATTAAGTCCAACAATTCATTTCTTGAAGATGACAACCAATTCCCAACTAGATGAACAGTTTCACAAAGATGAAATGCTCATGGAGTGCGTGGCTTTGGGATGAACAGCTTTAAGAGCTTTTTAAGATCACAACTTCAAAAAAAATTCCATTACAAATTCAATACAAAAAGAGCACTGGAAGGAGTAAATTTATTATTCAACAGAGGGCAGCACTTACAGCAGTAAGTGTATTATCTAAGAGAGGGCAGCACAAGCTGAGGTAAGTATATTATCCAAAAGAGGGCGGCACTGACCAGGTGCAGTAAGAAGTAATTTAGCATGGATGCCATGCGATTAACAATCATCAGATGGCAGAAGATTGTCTTGATCTCCTTGGTGAGCAGCTCGAGACATTGGATAGTCTCGCTGCCCATGATGTTGTGGAAATGAGCGAGCGTGCTCAGATGGTGGAACTCGTTCTCAGCCTCCTGGCGCTCGGATGCACTCAGGCGCTCCCAGTCTCCCCTCTCCTGCTCAACCTGTTTCTCCTTGACTTGGGCCATGTACTGCAACACAACTACTACAGTGAATACAACAGCTACTACAGTGACTACAACTACTAAAGTGACTACTACTACAACAATGACTACAACTACTGCAATAACTACAATTACCACAGTGACTACAACTACTACAGTGACTACAAATATCACAGCGACTACTATGATGTGAATTATCAATTCTAATACAACTACTACTAGTTTCTCTTATTTCTTTTTAGGCTTTTGCATGTACTGCAACATCGACAGTACAGTAATGACTAGTATTACTACAGCGACTACTACAGTGACTACTAATATAACAACTATAGCTAGTTATCATGATACAAGCAAAGCATGTACATATACATACATATATACATATGCATACATGTTTTGCTTGTACTTCAGTGACCACTACTATTACTACATTTGGCACAGAGGTTGAGCCTGTCGTGAAATTTACAGACTTGTGAGTGAAATAGTTTTTGAGTTATTGCATATTACTGATAAAAGATGGCAAAAATTTCGCGTTACCTTGTAACACATATCTAGACATAACTTTGGCATTTGGAGTTTTTTTACAATTTTGCATTACACATAAACATGTATGTAGACATAAATTGGCCCTAATGGTCCTAAAGTCCTGGTTTTAATCTTAAAATAAAGCTATATCCAGAGATATGCAACACGTGTCAGTTTAAAAAAGTTTTTACAAGTCAGTTAGGTCACTGACCTTGACCTTTGAACTGATAAGGCCAAACTGAGTAAATCCCGTTTTTGATTAAATGTTATCTTTAGCAAGGTCATTATATCAACAAGTTTCATACAAAAAAATACAGCGGGACCATCATAAGTTCTTGAAATACAGCAAATTAAAGTTGGGACAGCACTTGGTAACATTCATGCTTTAACATGTGCAGGTGAAAAAAGAATAGGCCAATTGAAATGTAGCAGATTGAAGCAAATTTATTACACCATATTGTTACAATGACGGATGTATTTGGATGACCAAGAACCAACATACAAATAATCACCCAGAGATGTGCATGTTTGCAATGTTTGAATATTCCCATCTTTAATGACATCCTCAGTGATTAAAGCCATAATAATGTCAGCTGGTTTAACGACATTGTGTTTACAACAGTACAACTGGTCACATATCTATTGTGCAAGTTTTTTGGTGACAGTCGCTTGTTCTGTGGCACCAAGTTGGTAGGTTTGACCAGTAGCAGTCATTGTCAAGACACTTGTACAGTGTGTGACTAGCACGTCAGGGTTCCTGGGATAAACAAATGACGGTGCAGGGCCGCACGGATGAAGGAAGGTGACGGTTACTTCCTCTGTATCAGCACTAGTGTCCAATACACACCCTAACCACCACTGGCTAGCATATATGCATGTGACAAACCCTGTGATGTCATCAAAGCAGAAGTCATCCTTGAGCACAGAGACTTGTGCTTTGGGCATTGACTAGGCTGTTGAGTAGGAATGAACAGCTGTGTTGTTGACATCAGGACGGCTGAGTGAAGACTTTGAGTTCCCACAATTGGCCTAAAGTGAGCAAACCTGTCTTTCAAGTGACACTTTTCAGCATTGTACTCTTCCTGTGTGCAGTAATGGATATGCACAGATCTACAGATGCCGAGGTGTCATTATTTGTTCGTCGTATGTCCTCTGAAGGCTGGCTCGTGCAGTGAGGTGTTTTACTGTCCCTCCAACTCCATCACAGCCTCCCTTCCCAGGTGATGTTGCTGAGAAATGCCATTCAGGTGGTGCCTGAACAGATGGATTTTGTTCAATTTAAATAGAAAAAAGAAGTTCATATTTCCCATTATTGGACATACAATAAACTATATTTACATACATACATACATACATACATTGACTTATGGAAATACTAACAAAAGTTTGCTATATATCAGACATGGGCAGTCAAATTAATTAAATTACAACTTACTCAGAAATGTTCCAACTAAATTAACCTTAAAAAATCTTCAATTAACTTGAATTAAATTAACAAAATACTTTATGTATCAGTGCATGCACATGTCTTGTGTGGCCATACAGTTTAACATATCAGTTAGTTTCGCGACTTAAAATATTTCCTTTAGACAGATATTTGTGGTAGATCTGATAATTGGGGGGGCACTACACATAAAAAATGGACTTCATAAGCTAGTGGCTTCCTTGTCCACTTGCCAAATGGGGCTTACCCTTTGGGTGGGAATCTTGTTAAATCAATAGACAAATGATTGTCTAGGGCTCAAAGCCTTCTCTCCCATTACCACCTGCCTGCATGATCAGTCTGTCATTCCCTGGCTAGCTGATCCAGCCCAGTTTACAGATCTACTGTTTCTGTCTACTCTTTCACTTGTGCTGAACCTGATCTATCTCAAGACTACTAACTCATGGCCAGCTGAAATCACCACTGCATGAATGGAGTACCCTATAATATCAGGTTGAGCCAAAACTGAATTGGGAATTTTGTCAACTAAATTAAAAAAACATTTCTGGGGTAAATAAATTATATGAAATTAATTTATTTAAATCAATTAATAAATTAACAACTGAAATAAACACATGCTTACTATATGTGTAAACCGCCTATTGTCTTTAATGTTGATTTTCAAAAATATTTATTATTATGGAATATATAAAAAAGTATCACTACAACAAACCTGAAAATCTTCCCGATGATGACAGAGATTGATGAAATTCTTCCTGTTCTTGTACTGGGAAGCATTATCAGAGAAACAGATGATCTTTGTTGGAAGAGCATGGAAGTGTTCCTCGAGGAAGTTGAGGAGGCACTGTTGGAACAGGTGCACTGAAACGATGTCATGCTTCAAGCAGTCAGAGATGATGAAATAGCTGATGTGCTGTTTGTTGTAACTCTGGTAGTAGCACACAGATAGATGAATGTGTTGTAACTCTGGTAGTAGCACACAGATAGATGAATGTGTTGTAACTCTGGTAGTAGCACACAGATAGATGAATGTGTTGTAACTCTGGTAGTAGCACACAGATAGATGAATGTGTTGTAACTCTGGTAGTAGCACACAGATAGATGAATGTGTTGTAACTCTGGTAGTAGCACACAGATAGATGAATGTGTTGTAACTCTGGTAGTAGCACACAGATAGATGAATGTGTTGTAACTCTGGTAGTAGCACACAGATAGATGAATGTGTTGTAACTCTGGTAGTAGCACACAGATAGATGAATGTGTTGTAACTCTGGTAGTAGCACACAGATAGATGAATGTGTTGTAACTCTGGTAGTAGCACACAGATAGATGAATGTGTTGTAACTCTGGTAGTAGCACACAGATAGATTAATGTGTTGTAACTCTGGTAGTAGCACACAGATAGATTAATGTGTTGTAACTCTGGTAGTAGCACACAGATAGATTAATGTGTTGTAACTCTGGTAGTAGCACACAGATAGATGAATGTGTTGTAACTCTGGCAGTAGCACACAGATAGATGAATAGTGGCCTGTGCATTGTTCCAATGAAATCTTTGGGTCGCATCGTGCAGCACAAAGGAATAATTCTCTGCAAAGTCCAGGAGGACAAGGAATTCACCCATCTGAAGTCTCTCCTTGACCTCTGTTTGGAAACTACTCTGTTGTTTGGGGATGAAATCGTGTCGCAGGAGGACATCCGGTTTGTCACACAGGTCATCGACAAAGTCATCTGTCTTTTTCACCATCGTTTCTAAGGTTACCCTATTTGTAGATACCCTCTGTTTATACTGCACTTCATCTACCATTTCTCTTTCCATCAGTGAATTCAATTGTTCTTTGAAGTGCATATTCTCCCATGTGACATTCAGGAAGAGACGAATTACATGTCATCTGAGCCAGGCGGTGCTTGTAAGACTTCAGTGGGATATCCTCCAATGTAATATGACAAAGCTTGGCACCTGTGCTTTGTTTTGAATGATTCGCATGCCTCTCTAAGGTTACAGAGAATAAGCTGTTTCTGTATTTGAATCTTCACTGACACAAAATGTTTCATTTCTGGCATCGCACGACTAACTTCATCACATCTGTACCACTCTTTGACTTGTTCAACTGCTCTTTGAGTCAGAGTTTTCCCTGACAGCTTTGGGTTTGGGGTTGCTAGGATTCCCTTTTCTTTGGCCAATGCCTTCGCTCGCCTCACCATGTAATCAGTTGCACCAAATTCTTCCATGATCCTTTGTCTTGTCCAACTATTTGTTAAGATGGTGAGGATCTGTCTTCAGACTCTTCTTCGCTGAGGCATGAAATGCATCTTTTAGTTGATGCAATGACCTTACTAATGGTCGAATTTGATCAAAGTCAGACTTTACTCATTTTGGGTATGTTAGGTCAAGGTCAATGACCTAACTGACCTTTGAAAAACTTTTTTAAACTGCCACATGATGCATATCTCTGGATAGAGCAATGTCTTTATTTTAAGATCAAAACCCGGACTTTAGTATCATTAGGGCCAAAGTTATGTCTACACACATGTTTAGATGTAATGCAAAACTGTCAAAAAACTCACTTTAAAATACTGCATTTTAAGATCTCTTCAAGGTCACATTCTAAAAATAAAATGGAACTAAAATTTTATAAAAATTGTGGTTTACACTTTTTGGGTATAACCGTTCAAAGGTCAAGGTCAATGACATTTACCAAATTTTTTTCAAATGCTACATATTATCATAATGTTTTAGTTTTATTTTAAGACCAAAACCAGCACTTTCGGACCATTAGGGCCAAAGTTATGTCTAGATATGTGTAATGCAAAAATTTTGCCATTTTTTCTTTTCATTAATATGCACTAACTCAAAAACTATTTCACTTATAAGCCTGAAATTTGGCTTAGGTAAATTTCACAACTTGTGTGCCAAATTTCATTAAAATTGGAGGGGGTCAAGAACATTTTGCCTTTTCTTGGTCGATTTCATGTGGAATGCCCCTACTGCTAGTTATGACAGAAGCAAAGCATGTGTGTCTATATATATATATGTATGTATGTATGTATATATATATATATGCTTTGCTTGTGTCATGATAACTAGCAAGCAACTAGTAATATTAGTAGTCATTGTATTAGTATTATATAAATATATATATATATATATATATATATATATATAGTTTATATAGAGTTATATATATAGAGTTTGAATCAGATATATATATATATATATATATATATATATATATATATATATATATATATATATATATATATATATATATATATATATATATTTCTCCCTTTAATGTTGGTGTGTAGCTTACACAAGTTTGGGTTATGTTCTTCTAAAACAAGTGTGGCTATCTTGTAGAACATACGGAGAGAGCTTCATCCAGCAGGAATATGGCGTCATTCATGAGGAGATTAATGAAGCGTAGAAAGAGTGGTGGGTCCGTTGCCTCTATGTGTTCTTCTGCATCAGCCGCCAACCTCTGCAAACAGGAGGAATAACATATAAAGTTAACTATACTGCACAATATCCAGTCCATGGAACTGCTCAAAGTGCTTTATACTGCAACCCCTGGCAGACCTGTTCATTCCAACATCAAGTCAATTTCAGCCGCGCTGCAATTATTAAGAGAAGACTATTAGTAACTGATGATACGTGGATACATATTCTTTCATATGTATCCTCTGCATTGACATTCCGTCATTCTAACTGCTGAGCTACCTCGCCCCATCATGTAAATGTGGTGTACATAAATATTATTTATAAATTTTAAAAGGTTTCAGTAACTATGTTAAGAATTTCGTCTCAGGAAAATGTGTTGTTCGAAAATATCAATTTATGAAATGTCTTAGTTACCCTATATAGTAGCTACAACACTTCATAAATTGGCATGCAGTAGTTCAGCATGGACATACATTCATCTCTATGTCATTCCAAGTCAATTTTTTTCTCCAGAAATTTGCTTAACAGCTGCTTAACTAAGTTAAGTAAATAGTTCATTTAATTTAATAATTGTTTCGGTTGATTTAATGCCATTAGATTGGACATATTTTCAAGTAAATGTCAGGTAATTTACTTGTAAATGTTCAAGTTTATTTCTTGCCAACAAAGCATCTAATCATCATCTCCAATGTACAATGTAATGAGTTGATCTAAATTTTATATGGGGTACTTAGTCTGAACACATTTCTCCCTCCTTCTTTCGGAGAGATCTTGCTTGCAACTCTCCACGTTACGAATGATCGAGTTTGTAGCTTCCTTAACCAGTCCTCCGCCTCTGATTGTGTTGTGAGAGCAATGCAGAGACTGACACTCTTAACAGTAGAATTATCACCATCGAATTGACATACACAGTACTTGTAATCTGTGGGTAGGTATTCCTATGGAGAGAGTGCAGTACAATATTTTTAACTGCTTGCATTCAAACTTGAACAAAATATACTTAGATATTATCAGTACTTCATTGTTAAAAAAGATGCACTGAATACTTTTTAAACAACCATTTTAATCAAGTAATTAACAATAAAGTCAGATAGCATATCAGAGAAATGCATTACAACAAATACATGTGCATAAAATTATACACGCATGCACGCACGCACACATACACACACACACGAAGGCTTGGGGCATAGATTTTACTAGTCCCAACATATACAGATGCCTTAATAACCAATATTAATAATGTGAACCATATCATTTTTAATTAAGTATGTGATAAAAGAAGGATTCATGGTGAAGAAATTGGCTTTTAATTAACTTTACTTTTGTTTATTTAAATAATAATTTGCCATTGGGGTATAAAGTAGGTAGCAGGATACATAATTAAAGAATTTGTGAAGTTAATGGAATTAGACTGAACATATTTTTTTAAAATTTAATTGCAAAGCTTTCGACTTAATTTTAGTATAATTTACCTATAAAAGCAATGCTCCATTGGTGCCATAATATAACATAAATGAAGAAAATATCAAAAAAGGAAAAAAAACAAAAGTCGGACCCACAAAGCTTTGAACGCGAAACCCTAGAACTGAAGTCAAAGCACTACACAATCTACCCCAAATAAACATTGAACAACTTGCCTAGCTGTCAGTGACAGTGACAGATGATACGCTAAAGTAACAGTTTCATGATATACTTTCGTCAAATTGTTTGCTAAGATTAGTATATAATATATCAATGATTTCCAATACTTCCACATATGAAAAACATTCAGAAAAAGGGCCAACACTCGCTTGTAGTGCTGTTATTTCTGAAACATTTAGTTTCAAGCAACGCGCCATTTTTGGGGCCTGTATATTAGCCGGAACGAGCCCGGAACGAGATTGAATTGCTAAATGCGTGGATTACGTGATCTGTATAATGATTTCACTTGAATGTGTAGTTAGATAACGTAATAATGCAACTTTTCACCAAGTGGGAAATAATTACACGTACATTAACATATGTTTTGGGCTCCCGGAACGATGACTTATTGACGATCGGCGGTCATGTTTTGGCTGTTCCGTCTATTGAACATCACCTAGTGGGCGGCCTTACATTAGTGGGTTACAGTTCATACACCATCTGCTGCAGTAATACTGGTGATCACTGATTGGGATGTGAAATAATTTATATCTAAAAAAATTGAGTAAATCTGAAATGATACAGTTTAACTACACCCGTCTATACAACATCACATTATGTATATGACTGTATTATAATTTATTTTATAATATGTATTACAGGTAACTATATTATATTACACTTCTTCTGTTAACCATTTTCCAATACGCTATTGGTCAATAAAACTTTCATTCCACGTATTGAATTTTGGTGTTATATTACATTATTATGTAACGCAACATTTTTTTGTAGAAAATAAAATATTTATTAAAATATTGTATACTACATGGCACATTTTTTTTATTCTTTAGTGTTACACAATGAACACTACAACTACATTCTTTTTTAGGAGCAGCCTTTTGTTGTTGTGCCTAATGCAATTTATGAGTGAATTTAAAAGAATAAATTATGGAATAATTACTTATGTTAGATTCTGAACTTGATACACAATTTACATTGAGCCTCTCTCATGTTGTGTACATAAAGCGCCCGTGTAACTATGCATAGTTGTTATTTATCATTAAGGAAATTAACTTCACACCATGTTTTTTGTAAATGTGCTCTGTAATGGTCAGGTTACTGAATCATTGTTTGACTTGTGAATCCACTTTCACAAAATGTTCTTTGTAAATGTGCTCTGAAATGGTCAGATTATTGAATCATTGAATCCACTTTCACCAAATTTTCTTTGTAACTGTGCATACTAGTACTTTCATTTCTTATTTATTGTTTAATGGAGCCCTTGTCTATTCAGTGTTCAGTACCTACTGCAATTACAACTCAGGCAATCAACAGCATTGAAACTCAGGATTAGCACCTTTGCAATGAGCTGCCTTGTTTAGTGAATAGGGGTGTGAATGTAAAAGTTATTGCAATAGTACTTTACTATGAAATCACCAGGGTGTCCACATGCAAAAGGACTCATTCTGCAATATAACTACCAGTATAATGGGATTAAACTCACAAAGGTGATCTTGTTGATTGCCTCATGAGAAACAAAACGTTTCTAGGCAGAATGAAGAAAGAAAGATGTGCTCACTACCTGTGCTCAATCACTGTCATATAAGCCATGACATCTGGAATAGGTCACTCACTTGCTCTCGTGTCTTGTACTATCAAGTTCATCATGACAACTGTTATTATCGGAGATTCACAGATCAAGTATCTGCACTGCAATGTTAGAGATTTTGGCATCCCTACGTTGAGTGTTTCTGGCTACAAGATTGAGGAGCTGGCACTGGATGACACATTCAATTCGGCTTTCTCACAGTTTGAGGTAGGACCTTGTTACTTGTTCACTATGCATGTTCTCGTGTCACTTTTATATAACAGCATGTTAATTCGACCCCGACCCGAGTAGTTTTATAATAATAATAATACATGGTACATATCAGAAATGCTAAGTTACAAATCCCTAGATAATATGTCTGCACAGATGATGTGTATATATTTTATTTGTGTAAATGTATATCTCTTGATTGCTTCATGATTTGTTATTTTTGGGGGTAAAAAAAGCTTCTTGTTCTACAACACATTATGTTTTATTACGATTGTTTTTTTTTATGCATAATACATAGAGAACTTTATTGAATTTGTGTTGTGGTTCAATGTATACCTCCAGTGTAGAATTTAAGATTTTTATCCAACTTGTCACCCCATTGTAGTGCAAGTCATATGTTCACTACCAATTATGTAAACAGAAATTATTAGTTTGGGTTAACAGTATGTTTTTTGTTTATCGAAACTTTTGGTGATCGTGATTATTGCATGCTGATGTGTAAACAATCAATGCACGTGACCTGACTATCGCGTGCACTCACAATATTTCCTTTAAACTGCAAAGAAAACATGTGCAATTGTTAGGTATCCCCAGTGTGAGAACAATCCACTTAAAAAAACCAAAGAATAAATGCGTCTGAACAATAGTTAAAAAGATTATGATTGAATGTTAAATAATCACAAATGTTTCTGCTAACAGGTTATCGTCTTGCATGTTAGGACCAACAACATCGGGTGCGGCGACAGCGTTCAGACCTGTCTTGACCTGTATGCACAGCTGATAGTCCACATTAGGCAACTGAATCCTACGTAAGCAAAAATATAGTGAATCAGTGACAATATGAAATACAATATTATAGTATGGTAAATGTAATGTATGAAATGTGTTCATTTTAATTTTACTTCTTTGGAAACTGCTAAGCAACATGTAAATATTGATGATATTGATATCTATCACCTTAAACGCTGGCAAGAGTTCAGAGGTCAGCAATTCTCCGTAGCCAAGCATGACCACGCGAGGCGCTGCTTGCCAGGACCAATTATGGGAAAAAAAAATTCGCCGCCCACATTGAAATCACACGTATAACAAATGCATTAATAATACAATAGTACATCTAAAGTTACTTATATTTTTGCAGAAACTGTACCTGTACCAGGCATGGGGCAATTAACTTAAAAAGTTAATTAATTAAATTACAATTAAATCAGAAATGTTCCAATTAAATTAACGTCACACATTTCTCAGGTCAATTAAATTAAATTAACCTCCCATATTCTTGTATTAAATTAACAATTAACTTTAATTCAATTAATAATACAGTTATTTTGGTAGAAACCAAACCAAACAGTGGTTTATTCCTGGTAATGAAGCCACTACTGAATACAAATCCAAAGAAACATGTACAGCTGTTTTCTCCAAGTCTTAGCTCAGAATATACAGACAATTTTTCATACAGAATAACCTATCTTAAAATTAACTGGTTGCAGTAATATAGGAGGAGGAGGAACTGTTCCACAAGAATGGGCTGCAAGATGTCAAGAGACTAAACAGACCATCATACTGTCAGCCTGGAGACTTTTCACAGTTTTGTCAATCATTGTGCGAACAAACACACCAGTTTTGACAAAGCCTACATATGGTGACATCTTATGCACTTCTAAAATGATATTTAATTAATTTATATTAAAAAAAAATTTTCCGTTTATTCTACAAGTACAATAATCTTGTGAACATGTTAAAGTACATGAAAATGCTAATATTACGAAATTGATCTTTCCATAGCATATATTGCTAACATCTTCGACCATATTCTGAAAGGATACAGAGATGGGCCCAAATGACCACTGGTAGCGTTATCCTAGCTAATGATGGAGATGGTTAAGTTTCAGGCATGACTTTTCACACTTATACTGCATACACACAATACCTGTGGTGGGAAAAGCGCGTGTCACCTTCTCGTGGTTCCTACTGTGGATTACGACAGCAAACTTTGCTGTTGTGTGAACTAAGAACAGCGCACACTGGTACTATCTTGTAAACTGTGGATATTGTGTTTGTTTGTTTTATACTGAATGGCTTGTTGAAGTCATATCGGTTGCTGACTCGAGACAGTAGGTGCACGGTTTTGTGTCCAAAGGGAAATGTGGTTGATACCAACTAAATATTCGACAGCCACATAATTCACACAGCTTGACGTCTAAAATGATGGTAATATCGAGCCTGATTGTTATGAAAGAAACACATATTTGGCTCGGTTGCATTCTCGACAGTTGCTGTCCGACCCATGTTTGCTGCTGTGACCGACTGTGCAGCAGGAACATCGTCGTGTCTTCGGGATGGTCTACAACAACCTCCTTTGCTGTCTCTGGTATTTCAAGAGGTAACTCTGACAGCCTAAACGACGTTGGTTAGTGCAATATGGTAATGAACATAACAATTTACATGCTTCCTGATATGCTGTCATTGATATCTCACTTTTTTCCAGTGAGATAATAATTGTGTATGTTAATATGCTGAATCAAACCATAAGAATGTAGAATATTATATTACATAACCGGCATAACAGAATAGCTATCACACGATCATGGGACCACTATCTGAATAAATGAATTAATATGGACAGTACATGTTCTCGCAATTTTAATTCCACATATCCAAATTTGCTTCTTTCATAATTGTATACCTTGTGCAGATGTACATTGGGATATTGGAGTCGTTTTTGCAAATACCTGTCTTAAGTATTTACTTTGTTGTGTTTGACGTGTTATGTCATAAACTGTTGAAGAATAACAGCAGATTATTTGGTAACAACTTTTTGTTTGCTTCACTCATTATAATGGGAGTTTTTAGTTTTAGAAAATGAGATAGCTTTAATATATGCAATTCACAAGATAATCCATTTGTATGATGCCAACAGTGTACATTGCTGACAATCCTTGCTAATTGCTTTTGTAACAAATAAATGCAGTCAATATTTGTTTTGTAGGTGTTTCCCCACACTTCACAACAACATGAAACACAAATCAGGTACTGTGAATAGTATATTGTTTTAAGTGAGCATTTTTGTGTAGTAAATATTTTGCACTAGTATGCATAATTGCAATACTTTTCAAAGTTATCGTCCTATTAAAACAACTAGAAATTTACTTACATATATCATTTCAATATCATTGATTATTACATTAGTGCTGGCTTTTCATAGTTACTAAATAGCATGACATTAATTTCCTACACATTATGTGATAATTGATTAACTACAAACCACATAACCAATTAACCAAGTTGTTTGCCTGTCTTTGCTGAGTTCAACCTGGTCATTTGCTGAGCAAAAAACATATTGGTGTCATCAGCAAAAAAATTAAATTTAACAGTTATGAACTACATGTATGTAAAGCACCTTGATTGATCAGGCCCTGTATATCTACTTTATTATTATCATATGTAAGCATCACTTCTATCCAGCTACACTGTCTCAAACGACAGTGAGCACGAACATGAATGCAGAGCAATCACGGTTACACACAATCTTTACATTGCACATGATGCAACAGAGAGTTGTTCTGCAAGGGGTACAAAGGCTAGGATCCCTTTCCGACAATTGTCTAGATATCAGTCGCACACCCTTAACGAACCCCCTTAACCCTCCTTTCATAATTCTAAAATGGATTGCAACACACAGGATTAGGCACAGATGTTTTCTTTGGAGCCATCACCAGAGCCAGACTAACACCTAAGCCCAGGGTTTTATATACAACCAACCCTGTGGGATTGTAAATCCTATTGTAATGCACACAGCTGAGCATCAGTCCCCTGTCAGATCCATTGGGCTGATATGATACCTGTGACCAGATCCTTGGGCCCTGTGCTGTGTATTACCCCTGACACTTCCACTGTCACAAAGATAAACAGAATGCCTCCAAGTGGGCTGTAATGTGAAACCCTCCCAGGCTGGCTGCAATATGATGACAGCTAGTCTGGGCTGGAATATGATGCCAGCTAGTCTGATAAGAATGGTAACCTGTTAGCAAAATTGTAAAATTGCCACCACCCTAACTTCAAGTTGTTGTATCTCAAGAACTTACAATGGACCCATTCTAATTCTTTAATGGAACTTGTTGATGCAATGACCTTACTAATGGTCAAATTTGATTAAAATCAGAGTTTACTCATTTTGGGTCTATCAGGTCAAAAGTCAAGGCCAGTGACCTAAGTGACACTTGTAAAAACTTTTTTAACTGCCACATGAGTTTCTACTGTCAACAGTTGGGGACGAGTATCATTTCTGATCTGCTCCTCAAAAAAACCAATATATGGTACAACATGAAATTGGTGTCTTAATTGGAGGAGAGGGGATAGCGGCTGTTTCTTTTAGTGTCATACATCAAATTATTTAGAAAAGAAACATGTTTAATCACAGGTCATAAGGGTGCTGATCTCGAGAGCATGATCACAGGTCATAAGGGTGCTGACTTCGTGGGCATGATTACAGGTCATAAAGGTGCTGACTCTGAGGGCATGATCCTAGGTCATAAGGGTGCTGACCTCGAGGGCATTATCACAAGTCATAAGGTTGCTGACCTCGAGGGCATGATCACATGTCATAAGGTTGCTGACCTTGAGGGCATTATCACAGGTCATAAGGGTGCTGACCTCGAGGGCATGATCACGGGTCATAAGGGTGCTGACTTTGAGGGCATGATCACAAGTCATAAAAGTGTTGACTTTGGGGGCATGATCACAGTTCATAAGGCTGCTGACTGATTACTGTTCATAAGAGTGCTGACTTTGTTCAAAGTTCAGAAGGGTGCTGAATTTGATCACAGTTCAGAAGGGTGCTGATTTTGATCACAGTTCGGAATATGAATATTGTTGGTTACAGCACGAATGATGATGACAGATGTAATTCAAGTTTTATGTTGAGGGAACTCAAGTTAAGTAACGTAATAACATAATAATACTTAAAGAACATTGTGTCAGAATCGACCAGATCAATTAACACCATCACATATTCACCAAAAGAGTACATACACGATTTGCTTCTACCATACTGTCAAATTATCATTTACAATATTAATAAAATATTATGAGGCACTGAGAAAATTTTCATCTGAATAGTACCGTATCTAAAACTATGGAAGTGCAGTTGCTTCAAAGATACCTTTAGAGTACTTGAACATGCTTCAATTTTATTTTAGTGTTGTTTATGCATATACTTAATTTTTATTAATTAAATTAACTTAAATTTGTCCATCCCATGAGCACTGAACTTTTTATTTTCAAGCTGTTCCTAGGAATATGGTAAACAATACAAAGCATATGTAGAGTGACCCTTTTAGTTTCATACCCTTTTCTCCTTCCTTTTAGGGTTTTATATAACATGAATATACTAGCTGATTCAACAGCACCTACATTGCTGTATTCAAGGTTGATAGCTGCATACAATTTTTGACATTTCTCCCAAAATTCAACAACTCTATTTTGAGTTGGGATGTAATGCATCCCTTTCTGCTAGGCATGAAGGTAGGTGTTTGAGAAGTTTTCTCTTCTCTTCCCCGTCAAACTTATGAATTAAAGTCTATCCATCCCATTCCCAGATACATCTTCCTATGTTCTAATACTGACACCACACAACTTGATGCACTTAAGCAAATCAATGAGGTGTGCAACATTGGATTTTGAGAAAATGCCATTCTTTCCTTAGCATAATCAGTGACATCTTCTATGAGATTAGCTAGACGTCTGTCAGTAACTCAAAGCATCATATGCAGTTCATCCATGACTCCATGAGTGAAGGGAAGACTCACAAATGGTACAGACCTACATCCATACGAACTACTACGTGCATGTTCAGAAATGTCATGTATTGGCCTTACCACATCTTCACGGCAATAAGTCTTCATATTTAGTCACATCCCCTCGGCCATTTGAATGGACTCTGCAGTAAATGCATGCATGATTGGATATTGCTCCAGTCATATCTAGTACCATAACGAGACATCTATAGTCTCCTCCCAGCAGATTATTTGGTAACAACGTTTTGTTTGCTTCACACATGATGGGAGTTTTTAGTTTTACAAAATCGGATTATATAATAATATTATCAATAATTAATTTATTTATGCAGTTCACAAGATAATTCATTTGTATGATGGTAATAGTGTACATTGCTGATAATCCTTGCTAACTGCTTTTGTAACAAATAAATGCAGTCAATATATGTTTTGTAGGTATTTCCCCCAAAATCCACAACAACACAAAAGTCAAGGCAGGTACTGTGAATAGCATAGTTTTAAGTATGCATTTAGTAAATATTTTGCACGAGTATGCATAATTGCATTACTTTTCGACAGCTCCAAAGTTATCATAAATGTTTGTTTACCATAGCAACTGCAAAGGTTTAGTGAAACATGAGTGACTGACTCTCAGTTTCCTCCCTGTTTGCTCACAGATGCCAGACGACAGGAAGGAACAGCACACAACAGAGATGTTCACTGACTTTAAGACTCTGGCTGCCAAGTTCAACTTCATTGACCTTGCTTGCTCGGAGCGACTGAAGTGCACTGGAGCGACAGGTAACTGCACCAAGTAGGGCATCTCTATCAACTGTGGACTGGTCAGTTGATATAACATGCTAGTGTCGGACATGCTTGATTCTGGATTGGAAGTGTGTATTTCACACAGCATAACACAGTCACAGTTAGCATTCAAAATACAATTTTTAGACATAAATTACAAATATAATTCTTATGTCGTATGTAAAATAAACATGACATTAATTAATTCATTGTAATTGAAAAAGCTTAATTGTTGGCATTTATACATTCACCAACTTCTAAGTTATTTCAATGGGTCAGGGAGATTGTTACTAAACAAAACTTGATCGCTAATATGGCAGCCACTTTGACTGGGGGCTAAGGCCAAGAAGGGATGCCACCTTTCCTCCAGAGACTCCAAGCTCACCTGTCTGGTACATGACTCGCTCAGAGGAAACAGCTGAGTCCTGCAGTGGAGAACACATAACCTGGGAGCTAGCACTAGTATGGGAAGAGGAGCATGTATATTGCTCAGTGCCACACAGTTTCTTTCACTCACACAGTTTCTTTCACTCATTCACAGCAGAATTCCATTTATTCAGAATACATCATAATAAAATACAATAACTTCAATTGCGCTGAAACCCAAGCTCAGAGGTGCATCAAAACAAATGGGCTAGGCAATCTTCAAAGTCATATACAGTTTTAAAGTGGTAAACATATGGATGAATATATGCTAGGAGCTAAGGAACTAAACGTGGTTGAAAGGGTAAGTCTTCAGATGTTTCCTACTGACCTAACACTAACAGAGTGAATTCCAAAGAGTTGGTGCAACAACCGAGAAATCCCTGATTACAATCTTTGTTTAAACTCTGGGAACAAAAAGTAGGTCAGAACTTGATTATTGAAGCTTTCTGGGCTTTCTTACAACAGTGGGCAATAAATGTAAATATGGATTGTGATTGTTCAATATTCATAAGATACAACCATGTACACTCTCATGACTGAAATGATTAAATTGCATAGAAATTTTAACAATTTATATGTAATACCACTTAAAAGTCTCACTTCAATTGTTCAATCATTGCATGTTAGGAATATTCATTGCATATCAAGAATATTCATTAGTGTGATTTTGGTGCCCGTAAATTAGCCACCACAAAATTCATGGTCAGGGTGGTTCACATTAATAGGGTCATCTCGTGGGTGGATAAATGGTTATTTAGGGTCTCGTGTTAAAAACATGAGTAGGTCTTAGTAGTGTATTTACTTACCTAGTTGGTGCACTAGGCCACCATCTCAGTTGAAATAGGGCTTTGTATTACACTCTATATGGTTACCTTGCAATCTATTGTATAATTTGTTATTTCGTATATATTGTAAATATTGAATCGGATGCAATCAAGCCAGTTTCTGATTATTTCTGTTGTAACAGTTGCACTGAAACTGATGATTGGCTAAACTTTAGCCCACATTAAAATCACACGTACATTTACAGCAGAACACTGAATTCATACAACTGATGTGTACCTTTGTTTTTTTTTTGTGCTGAGAAAATTGTTGTAACCGGAATGATTACGTGTCCTCGATAGAACAACATGCATGTGTCGTTACAATTACGATACCAGAATAATTGCGACATAGAAACTGCGCTTCTAAGTGAGGATTTCTACGTCGTTGATGGCGTTGACAAGTGTCAATGAGTGGAGCTGCTGAAGATTATCTGATGCAAACAGGAAAACAGTGCCTATCGTGGTTTGTTGCCAACTCTTCCAGCACAGACAAAAGACCACATTGCTTAATTGCTGTTTACGAGCCAGCATGCGGGCAGTTCTTGCATTTAGAATGTGTTAAATAACAATCGATGCGAAGTGGTCTGTTTCAACACACATGGTTTGTCCATAGCACACACTACGTGCTTCACGTGGACTTCTCTGTAACAGCTGATTTCAGCTAAATCGGTTGAAGTGCGTTGCGTTGACAGCCAGTCAGACAACATAGGTGATACGAAACAGCTACTACGAAAACAAACGGTGCATCATAAACAGCGACTTTATGACCTAACAGAATGCAGAATACCACCGAAGAAGTGTCACTGATTTGAACACAATTTCGGCCTCTATTCTCTAGGTTTGTGAATAGACGTTATTTGGCTTTGTAGATCAATAATATATATTCTGTGGAATACACATATTTGATATAATATTAATGTTGATACATATGCCGTTTCTGCTCGGATTCTACAAACAATTGGCCATTCATATGGAGTTATGATTAATGTATTGGGACACGTTAATTACTAGTGACAACTATATTTCTCTTCTTCTGATGCAACTCATGATTATGTATTCTTCTTCACTTCACTTTCCCATAACCCGTAAGGATCGTTGGGGCACCATTGATGACTTTCGAACCAGCTCTCTCCACGTTTCCCTGTTCTCTACAGCCCTCTGGGAGTCAGCGAACTCCATTCCTGTCCACTCTTTGATGTTGTCTTCCCACCTCTTCTTCTGTCTACCTCTTCGTCTCCCCCCTCTCACGGTACCTTGCAAGATAATCTTTGCAAGGCCAGATGATCGTGATACATGACCGTACCACTTCAGTTTACGCTTCTTAACTGTTGTAAGAAGGTCGTCATATGGTCCGATGGCTTGTTTGATCTTGTTACGGACAGCATCGTTAGTAACATGGTTTTGTATGATATGTGCAAGATCTTCCGGAAGCATCTCATTTCCATGGCTTGTATCCTCTTCTGTAGATCTGCTGAAAGGGTCCATGTTTCACAAGCGTACAGAAAGATGGACATGACAAGGGAGCGCATCAGCCTTATTTTCGAACTGACCGTGATGTTTCTGTCGTTCCATAAGGGTTTCAACCTTATTAGTGCTGCTGTTGTCTGTGCAATCCTGGCAAGTATCTCCGGTTTGGAACCCTCATCTGTGATAATTGATCCCAAGTACCTGAAGCTTGTTACTGCCTCAAGTCTCTGTCCATTAACTTTGACCTCTGTGCTGATGCCTTGTGTGCTGTTTGTCATCAGTTTGGTCTTTTCGGCACTGATCTCCATGCCGTATGATGAAGATGTTTTCTCAAGGCGCTCCACTAAATTGACTAGTTCTTGTTCATCTCCTGCTAGGCCGTCGATGTCGTCAGCAAAACGAAGGTTGGTGATTGTCCTGCCTCCAATGCTGACAGTGCCTTGATGGTTTTCTAAAGCATCAGTCATTATCCTTTCCAGAAAAATGTTGAAGAGCGTTGGTGATAGTAGGCATCCTTGTCGAACTCCAACGGTTGTTCGAAACCAGTCTCCTATGCTGCTGTTGAAGGTTACTGCACTGGTGGCATTGTCATATAGGTGTTCAATGGTTCGGACAAGCTTGGAGCCAATGTTGTACTTCCTCATGGTTGCCCATAGGGCCGCATGCCATACCTTATCAAAGGCCTTCTTGAAATCTATAAAGACATGATACAGGCTTTGCTGATGTTGAAGGTGTTTCTCGCAAAGGATTCTAAGGTTGAAGATTTGTTCAATGGTGCTCCGTCCTGCTCGAAAACCCGCTTGTTCTTCAGCGATAATCTCTTCTGCCTGGGGTTTGAGTCTGTTGAGTAGTATCTTCAACATGACTTTGCTCGGGTGGCTGATGAGGCTGATTGTTCTGTAGTTTTGGCACATCTGTAGGTTACCTTTCTTGGGAAGTGTGATGATCAGTGACTGAGTCAATGGGGTGGGCCATTCTCCTGTCTGCCAGATCTTGTTGCAGATTGTTGTAAGTGTGGTAATCAAGGCTTCTCCCCCAGCTTGAACCAGTTCTGCTGGTATGTTATCAATTCCAGCTGACTTTCCTTTTTTCAGAGACTTTACTGCAGCCTCTACTTCCTCACGAATAATGGGGTAGTCGTTCTCTTCAGTAGTCTGTGGACAGTTTAGTACTACTGGGTCTCCGTTGGTGTTGTGGCTGTACAGTTCTGAGCAGTATTCTGTCCATCGATTGAGGATCTGCTGTTCTTCTGTCAGGCATTTCCCTGATTTGTCTTGGATAGTAGTAGTTCTCCCTTTCTTCACTGATGTCAGGTCTTTCACGATTTGATAAGCCTTCTTGCTGTTGTTCTTGCTTAAGCTGTATTCCATTTCACAGCACTGTTCTGCTATCCAGTTATCTTTTGCTCTTCTCATATCTTGTTTGATCTTCTTGTTGACTTCTCTGTATTTTGCTGCACCTTCAGGATCACATTTTCTCCTTTTCAATTCCCTTCTTTTGTCACAAAGATCTAGGATGTCTTCTGTGACCCATGGTTTCTTTGTCCGACGGTGTTTTCCAAGGATCTCGCTGGCTGTGTCAGTCACTATTTTGTTGAAGGTGTTGGTCAGCAAGTTCACGTCGGTATATTTGTCATCCAGTATGATAAGTGGGGCAAATTTCCCACCTATCATTGCTTTGAATGCTTCTGCTACAACAGGATCCTTAAGTTTCTCGATGTCAAATTTTATTCTTGTTGGCTTTGGTTTGCTGATCCTCTTCAGGCGAATGTGGAAGGTTGTCATCAGCAAGTCGTGATCACTTCCGATATCTGCTCCTGGAAAGCTTCGTGTCCTGGCAATGTTCACTCCTGTGTGAAAGCGCCGTTTCACCAAGATGTAGTCGATCTGATTGTGATGTTTTCCATCTGGGCTGTGCCAGGTCCATCTTCTAGATGTTTTGTGTGGGCCAAATGTGTTAGCCAGCATCAGCTCACTGTACATTGCAAATTCGAGGAGCCTGTGACCTCTCTCATTTGTTTCCGCGTTGCAGAAAGGTCCGCAAGTGTCTTGCCAGTTGGTCTGCGCATCCTTTCCCACTTTTGCATTCCAGTCTCCTAGTACAATAAGACTGTCTTTCTTTGGCGTTTCCTCTATGACTTCTTGCAGCTGGCCATAGAAATCTTCCACCTCACTGTCGTCATAATCAGACGTTGGGGCATAAACTTGTATGACTGTCATGTTGAAGGGAGTTGCCTTCAGGCGGATGGTGATGAGCCTGCTGGAGATAGGGCGACAACCCATGACAGTGTTCACAACGTCTTTGTGAACAAGAAACCCAACGCCTTGTTCGTGTTTGTCATTCTTGCCACTGAAGTAGACCTTGTGTCCTTCTTCGGTCGATGTTTCACCAAAGCTTTTCCATCGCATCTCGGCGAGTCCAAGCAGATTCCACCTGTATCTCTCCATCTCATGTGTGAGTTCTTTCAGTTTTCCTGCAGCTCTCAATGTCCTGACGTTCCATGTGCCGATGGTGATGTCGTTTCTTCCACGTATCTTTTTGGTAGGGGCACCAGTAGCATACTTAACACCCCCGTCCTGATGTACGACGGGAGGCGCGGTCATTTTTGACCCGGGCTGCGACCGATCCGGTATGTGATTCAAACTGGTTTTCATGATCATGGTGTGTCTAGGGCAGATTTGCAACCTAGCGGAGCCCATCCCTCTCCAGGCTGGTTGACCACAGCCGATATCCACCAAAAAAGTGGCTCGCCTTGGTCCTAAACACGTGGTCGTTGAACTCATCTTGGAGCCCTTCCGTCCTGGCCGTTGACTTCATCGAGGAAGACGTCCGCCCTGTGATGTCATGTTAACATCACCGTATTTTACCCATACGTGGTAGACTCGTGGGGGCGGGAGCGTCTTATTCCATCCCGTACAGGTCCATTGGACCTGTCCACTGCCCTGATTATGTATTAACCGCTTCCAAAATGTGACTAGATTGTGGCCGCACTGGAGAGTTCTAGTGATGTATCCCTAGTACGAGTCTATATTAGGTAGAATGTCGGATTTGCGTAGTTTAGCAGGTTCATGTAGGCCCTATGTTGAATGGATATATTATTTGTCCTTCAATTGGATGGAGATGACACACGTTCTAAGCATTTGACTGATTGTTGGCTAACGTAACTGTTGTGCGCATTTGTTCCACAAAGTAATGGCGACGGGAATGATTATATTCATAGATATTAAACAGATAATACCATTTAATACAACTGTTCGATGACACTGTAGACAAAATAATAAACTTTTTTCCACGTGTAGTGTGTTGCATTCCCAAGGTGCTGTGCTGGCTACGACGGGGACTGTTGTTTTTTACATTTTTGACTGACTATTGGCTAACGTAACTGTTACGCGCATTTGTTTCACAAAGTAACGGCGATGGGAATGAATAGATTCATAGATAATAAACAGATACTGCCATTTAATACAACTGTTCGATGATACTGTTGGCAAAATAATAAACGTTTTCCACTTGTCTTATGTTGCATTCCAAAGGTACAGGTTATTGATGACAGTTAACGGGCCGACGTTGTTGTAGGCGCCATCTTAGAGTGAGCACTTCCGGCGCATGCGCATAATTTCCACCACTGAATCTGCATAATTAAATATCAATAACATAGACTAGTAATATTACTGATGCATGTTATACATTTTGCTGTATTACAACTTGAACTAGGTCATTTAAGAAAGTGGCCTCCATCTCCCATGCTCAGATGACTTACATTAGCTACATGGCTACCACTAAGAAAATGACGTCTAAAGTTATTTAGCTTTTGGTTATAACAGCCAACAGCTACATATATGTCGCACAGGGAACAATGGACTACATATAGTTCAGCTTTAGGTGATGTCACCTTGATGTCATACTTCCCTTTCTCGTTATCTGGCACCATATTCTTGGCCATAGAGGTTAACCGCATGAGCCTCCATTCTTTTGCGCTGATGGTGATGATTGGCGAGGTGACTTCAAGGCTTGACAAGGTGACTTTAGGGCTTGGCGAAGTGATTGAAGGGCTTGCGCTTTGCAAGTTGACTGCATGGCTTCGCAAGTTGACTGCAGGGCTTGGAGAGGTGAATGCAGGGCTTGAAGAGGTCACTGTTACATGTAAGGTGGCAGGTGAGGTCACTGGTGCAAGAGCTGTACCTGAAAAAAATGTTTGACCTGCATCTGAATAGAATTGTTTGAAGTTAGAAAAAACTCATCAGACCAAATATACATGGCATACACATGATACATGTACAATGATGTACCTACAACAATACCACAGAAGACATGCCACTTGCGCATGTTGTCACTCACAAATTACTAATCGTTGACACATGCCTACTTTTCACTTGAAACTTCATGTCATTATCCATATAAATTTGCATTTATTGCATTATTAGGTGGTGTATCCTTTAGATACTAAATGGCATGTATCGTGTAGTACGACATTATTAGGTGGTGTATCCTTTAGATACTAAATGGCATGTATCGTGTAGTACGACATTATTAGGTGGTGTATCCTTTAGATACTAAATGGCATGTATCGTGTAGTATGACAGTGATTGTGATTTCACATGTATTTCTCATTTTATGACACATTATACCACAAACTGTCATTTTAAATTTGGAGACCACGACCATTCAGTTGCATTAACACTTCCTACCATATTTTGTAGTAGTGCCCATCTTTGGTACAAGCTGCTTGATGTCTGCTTCATCCAGGTGCATCGATGCAAAGCAATCAATTTCTTCATCTGCAATATAGAATTTAAATTGTATAGCACTATTCGACATTAGTACGGCAGTGATATTCATTTACCTGTTTACCACCCTCAGTATCGAGGGAATTTGGGTGATTCTGATTCAACCAGGCTTTGTAATTATACAAAAAATGGTGACAATTTTGAATAATGTGGAATTTGGCCCATACCACCCATTATAAAATTGGAAAAAAAATTTGTAAATTAATGTAATAGCAAGGATAGGAATAATTGGTTGGGCAGAAAATTACAATGGTCTGGTCCCTGTTGAGCGAATCCTCTACGGACATTTTCATTGGAATAAAGTTAATTCAGGCCAATATGGCAGTGATTTGCTGATACTAGTATCCAAACCAAGGTTTACAGTAAATAAAAGTAGATATGGGCATTCGCCTAAAGTCGAACGCGGATATCTCCAAAACTTCAGGACCATATATACCCAGTTTGAAATACAGCCAATGCCATGGAAATGTAAACTTTCGTTCTCATGCAGTACCACTTGAAAGTATCCCAAATATAATCATTATTATCACAATAGTCATATCCCTGGAGATATACTGGTCGGTGTAGTTTTCGACCTACTTAATAGAATATGCCGTTTAAAAAAAATTTGAAGAAACATTTTGTGTAAGAGACCGATATACCAAATCAGCAACAGCTACTTCATTTATTCATTGCAAACAAATTATTAAAACAGTTGTTTTGAGTGAAAAACTTACGAATATTGAACGTCTGAACCATGCCATGTGGCGCGAGTCGAGGAAACCGGCGGAATTCAACCTATATTTACGGCAAGCCGTACAAACAGTCTTTTTTAATTTTACTCCTTTGTTCTAATTATGTCAACTTTTTATAATAACCAGGCTTGACAAAGCGCTTTATAAAACACATACACATATAATTGTATTGAATATATAACGTCATGCTCATGAATATACGGTACCGTCCGTCAGACTTCGGTTAGCTCCGCTGTTGTTATGGGGCAAAAAAACGTCATCACCATGTGTGTGTGTGTGTTTGGATTAGCTACCACCATTTGAGTGAATCATAGCCGAGGCCGGTGAATTTATCAAAAGGAAACGTGAACCAGTTGGTATTTGTCACGGTCTCGGCAAAGAAAAGAAAAAAAAGGGGGATAGGGACAATCTGTGAAATAAATGGAGAGTGAACATAACAGCAGCCCTTGACAGCTCTCCACCCACGAAACCGTCGCGACTTTGACAAGTGAGTGTGGTTATTTTCATTCAACATATTTTGGCTAATACGTCTTTTTTAAACGTTACTAGAATTGTGACAAATGATGTGAGACAGTTGTGTACATGTTGTTGACTGGTACAGTGATAAGTAATGTGCATTTATTACGAATCGGTCCTCGGTGACACGGCGGAACATTACCACTATACAGTACCTATTTAACAAGATTTGCCATCCAAGCCAAAGGCCCAGATGGCAAGTGGACAAGGAAGCCATTGGCTTATCGAGAGTCCAACAATGTTCATCTACTTATAACCCGCCCTCCTGAGATATGTGTCAACCTTGTTTTAAACATATTCACGCTGCTAGCAGTTACACAATCTGTAGACAATTTGTTCCATTCATTTATTGTCCTCTGTGAGAACGAGTGCTTCCTGATGTCCAATCTACTTTGATCCTTTACTAATTTTACCTCATGTCCTCTAGTTCTGCTATCCTTCTTGAGTGAGAAAAACATATTTCTATCAATATTTTCATACCCATTCAATATCTTAAAAACTTCAATCTGATCTCCTCTTAACCTCCTTGTCTGTAGAGTTGTTAAACCACATTCTTTCAGGCGTTCTTCATAACTAAGGTCTCTCAGTCCTGGAATCATTTTAGTTGCTCTCTTTTGTATGCGTTCAAGCGTATCTATATCCTTACGATATGGTCTCCATGCTTGTATACAAAATTCTAAATGAGGTCTAACTATTGCTTTATAAAGAGGTATAATTAATACTAGAAAAGGTATAATTTAGTATTAGTCTAATGTAGTTCTGGGTTGTCCGCCTCAGCGCATACCACACGTCTATAAGGTCATCATGCTTACTGGTAGGTCTACCACTTTGTGATAAATGTCCTAGAGAATTGATTCTCCCGGAAAGCCAGTGTGGGTTTCGCACCTCACGCTCCACAGTTGACATGATATTCACCTTGCGGCAACTACAGGAAAAAGCTGTTGAACAACAACAAAGCCTCTACATGATTTTTATTGACTTGTCAAAGGCATTCGACACAGTGGACATATCAACCCTGTGGATCTTACTTAGAAGATATGGTTGCCCTGAGACCTTTGTCAAGCTAATTCAGGAATTTCACGATGGCATGGCTGGTTCAGTGTCTGTTGGTGGAAAAGTTACAGATCCATTTGAAATCAGTCATGGATTAAAGCAAGGATGCGTCTTGGCACCAACTTTGTTCACGCTCTTTCTTGGAGCAGTACTATCTACAGCATCGGAACACTTGAGTATGGGCGTTTTCATCCGCACTAGAACTGATGGACATTTATTCAACTTGGCTAGACCGAGAGCAAACACAAAAACACGTGAACTTTGCATTCGTGAACTGCTGTTTGCAGATGATGCTGCTATTGTTGCGCACACAATAGAAGACATCAAAGAGATTTGTAAACACTTTGAACAAGCTGCAACCTTATTTGGACTTACAATTAGTACAAAGAAAACTGTAACCATCTACCAACCTCCACCTGGACAAACTTCAACCAGTCCACACATTGAAATCTATGGCACCCCACTAAAGTCAGTCAATAACTTCACATACTTGGGCAGCACGATTGCATCTGACAACACCATCGACATGGAAATTAACAACCGTATACGTGCTGAAAAGGGAGGCTTTGGAGGACTCTGGAAGCGAGTATGGTCACAACGTGGCATTACAATCTCCACAAAGTGCAAGGTGTACAAGGCGATTATACTACCAACACTGCTGTACTCTGCTGAGACGTATACTCTCTACCGTCGTCACATCAGAAAACTTTCCCAAGTGCATCTCCGGCATCTACGACAAATCCTTCGGATCTCATGGAAAGACCACATTTCAAACGTAGACGTGTTGAGACAGGCCAACATGTCAAGTATAGAAGCCATTCTGACTGCATCCCAACTCCGCTTGGCTGGACATGTTACCCGAATGAGCAGCGATAAACTCCCAAAGGCGGGAATTATCCAGCGGGAAACGCCTTCGTGGTGGACAACGTTTGCTATACAAATATGTGTTAAAAAGACATCTCAAAGCCACACACATCCCAGTAAACACATGGGAATCCACTACACATGACCGACCACAGTGGAGGAGGGCCATACATCAGGGAAACATTCATATAGAAGAAAAGTTAACTCAAAAGTATCAACCTGAGCACGATCGTCGGCACGGCCTTCTAGGTGCTTCTACACCTACCGTCTTCTGTGATGACTGCGGCAGAGGTTTTGTGGCACAAATAGGCTTGAATTCCTACCGAAGAGCAAAGCACAAGGATACCCCCCTTCATTGAAGACATCATCGAACACGATGGACAGCAAAGAGAGAAATGTGCCATTATTTGTCCTCAATACAATTGAAGACTAAGTCTTGCCTAAAATGATTTACGAGTCAAAGCACGCACACACCACCACTGCACGTTTTACGTCGACGAGTGTCAAATAAGCCAACACTCATTGGACGTGAAAACATGTGGTGGGCAATAATAGATAACAAATCTACGTTAAAATACACGTGAGCCGCATTCTAGACATGTGGTCGATGACTATTAGTACTACTAACAACTTAAGAAACCCACCAAGCAATAACATATATCACAATAGTGTAAATAGCCGGGTCCACCAGGGTCGGCTGCAATTATTTGTTCAGTTATATCGCCATTGTTATGTAAGCATAACTCCCTAAGCCAATAGCAAGGCTAAGCTTAACTTAAGCAAAGCGACTGTTTGAATCTGTGTGAATTTTCACGCATTCAGATTAATTTACCAAACTTACCTCAGACAAGCGAGCGTTCAGCATTTTGTTCGACAAACTGTTTCTTGATTTCGCTTTAATTCTGCCAAGTATCGAAAAACCTCTTTTACAGTCAGCTGTTGACACTGGAATTAGCTGGTAGATCTTGGCCAATATTGCCAGATTTGGGAACAATTGGCCTAGTGGACGTCCTGTTGACAACAACCTCATCATTTGTCTTTCCGGAAAGATTCTGGTCAGCAACAACCGTGTGTTTGTAGAGTTGCCACTCGGTCTCGATCTTGTCGAGCTGAGGCAGGCCATCACAATCAGGCAAAAGTGCACCGATCTTGTCATTTCCATGCTGGTTCATTGCTGCCTGTTCATTCCTGGGAAACTGACATGGGTCCAGGGCAGCCTTCTTATCACCCACGTCGCCGACACCAACAGCCTTCTCATCATTCAAGTCACAGGCATCAACAGCCTTCTCATCATCCACGTCGTCGGCACTAACAGCCCTCTCATCACCCACGACGTGGGCACCAACATCGTTCTTGCCTTACATGTCGCCGGCACCAACATCGTTCTTGTCATACATGTCGCCGGCACCAACATCATTCTTGTCATACATGTCGCCGGCACCAACATCGTTCTTGTCTTCCATGTCGTCGGCGGCACGACTCCCAACAACCATCTCTTCATTTTTATCACCACCATCGCCGGTGGCAACTGCTACATCGTCGTCATTGACACCAGTTTCAAGCTTTTTATTAGCAAAAAAGCGGAAAGTTTGAATTGCCGATACGCCATTTTAAAGTGAAGCCCAGCGACTAATGCTAAAATGACTGTATTGATTTTGCGTACTCCTTAATTCAACCAGCACAGTGACGTCGAAACATTGAGTGTGGTTCTGGTAACTTAATCTTAGAAGCATTAATAAATTGCTTCAAGTGAACGAAGACACAATCTTTGCCCGGCGTTATCAGCGCATCCAGGGTGTCATTATTTTTTATTTAGCTATTCTGCAACGTGTTGAATTTTCTGCATTTATACATTTTATTTTCGTAATACGAAGACGGTTTACGCAATGCCGTAATCTGCTTTAAATTGCCGATTGGAAACCCCGTGTATGAACAGTACGAATGCCTATCGGATTATCCAACTGACGTCAGTATCTCCCGAATCGCGTTCATTGGTTTATCGACATGGCGTGTTGGTATTCCCGCTGATGCGTCAGAGGGTGTACCGGTTCGGCGGGGAAATTCTCGGTTTCGTCTGCAAATTTGACTGGCGCTTACCAAGGCAAGCCATTTTGTAAACACGTCGGCGGCAGCGCCGGGTAATTACAATGTTGTGTAATTGCAAGCTAAGAAGTTATGGATTGCTGCTGTTTTGCTGCTAAGTTATATTTCTTTTTCATTTGCTCCTGTCGAGGCTTCGCCGAAATCGGATTTTTTTAAAGTTGCTAAGCCGCGTGTAAACTGGTAACGCACGTGACCGTTATTGAACCAATCAGCTTGTAATCTACATGCTGATTGGTTACAAGCTTGCCGTGACGAGCAAGCAGCTTTTGAGTCTGAGGCTGCCGTGCGAAAAAATATATATCGCAATGCCAAAATATAAAAAATAACTAAATAAATAACAGGGCGTCACGAAACAAATTTGAAAAAATAGCAGGGCGTCGTGTAAAAAAGGCAGGGCATTCATTTTGGTACCGAAAAACACAGTGGTCACCAAAAAAGGGCAGGGCCAACGCCATGCAAATTCGACCTAGGCAGAACACTGTCAAGTCTACTACCATCAAGAAGATAAATCCATACATTACATCTCCTTGTTTAACTCAAGTAGCAAACATTACGCCGCTGTTTAAGAAGGGTTCAAGGAACAAGCCAGAAAATTACAGACCAGTGAGTTTAACATCAGTTGTATGTAAAGTACTCGAAACATTAATTAGAGATCACATGGTGGAATTCCTTGTAAAACATACATTAATAAATACATATCAACACGGGTTTCTAAAAGAAAGGTCATGTCTAACTAATCTCTTATGTTTTTGGGAAGAAATTACAAAGTGGGTAGATGACGGGTCTCCAGTGGATGTTGTCTACTTAGATTTTCAGAAAGCTTTCAATAAAGTGCCACATCAAAGATTGTTACTTAAGCTAAAACCTTACACACAGAATAGTAATAGTAGATGGTGAGATTTATATATGTATGTATGTATGTATGTATATGTATATATATATATATACATATACATATACATATACATATACATATATATATATATATATATATATATATATATATATATATATAATGATTTGGAAGATGACATATCTAGCAAAGTACTGAAATTTGCAGATGACACAAAAGTACGCAGAAAGGTTACTAATGTTACAGATAAACAAAGTTTACAGGATGATCTAGATAAATTAGTTAAATGGTCAGAAAAATGGCAAATGTTATGTAAATGCATGCACATGTGACATAGAAACATGGAATATAAAATGGGGGATGCTGTACTAGATAGAACCACACAAGAAAAGGACTTAGGAGTAACATTTAGTGCTGACATGAAATATTCAGAGCAATGTCGAATTGCTGCTACGAAAGGAAATCAAGTTCTAGGGCTAATTATGAGAACGTTTAAGGAGAAACAGCTAATTGTACCCCTGTACAAAGCAATAGTTAGACCACATTTGGAATAATGTATTCAAGCATGGAGGCCGTATCGTAAAAAGGACATAGACAACTAGAAAGAATACACCGAAGAGCAACTAAAACGATTCCCGAATTCAGAGACCTTAGTTACGAAAGCCGCTTATTATATTGCGGTTTGACAACACTAGAGACCCGGAGACTAAGAGGAGACGACCAAATAGAAGTGTTTAAAATAGTGAACGGTTATGACGATATTGATAGGAATATGTTCTTCAAACTTAAAGAAGGCAGTAGAACAAGAGGATACAAAGCAGCATTAGTTAAGGAACAGTGTAGGTTGGACATGAGAAAGTGCTCTTTCTCACAGAGGGTGATAAATGAATGGAACAAACTGCCAAATGATTGTGTTAATGCTAGTAGTGTGAATATGTTTAAAAATAGAATTGACAGATATCTGATAAAGCCGGCTACACATAGATGTGAAAATTGTTGGACTCTCGATAAGCCAATGATTCCTTGTCCACTTGCCATCTGAAACTTGTTGTTTGGGAAGGCAATCTTGTTAAATCTTGCTTAAAATCTTTTCAGACACCACCAACAACGGTTCTTTTCTGAGAGTAATACTCGCTCATCGACTTCGTTGTCGCATTTCTTAACGAGTTGTGGTTGACACGAAGAATTATTTCATTTGACCCATCAGACATTTCCCATTACATACATACATACATACATACATACATACATACATACATACATATATACATAATATATATAGCCGTTGGTGGTGGTGTCTGAAAAAATTTGTTGCATAGGTAAATCGTCTCTGTATTGGACCTTGTGGTCAAAGCTGCCCAGCTAAAACTCTATGTTACCCGGCTTTTAATGGGCCTTTAAAATAACCGTGGTTTTAACCGTTCAGTTCTGTCCCGTTGCCTCCATCGTGGAATTATACAGATTCTGAATTATATTAATTTTATTATTTCAGAACCCGTTTATGAAGATGGACAACATCTTAAGTTGCGAATACATATTTACTTCCAGTCGTTATATGCAGTCATTATATTATAATCCACTGTGAGTATTTTTGTGTGTATATATGTATGTATGTATGTATGTATGTATGTTTGTTTGTATGTATGTTATGCAACTTCTAGACGCTTTGTATCTTGGGCGCCAAACTGTCTCAGTTAATTTTTTTCTTTAAATTCACCCCCGCTATTACCCAGTCTACGCCATGCGAACAATTACGTATAATTATTGACAACATCCTGCGTCGTTTCTTGGATTGTCCAGAGTTACATATTACGGTAATGTAAGGGAAAGGCTAGACGTCTGTAACTGCCACTATTACGTCGCAATTTCGAGATTATTGATTGGCAGCACCAACTACCAAGGCATGTTTGACTATTTATGGGATGACGTTGTGTATCCTGAAATTTGGTAAACACGAACTACCAAGGTATCCCGTCCAGGCGATGAGCTTGTTTCAAGTTGTTGTGCAAGGGCCAAGCGTCGCACTTGGAATTTTATACATTTTGTGTATAATTTATGACATTTCAAGAGCATGTTACATCTATAGCAATCTTCGAACATTGCTGGAAAGGATTAGGTGGCAGAGACAGTGAAACAAGCTACATACTACATACGTGCATACATTGACTAGCCGCCAATCGGTGATTGCTTGTTTCAGACCACGAAGGCCAAGAAGAAGGGCATCACCAAACTGTTTATTTTGGAAATTGTTTGTTTCACTCTTGGTATCGTCATTGGGTTGGTTTTGAGAATGTTCCAACCAAGCGAAGACACCAACGCGATAGTCTCGTTTCCAGGAGAAATCTATGCAAGGATGCTCAATATGATTCCTCCACTTCTCGTGATCTCCACTATCATCTCGGATACACATTGTCATGCTTCCATATTCTACAACAGAGCTCACCATTTGGTGGTCCAGTGCTATAATGATGATACTAATTAATTTATTCCGTTGCAATGGTACAAGGAATGTATATCTAATTAACAGTTATATTGCAACTCAGGTGATCCATGTGAAATCATGTTGATCTTATAGCTTGTACAAGTACAATTTCAGAAATATCAAATAAGAAAATGTTGCTTATTACAATACATAAAATTAAATGGAACAAGTTACTGTATAATTCAAACATAACCAATTTGGTTTTAGTTAATACTTCCCAAAATATAGCTCGACCACCTGTCACAAATTAACATTTCATGTTGACCGGAATACGTTGGGCCAAATTATTTCGTTAAGATATAATGCTTTTTACATTAAATCTTGGGTACGTATGGTTCAAGTATTGGGTAGTTTTATAGCTAGCTCTGCTAAGTAGATAATAAGCTTTAACTTTTGCCAACCACGATGCTGTAGTGTTAAAATACAAATTTCACCCCAACATGTCGACTTTCCCTTTAATGGGCGATATTTTTTCAGTGGAAATATCGTGTATGTCATTTGTGATGTTATAGTTAATAGTTTTTGTAAAGATTCCATGTTGTTGTTATAATAGGACGGTGGAATTCATAAAAATATTTTGTAACTGTCTTGAAAACATTTGCTTTGTACTCTTTATTCCATGTTGGGTCAATGTTTTACTGAATGCTCTTGGACTCTGCAACAAGCATGTCATTGTCATGTTCTCTCATTGCAGGTTTATCTCGACTTCAGAGTCGAACAGTTGGTCGTGTAATCATTCGTGGCCTTTTCTATTTTGTGATAACCACTCTCATGGGAACCGCAATAGCACTTGTTGTCTGTACTGTTATTCGTCCTGGAAAGGGGCCTCTCAAAGAGGAAATGAAGAACTCTCTTCATGTACATACTATAACCCTCTCAAATCCCATTGACGTTGCTAGGTAGGCGTTTCTTGTATATCTTTCTTTTCCATCCTTGGATCACTGGAGCAACGAGTGGTGATGCTAAGATTCTCACTCGATATAGAGTTGAAACTCACAATTAATGTCATCATTTTGGCCAAAGTGACCTGAATAGTGCGGTAGCCGTATTAGTGGTATTTAATGTACTATAATTTGTTGTTACGGAAATATAAATTTGGGACTAACCCAGGGGACCATAATGCCATTTACATAACTGTTCACACTCGCAGTGACCAGGCCCTTTTCCAATTTACCAGTTATCATTATTTACCAGTTATCATTATTTACCAGTTATCACTATTTACCAGTTATGTAAAACAATGCAGTTACACATGTATCGGAGGTGAATTGGGAGTGACAAAATAAATGTTTGAGATATGCATTTATCGAAATCTACGAAGAAACACAGCAGGGAATAGGGAGAACAACGTTGTTTCAACAATGTTTATTGCACTGTAACTGTTGCTCTTTTTTTTCACAGGAATCTTATTCCAGAAAACCTTTTAGAGGCGTTCTTCAGAAATGTGTATTCCACCTTTCAACAAAAGACTATTAGAGGGGATGGAGATGCTTAAAATATAATCCCTAATGGCTGGATGCCCATGATGATCGATCAGCCAACCTATGTGAAGCTTGTACGCTCGGTGGACTATAAGAACGGCGAAAACATTATCGGTAAGTACTGAACTACACACTGTAGCATAGAAACGACTAAGTCTTGCCTAAAATGATTTACGAGTCAAAGCACGCACACACCACCACTGCACGTTTTACGTCGACGAGTGTCAAATAAGCCAACACTCATTGGACGTGAAAACATGTGGTGGGCAATAATAGATAACAAATCTACGTTAAAATACACGTGAGCCGCATTCTAGACATGTGGTCGATGACTATTAGTACTACTAACAACTTAAGAAACCCACCAAGCAATAACATATATCACAATAGTGTAAATAGCCGGGTCCACCAGGGTCGGCTGCAATTATTTGTTCAGTTATATCGCCATTGTTATGTAAGCATAACTCCCTAAGCCAATAGCAAGGCTAAGCTTAACTTAAGCAAAGCGACTGTTTGAATCTGTGTGAATTTTCACGCATTCAGATTAATTTACCAAACTTACCTCAGACAAGCGAGCGTTCAGCATTTTGTTCGACAAACTGTTTCTTGATTTCGCTTTAATTCTGCCAAGTATCGAAAAACCTCTTTTACAGTCAGCTGTTGACACTGGAATTAGCTGGTAGATCTTGGCCAATATTGCCAGATTTGGGAACAATTGGCCTAGTGGACGTCCTGTTGACAACAACCTCATCATTTGTCTTTCCGGAAAGATTCTGGTCAGCAACAACCGTGTGTTTGTAGAGTTGCCACTCGGTCTCGATCTTGTCGAGCTGAGGCAGGCCATCACAATCAGGCAAAAGTGCACCGATCTTGTCATTTCCATGCTGGTTCATTGCTGCCTGTTCATTCCTGGGAAACTGACATGGGTCCAGGGCAGCCTTCTTATCACCCACGTCGCCGACACCAACAGCCTTCTCATCATTCAAGTCACAGGCATCAACAGCCTTCTCATCATCCACGTCGTCGGCACTAACAGCCCTCTCATCACCCACGACGTGGGCACCAACATCGTTCTTGCCTTACATGTCGCCGGCACCAACATCGTTCTTGTCATACATGTCGCCGGCACCAACATCATTCTTGTCATACATGTCGCCGGCACCAACATCGTTCTTGTCTTCCATGTCGTCGGCGGCAAGACTCCCAACAACCATCTCTTCATTTTTATCACCACCATCGCCGGTGGCAACTGCTACATCGTCGTCATTGACACCAGTTTCAAGCTTTTTATTAGCAAAAAAGCGGAAAGTTTGAATTGCCGATACGCCATTTTAAAGTGAAGCCCAGCGACTAATGCTAAAATGACTGTATTGATTTTGCGTACTCCTTAATTCAACCAGCACAGTGACGTCGAAACATTGAGTGTGGTTCTGGTAACTTAATCTTAGAAGCATTAATAAATTGCTTCAAGTGAACGAAGACACAATCTTTGCCCGGCGTTATCAGCGCATCCAGGGTGTCATTATTTTTTATTTAGCTATTCTGCAACGTGTTGAATTTTCTGCATTTATACATTTTATTTTCGTAATACGAAGACGGTTTACGCAATGCCATAATCTGCTTTAAATTGCCGATTGGAAACCCCGTGTATGAACAGTACGAATGCCTATCGGATTATCCAACTGACGTCAGTATCTCCCGAATCGCGTTCATTGGTTTATCGACATGGCGTGTTGGTATTCCCGCTGATGCGTCAGAGGGTGTACCGGTTCGGCGGGGAAATTCTCGGTTTCGTCTGCAAATTTGACTGGCGCTTACCAAGGCAAGCCATTTTATAAACACGTCGGCGGCAGCGCCGGGTAATTACAATGTTGTGTAATTGCAAGCTAAGGAGTTATGGATTGCTGCTGTTTTGCTGCTAAGTTATATTTCTTTTTCATTTGCTCATGTCGAGGCTTCGCCGAAATCGGATTTTTTTTAAGTTGCTAAGCCGCGTGTAAACTGGTAACGCACGTGACCGTTATTGAACCAATCAGCTTGTAATCTACATGCTGATTGGTTACAAGCTTGCCGTGACGAGCAAGCAGCTTTTGAGTCTGAGGCTGCCGTGCGAAAAAATATATATCGCACTGCCAAAATATAAAAAATAACTAAATAAATAACAGGGCGTCACGAAACAAATTTGAAAAAATAGCAGGGCGTCGTGTAAAAAAGGCAGGGCATTCATTTTGGTACCGAAAAACACAGGGGTCACCAAAAAAGGGCAGGGCCAACGCCATGCAACTTCGACCTAGGCAGAACACTGTCAAGTCTACTACCATCAAGAAGATAAATCCATACATTACATCTCCTTGTTTAACTCAAGTAGCAAACATTACGCCGCTGTTTAAGAAGGGTTCAAGGAACAAGCCAGAAAATTACAGACCAGTGAGTTTAACATCAGTTGTATGTAAAGTACTCGAAACATTAATTAGAGATCACATGGTGGAATTCCTTGTAAAACATACATTAATAAATACATATCAACACGGGTTTCTAAAAGAAAGGTCATGTCTAACTAATCTCTTATGTTTTTGGGAAGAAATTACAAAGTGGGTAGATGACGGGTCTCCAGTGGATGTTGTCTACTTAGATTTTCAGAAAGCTTTCAATAAAGTGCCACATCAAAGATTGTTACTTAAGCTAAAACCTTACACACAGAATAGTAATAGTAGATGGTGAGATTTATATATGTATGTATGTATGTATGTATGTATGTATGTATGTATATATGTATATATATATATATACATATACATATACATATACATATACATATATATATATATATATATATATATATATATATATATATATATATATATATATATATATATATATATATATATATATATATATATATAATGATTTGGAAGATGACATATCTAGCAAAGTACTGAAATTTGCAGATGACACAAAAGTACGCAGAAAGGTTACTAATGTTACAGATAAACAAAGTTTACAGGATGATCTAGATAAATTAGTTAAACGGTCAGAAAAATGGCAAATGTTATGTAAATGCATGCACATGTGACATAGAAACATGGAATATAAAATGGGGGATGCTGTACTAGATAGAACCACACAAGAAAAGGACTTAGGAGTAACATTTAGTGCTGACATGAAATATTCAGAGCAATGTCGAATTGCTGCTACGAAAGGAAATCAAGTTCTAGGGCTAATTATGAGAACGTTTAAGGAGAAACAGCTAATTGTACCCCTGTACAAAGCAATAGTTAGACCACATTTGGAATAATGTATTCAAGCATGGAGGCCGTATCGTAAAAAGGACATAGACAACTAGAAAGAATACACCGAAGAGCAACTAAAACGATTCCCGAATTCAGAGACCTTAGTTACGAAAGCCGCTTATTATATTGCGGTTTGACAACACTAGAGACCCGGAGACTAAGAGGAGACGACCAAATAGAAGTGTTTAAAATAGTGAACGGTTATGACGATATTGATAGGAATATGTGCTTCAAACTTAAAGAAGGCAGTAGAACAAGAGGATACAAAGCAGCATTAGTTAAAGAACAGTGTAGGTTGGACATGAGAAAGTGCTCTTTCTCACAGAGGGTGATAAATGAATGGAACAAACTGCCAAATGATTGTGTTAATGCTAGTAGTGTGAATATGTTTAAAAATAGAATTGACAGATATCTGATAAGGCCGGCTACACATAGATGTGAAAATTGTTGGACTCTCGATAAGCCAATGATTCCTTGTCCACTTGCCATCTGAAACTTGTTGTTTGGGAAGGCAATCTTGTTAAATCTTGCTTAAAAGCTTTTCAGACACCACCAACAACGGTTCTTTTCTGAGAGTAATACTCGCTCATCGACTTCGTTGTCGCATTTCTTAACGAGTTGTGGTTGACACGAAGAATTATTTCATTTGACCCATCAGACATTTCCCATTACATACATACATACATACATACATACATACATACATATATACATAATATATATAGCCGTTGGTGGTGGTGTCTGAAAAAATTTTTTGCATAGGTAAATCGTCTCTGTATTGGACCTTGTGGTCAAAGCTGCCCAGCTAAAACTCTATGTTACCCGGCTTTTAATGGGCCTTTAAAATAACCGTGGTTTTAACCGTTCAGTTCTGTCCCGTTGCCTCCATCGTGGAATTATACAGATTCTGAATTATATTAATTTTATTATTTCAGAACCCGTTTATGAAGATGGACAACATCTTAAGTTGCGAATACATATTTACTTCCAGTCGTTATATGCAGTCATTATATTATAATCCACTGTGAGTATTTTTGTGTGTATATATGTATGTATGTATGTATGTATGTTTGTTTGTATGTATGTTATGCAACTTCTAGACGCTTTGTATCTTGGGCGCCAAACTGTCTCAGTTAATTTTTTTCTTTAAATTCACCCCCGCTATTACCCAGTCTACGCCATGCGAACAATTACGTATAATTATTGACAACATCCTGCGTCGTTTCTTGGATTGTCCAGAGTTACATATTACGGTAATGTAAGGGAAAGGCTAGACGTCTGTAACTGCCACTATTACGTCGCAATTTCGAGATTATTGATTGGCAGCACCAACTACCAAGGCATGTTTGACTATTTATGGGATGACGTTGTGTATCCTGAAATTTGGTAAACACGAACTACCAAGGTATCCCGTCCAGGCGATGAGCTTGTTTCAAGTTGTTGTGCAAGGGCCAAGCGTCGCACTTGGAATTTTATACATTTTGTGTATAATTTATGACATTTCAAGAGCATGTTACATCTATAGCAATCTTCGAACATTGCTGGAAAGGATTAGGTGGCAGAGACAGTGAAACAAGCTACATACTACATAGTGCATACATTGACTAGCCGCCAATCGGTGATTGCTTGTTTCAGACCACGAAGGCCAAGAAGAAGGGCATCACCAAACTGTTTATTTTGGAAATTGTTTGTTTCACTCTTGGTATCGTCATTGGGTTGGTTTTGAGAATGTTCCAACCAAGCGAAGACACCAACGCGATAGTCTCGTTTCCAGGAGAAATCTATGCAAGGATGCTCAATATGATTCCTCCACTTCTCGTGATCTCCACTATCATCTCGGATACACGGTGTCATGCTTCCATATTCTACAACAGAGCTCACCATTTGGTGGTCCAGTGCTATAATGATGATACTAATTAATTTATTCCGTTGCAATGGTACAAGGAATGTATATCTAATTAACAGTTATATTGCAACTCAGGTGATCCATGTGAAATCATGTTGATCTTATAGCTTGTACAAGTACAATTTCAGAAATATCAAATAAGAAAATGTTGCTTATTACAATACATAAAATTAAATGGAACAAGTTACTGTATAATTCAAACATAACCAATTTGGTTTTAGTTAATACTTCCCAAAATATAGCTCGACCACCTGTCACAAATTAACATTTCATGTTGACCGGAATACGTTGGGCCAAATTATTTCGTTAAGATATAATGCTTTTTACATTAAATCTTGGGTACGTATGGTTCAAGTATTGGGTAGTTTTATAGCTAGCTCTGCTAAGTAGATAATAAGCTTTAACTTTTGCCAACCACGATGCTGTAGTGTTAAAATACAAATTTCACCCCAACATGTCGACTTTCCCTTTAATGGGCGATATTTTTTCAGTGGAAATATCGTGTATGTCATTTGTGATGTTATAGTTAATAGTTTTTTGTAAAGATTCCATGTTGTTGTTATAATAGGACGGTGGAATTCATAAAAATATTTTGTAACTGTCTTGAAAACATTTGCTTTGTACTCTTTATTCCATGTTGGGTCAATGTTTTACTCAATGCTCTTGGACTCTGCAACAAGCATGTCATTGTCATGTTCTCTCATTGCAGGTTTATCTCGACTTCAGAGTCGAACAGTTGGTCGTGTAATCATTCGTGGCCTTTTCTATTTTGTGATAACCACTCTCATGGGAACCGCAATAGCACTTGTTGTCTGTACTGTTATTCGTCCTGGAAAGGGGCCTCTCAAAGAGGAAATGAAGAACTATCTTCATGTACATACTATAACCCTCTCAAATCCCATTGACGTTGCTAGGTAGGTGTTTCTTGTATATCTTTCTTTTCCATCCTTGGATCACTGGAGCAACGAGTGGTGATGCTAAGATTCTCACTCGATATAGAGTTGAAACTCACAATTAATGTCATCATTTTGGCCAAAGTGACCTGAATAGTGCGGTAGCCGTATTAGTGATATTTAATGTACTATAATTTGTTGTTACGGAAATATAAATTTGGGACTAACCCAGGGGACCATAATGCCATTTACATAACTGTTCACACTCGCAGTGACCAGGCCCTTTAAAATATTTACCAGTTATCATTATTTACCAGTTATGTAAAACAATACAGTTACACATGTATCGGAGGTGAATTGGGAGTGACAAAATAAATGTTTGAGATATGCATTTATCGAAATCTACGAAGAAACACAGCAGGGAATAGGGAGAACAACGTTGTTTCAACAATGTTTATTGCACTGTAACTGTTGCTCTTTTTTTCACAGGAATCTTATTCCAGAAAACCTTTTAGAGGCGTTCTTCAGAAATGTGCATTCCACCTTTCAACAAAGGACTATTAGAGGGAATGGAGATGCTTCAAATATAATCCCTAATGGCTGGATGCCCATGATGATCGATCAGCCAACCTATGTGAAGCTTGTACGCTCGGTGGACTATAAGAACGGCGAAAACATTATCGGTAAGTACTGAACTACACACTGTAGCATAGAAACGACTGCGGATTGCATGTTTGTAGGTGTAAATGCGAGTTAAATACTTGGGTCACGTTAATGATAAATATGGTTTGCACATGGGAGTGGTGAGCGAACTGTTTTCATGTTACACAATACTACCAAACTTGGTGTCGAATAACAGACCCAATTTGTTGTGGACATTTTTGAACATTGTCTCGAGGTAAATGGCGTAATCCACATTATATTTGCACGATGTCACCCAGCAACGAATTTTTCTGGCAAAACGCTTCGTAGAAAACACTGAAAATGGTTTGAAGGCTTGCAGCAGAAGTTTGCCAACTTCCCATTAACCTACAGGAGAACTCCTCTACGGACATATCACCAGCAATGCTATTTCTGGGAAGAAATTTTCGTAGCAAACTCGACTTGGTCAAACCTGACCTACGCAGAAATGTGCAATCTGCGTAATACGAGGACTATGCATTTCGCCCTACATTTAGAGCATTGCTATGGTTAGTTTGACATCCAGACGGATGCAAACTTTAGGATTGCAATGTCACAAGGACGTGTGTCTGAGTCAGAGATATGCTGGTAAATTTCATGATGTTACCCTAATGGTATGTTTGTTTTTCAGGCTTCGTCGGGTTCAGCGTCGGGTGTGGAATGCTCATGGCAAGTGGTGCTGGAACCACCAATGTCATTGTTGAGCTCTGTAAAATATCATATGCAATATCCATGAAGATGATTCGCAGCATCACACGGTCAGTATTGGAGATAGCTTTACTCTAGCAGTGTGATAGTTGTTTTAATTTAAAATTGTTGTGTGGTCATCTATATGTATAAGTTGCAGTCTGATATTTTGTTGAAATACAATTTGACCTTCAACTGTAGCTACAAAAAATTTAATATGAAATTGCAAATGTAGTCAAATATTTCACGAGACAATTTTAGTGTAGTGTAATAAGCACAGTATTCTAAATAAGTGTTAGTTGTGACATTCCTTCATGTTACACAGTACTTGTTATTACTTTATCACAAATTATGACTATTTGTTGAACTGAGGTGCTGTGACGCGCTTTCCATTCTTGCGTACGCTGTACGTACGCAGCATAGTTGTAGCCAGTAGTTAATTCTGATTTACCCGGTAATTTAAACATTTCAACGTAATCTTACGCCATGTCATAGGCCCTACTTCATTTACCTTAAAGATGTGAACTTTGTCTTATAACCGGTGGTGTCTCAGTTGTTGTTACACTAATATTAGAGTCAACATATTTGTTATTTTATTGTAAATTGTATTTGAATTGAGAGTTAACTGCTTATTTTCTCTCTGCTCAGCTTAATTGGGTCTTTAAGAAGACTGTTTCAAAAAAATTTTTTTTAATATTTCCATGTAAAGTGTATTCCTCGATATTCGGGGCATCCACAATATTATAAAGAAAGAAAGAAAGAATAAAGAAATAAGCGAACAACACCTACTAAATACATCAAATAACCCTGTTATCCCCCGACCCCGCTATTGCCCCAGTACTTTACCATACAACACTAACGTTAGTGACCGCTAGCTACTAGTTTTCATATGTAATTTATCATGTTATTGTTACGAACGTGAGGACATCGAACATAATTAGTTGACCATCAAGTAACGTAAGATGAAAGAAAGAACATAAAATGTATGGACAATGTCAAACTGTATGACCACTGTAGTGAACAGGTCAATGTCACGTGTATTGCTATGTTTGGTTCAGGTTCTCTCCGATTGGTTTATTATCGTTGAATGCAACCGTGATCTTGAAAGCTCAACACATGGACGTTATGATACCGATGCTGAAGTGGTACATGATCACTTATGCTGTATCGTTGCTATGCCAAATCTTCATAACCTACTTCTGTTTATACGCCTTCATCACGCGCAAGAACCCTTTACATATTCTAAAGGTCTTATCCCCGGCGATACTGACTGCCTTTTCTACCTCGTCTAGGTAAACTACCGTCAATACTGTATTCGCTGAGCTTTTTCTTCAATATCTTTTTCTTTTGCAAATACAAGGAGTTATAAACAAAACATTTTGTTTTCAGTTATTATATACGCTCCATGTGTATTTGTAGTTAATTCATCTCGGAGACCAGAAAACATCTCCGTTATGTATGCTTGTATTCATTTAGTACACAACAATTTGTAAGATCCAGAAGGGCTCGGTTGAGGAGACTTCATTGCAAAAGGTATATGGAATATACCATTTATGCATTTTTGAAATTAATAGTCGTGTCATTTCTGCACAGTTATAAGACGATGTCCATCGCAATTCGCTGTGTTGCGGTACATCTTGACGTTGATAAACGAGTTGTTGGCTTCATGATGCCACTTGGTGCCGGTATCAACATGGATGGTGTTGCGATTGGTCAGGTTGTTGCAGTCATCGGTATAGCCCAGATAAACAACCATTACTTGACTGTAGGTGATCTACTGAAGATCTGGTAGGCCTACTTTACGTAGTTCTTATTTATATCTTACGACATTCCCATTGTCATTACTGTGTTGCTTCCTTGTATGTAGGCAAAAATTGCAGTGTTACATAGCAGAGCATATAAATTGTTATTATTTGGTCAGTACGTGTAACACCAAAGTCCCCTACAGTAGCGCCACTCAGCATATCACCACTGCCACAACTTGAATATAAATTCAAACTAGACTGTTGCGGATTGGGATAAATGTCTGGTTGACTGGGCAACGAGATTGTTGCTTACGATTTGTTACGTCGTTGGTACGTTGCGTGTATTGTATATGTAATATAAACAAGCGTTATTGTGTTTCTAGACACATTTTCAATGCAAACACATATACACAATTGTTTGCAATTGAAATTGAGATACTTCGTTACAGTGATTAAAAGGCTACCAAATGAAAATTTATAAAGATTTGTCCGTGAAAGTTTTTTACCATATATTTATATTTAAAAAAAATTAGCAACAAACATTTGCCTTTTCAGACACCTCACGTTTATTTCATACGTTATCGATGGCAAGTAGAATATTAAAAATATATATATTATAAATTATACAACAATAACTTCTATGAGCTTTAGCCATAGCTGCACACGAGAAAAGACTTCAGTTACTTTTCAATTTTCGCTCAATTCCTATATAAATCCTTACCACGGTCACCCTCAATTTAAATTCAGAACATTTAAGAAATATATATTTTAGCCACTATCACAAAAATAACTACGTTATCGCTACATATCAGTGGTATGACTGTCATTTTAACTAAACATTATTCTGTGCAAGAATACAGTAATTCATTTCACCAAGAAATATATTTTATGCACAATCCAAAATTTACATGCCTTAAAATCGCATTAGGTGTTGTTAAAAAATCAATAAACATGCATAATATTATCTAACTCGTTATGTGTTTCAGCTTATTTTCTTCTTCGATGAGTCTTCCCACTTCGATTGGAGGCAAAACGGCATGGTTAATGCAGCTGTTGTGGCTAATATGCTGAATCTACCCATAAGTGATATTTTTTATTTTGTTCCTTTTGAAGAGTTTCAGTAAGTTGTTATTATCCTGTTTTGTTTATTTTATATTCTTGTGCTTTGCTTTGTTTTGCCCATCCTTGTTTATCACAACATTGGCAAAAATAACATAATTATGAGGTTATAATGTAACTTTATATAATAGTATTGTCATACATGTTAAGTTTCAGAAATGCCAGTCCAGGAGATTTATACGTAAATCGGATGGTCTCGGAAAAACGGGGATTTATATGTAAATCGGGTAGTCTCGGAAAATCAGGGACTTGTACGTAAATCGGAGGGTCTGAGAGAACAAAATATTACAAAACGAATACTTTCCATGATAATAACAACCATGTTTTATTATCACCAATCACCAACAGTTCATATATGATACAAAAACACATTAGATATTTGTATATATATATATATATATATATATATATATATATATATATATATATATATATATATATATATATATATATATATATATATATATATATATATATATATATATATATATATATATATATATTCACAAATAACTCATCAGCTCTAGACATCTGGCACAGAAGAATAACGCACATGTCGATCTCACATAGAGCATGCAGGGTGACTTTACCAAGCATGACAGGCACACGCCTCTAATTTATGAAAACCCTCGCACATATATCACAAATCTACCAGAAAAGAATAACGTCCATGTCGATCTCACAGAGCATGCACAACAGACGCAAGCCTACACATTTACTGGTGATCCTTCACATAATCCCATGTCGCAACCTTGGCCGATCCTTCTCTGGCACAAAGGAATAGCAAGGATCGTCTGTGTTGATTTTGCATGACAGCAGCAGGGTATCGTTGCCGAGCTGCGACCAATAGTCGGTGTCGATCTTTCGACACATCGAGAACACAAGCTTGCTGTCGGCGTTGCTGTGGGCGATAACAGAGAGAGTTGTCATCAAACGTGCGAGGACTGGCCGAACTTGCATAGGCAAAAAATTTCGCCCCGCTCTTCGTCTCTGGGGCGAAAGGCCTGACGTGCATTTGCTAAAGCGCCATTTTGGCAGTTCCGTAGCCATTTGGCTACGGAACTAATAACTTAAGTTTTAAAACCGATACGCACTAACCGTTTCATATGTGTATTCTGTGACATACAACCGACAATTGGGCGTCAAGAAACTGAAGAAATATGCTCCAAATAATTACTTATGAGTACTTTTATCGGTGACATAGAAAACATTTCACAATTAGCCGCCATACTGTGCACGTGATGTTGCCTTTGGGTCACATGATCAAACGCGATTTCGTGTAGAATGAGGCCAGAATGGGCCAGCAGCACAGACATAAATAAAACAACCGTTAGTAAGTTAGTAGTTTATAGGGGCATTATTAATGATGTAACTCTATGGCCAGCAGACGGCAATTCTTAGCGTGACCTTATATAGATCTATGGAAATCCCGCGTGCTATTCTCGCTCACAACAACATCCGGTTATATACAAACCTTGACAAGCACATGCGTTCTGACAAAAAGGTAATAATTTCACACTTTTACATGGTTATTGTCAGGTAACTTTAGTAATATACATATAAGAATGCATACAGACACGAAAGACGTGTTTATTGCTCTGTTTATGGCGTTTTGTAAGGTTTCACGTTTCATGAAAATACTTACGTTTCGGCCGAGCGAGATCTTCGCCGTACTAGTAGCAACAGCCAGATAGAAAAACATTGTAGGGCGATTGACTTTGCCTAAACTTGCATGGCGAACAATATCGCTCTTGCCACCGTGCGCTACGTTTGTGTGCGTATTGCACACTCTACAGTATACAAACGTCGGTCCCTTGTCACTGTGGCATATAAACTGCAAGTCAGTCGCCCATTCAAGCTTGTATTTTGCAGCGTATTTCTTCTTCTTCGCAGAACTACCGCATGGCGAATCGGACCCGCGCTTCGCCATAGTATTGTTTCCGTGCTACAAACATCGAATCAGACACTTTGTAACACTTGGTGCACAGAACACGTGGGGAAAAACAGCCAATCGAAAACCGTATAAGGCGGCAGGCCCAGACACATTTGCCGAGACCGAGTACAAGAAATACGTCGTGATTACGTTGCAAGCCGAGCACGTTACAACAAAAACGGCCAATCAGAACTGGTATTCACCACTTTCTGTTGACCCAGAAAAACATACTCGAGCCAGCCGGAAATAAAACCCAATTAGGCCATGCCGAGTTCGGAAAATAACATAGAAAAAAATATGTTTTGGTTTCACTGAAAGTCCAGGAGATTGGTTCTCCTTTCCAGGAGATCGGGAGATTTGGTGGATTTCCAGGAGTCTCCCGGCGAATGCGGGAGACTTAACATGTATGGTATTGTTATATTGTGTAGTTATATAATCCAGTATTGCAATCACTTGTGTCTCATTCCACCTTTGCTGTTTCGAAACTAGGCCAATTTGATTCACCCACGTTGCCTGTGTCTTTCGGAAGAGACACTAACAGCCGTTGGTCCCTTCTACTTGGTCTCTATGCCAAGGGGTGTAAAAGATCCCAGGGAGGGAAATGGAAAAAACCTGTCATGGACTCACTAATTCTAGAGAAAGAAAACCGAAATAAACAGGGTTGCGTTTAGTTAAATGTCACACAAAAATGTCGTTTTCCAAAATGACATGATATGGATAACAAACCACAGACTACGCGACGGAATCCCAATCAAAGCGCTGTGTCCAACACCAGTTATTGATGAAGTCATAGACATAAACTGAAGTGGTTCAGGCGCATTAAGAAAAGTAGAATTCCAGTCAAAGCCATATTAGCAGTGATAACGAAGGTGAGGAAGACCGCACATAATATGGAGGGAGGACTGCTTGGGTGGAATGAATTGATCATGAAAGTGAAAGATCGGGTAGAATGGAAAATGAGTGACGTATTCTGTAAAAGCTACGTGCACAAAGCGACGATATCTCAAACGGACGAATTAATTTCATAAATGTTGGGTACTTATCATTTACAATTGTCAGTTACAGTTACGATTACACATCATCACAAAAGCTCAATTACAACACAACTAAATCAATTACAATTATATGGTTTCAAAACATTAATTTCAGTTACGGCGCTTAAAAAAAATATTTTTTTAATGCGGGTAGGAAACTTTATCACTACAATTATGTTGGATCATCCGGTAAGGCATGCGGTACATGCATTTGAATTACTGTGTCTGTTTACAGAGACTCGATGCGAACTGTTGTCAATGTGTTAGGAGACGTGTTCGGCACTTGCATTGTGGACCATCTGGTGAGGGCAGAAGTTGCAGCACAGGATGAGGATGCTGTTACTACCCATTATAGCTCCAATAGCAGAAGAGCGTAACTTCAGTCACGATACACAGGGTTGTGTTATTTAAATCACGTACTTACTTCCGGCATGATCGTGATAGGATGTAAAAATTTAAAAAAAATTCTATAGCGTTATGCACAAGCGAAATATATAAACTTTTTGATGTTTTAGCAAATGCTATGTTATTTTAATGCGTCTTTCATCTTAATTAAAATTATTCTCATCATTAAAAGTATGAATTCAGGCGAAGCCATCAAATATTCCAAAATCTAAAATTAGCACTATTTTCTACATTATGCCTTTGCAAATGCTACATATGGAAGGGTATTCTTGCCATAAACGCGACGGTTTAACCGTGACACTTTTATAGCCAATCACAACCTATATTTTAGTCGTGACACTTTTAGAGCCAATTACAGCCTTTATTTTGGTCTTGACATTTTAACAACTAACGGTTCTTTTTTACCATATATATGTATAGCACGAATACCCTGCCATACACGTACTTCATTACCATTTATGCTTTGATTGTCATGATCTTTTGTTGGATTTGGATATGTATTCCAAAATCAATGCTTCCTCAAGAAATGCTAACCCGACCAGGCTATTAACACACTAATATAACAACACCAATTAACCTTTTAATAATAATAATTTTATTTCTTTCCAATCATGGAGATTGGATAAAAATACAGAGAAAAATATCCGTTTGCTAAAACTAAGCATGTACATTGTTTTTAGAAAATATCTTAAGCTAAAAAATAAATATATATATATATATATTGTTTTTTTAGCTTAAGATATTTTCTAACAAAATGTACATGCTTAGTTTTAGCAAAGGAGTATATATATATATATATATATATATATATATATATATATATATATATATATATATATATATATATATATATATATATATATATATATATATATATATATATATATATATATATATATATATATATATATATATATATATATATATATATATATATATATATATATATATATATATATATATATATATATATATATATATATATATATATATATATATATATATATTCGTGTACTTGAGTATCCTTTTGAAGTAATCGTACTTATACTCATATAACTTATGGATCATGTACTTGTACCCGCACTCAATGTACTCAGATTTTACGAGTATATTACGAGTACATCTGAGTCATTTCTCAATATATGCTGTGTAAATTAATTTATATGTAGTTTACAAAATGAAAGTTTCCTGAAGTATTTGAATTTTCAACTATTTGTTTTTTACTTTATTTCTGATTGATTACCCACCTTACCATCCCTACACATAGTACACCCCCATTCTCCAATAACCATGACTATGATACCCAAAAAGGCAACAGGCAGTATCTTTTCCCAGTCAGAAACACCGGATTAAGCAAACAATTGTAGACTACTAGTTCAGGCCATAATCCGTTTGTTTAATTAAGCCACCAGGATGTCCACAAAGCACCATTCATCAGTGTTCCTATCAGTTAGCCACGAGATGCCTTTGATGCAGTCAGGAAACCATGCCACTTGGCACTGGATGACAGTGGTAACTGCTAAGAACTTTCCGTTGAGTCCTCGGTAGAAGTAAGGTGACTCCAGTCAGAGTGCCTCCTACACCAGTATAACCTGGTGCCAGCAGTCTGGCTTAAAAGTACAAAGGGGATGTTGAGCCTGTTGTATTGGCATGTGCTAACCCTCTCAACAACCAGTATTCTAAGCTCTGAACATTGCACAGAAAATTGCAAACTTCCAATATAAACAGATTGCAAATTGCAATTTAACAAGATTTGCCATCCAAGCCAAATGCCCAGATGGCTAGTGGACAAGGAAGCCATTGGCTTATCGAGAGTCCAACAATGTTCATCTACTTATAACCCGCCTTCTTGAGATATGTGTCAACCTTGTTTTTAAACAATGTCATATTCACGCTGCTAGCAGTTACACAATCTGTAGACAATTTGTTCCATTCATTTATTGTCCTCTGTGAGAACGAGTGCTTCCTGATGTCCAATCTACATTGATCCTTTACTAATTTTACCTCATGTCCTCTAGTTCTGCTATCCTTCTTGAGTGAGAAAAACATATTTCTATCAATATTTTCATACCCATTCAATATCTTAAAAACTTCAATCTGATCTCCTCTTAACCTCCTTATCTCTAGAGTTGTTAAACCACATTCTTTCAGGCGTTCTTCATAACTAAGGTCTCTAAGTTCTGGAATAATTTTAGTTGCTCTCCTTTGTATGCGTTCAATTTGGACAAATCTTCTCACCTCTACCCCTTCAAATGATGTACATATTTAGGGCGGGGGGTATGTTTAGTCACTGGTGGACTAACTACAAAAATATTGGTTTAATGAGTATTATTATATCATAGCATGTGGTTTGTGAATTGTTAGCTGAAGTAAAGAAGGGACTCCATGCAAAAACTTATTTTATGAGTCATATCATGTCTGCATATTTATAAAATATAGGGGCTTGTAAAAGGTAATCGTATGTTTGGGGTTCCCATTTGTTTGCAAGGGTAGGTATTCGTTTGTCTTCAAGTATAAATAATATATTATATATATTGATGTAAACCATAATTATATGTCATGGGTCTATGGAAACTTCCCCACTGTACAAAGTATGTTACAACTATTGGAAAAATGCAACACAGTCCATGATATGGATTAACTTAAGATGATCCTTATTTAAGTCATTGATTAGACCATATCCACTGTCAAGACACGGGGTTCAGAGTCCTGAGACTATGTAGGTAACATCTGAGGACGCCTAACTGACCCTTGATTGCAATGGCTAACAATGACTCAAGTGCTTCATAACAATGAACTCTGTGTGGGATCAGTGAAGTCATGAGAAATGCAGCATATCTCATGAAGCCATGAGACATGTTAGTCTGGATCTGAGAGAGCAGGGACTGGGGGAGCAGAGATAAGAGAAATGCTTAAAAAAGAAACGTAGCCAGTGTGTTGTCAGGTAACAAATCCTCCTGTTGGTTGCTTTGTTTTAATTGAAGTGAATGTTATTGTTGTCGAAATAAAGAGTTTTTTTACTCTTGTCCTCATACAAAATCTGATCAACTGCCATTGCATATTCACTTGTTGCTGAGTTATATAAATTAGATTAATTAATTATTCTTAGTTTAAAATATATGTTATTATTTAATAATTATAAAATATGTACTCATGAGAATGGACTCATACTCGTACTCAACTTGTATCAATGTACTCGTACTGATCTATCATTAGTGTACTCGTACTCATGAAAATGTAGTCGGCCCCAGGTCTGGTATGTAATGTCCGTGACATATTGTAGTGTCACTGACATCTTGTAGTGTCCACAATGCAGAAATGCAATTTCAATTTGACAAACGTTTATGAACGTTTAGTAACCAATTAGTGTGATTTTCTTTATTAAATTATACGTGTGTTACCTAGCGGTTTACTGAAACACAGTTTTGGCTTTCAAGTGTATCGTGTGTATATATGTTAACAATAGTAATTACATGTAAATATGTATGTTCTTATTTGCTAACATGATAGTGATAAGGATTTGCAGTCTTGATTAAGGTACCAATTTGGTTTAGACATTTGACAATCACCTTGGCTAGTTGATATATGCACATTATCATACACTAACTAGATGCCTTGTTTCATGAATCGTGTTAACAATAGTAATTACAATAGATAACAATTAAATGCATCATCGAACTACTGATAGCATGAGATTGCTATAAAAGATTATACTGTTTGCTGCTATTTCTTCACATGTTTTGAAGTATAGCAGTGTGTGTGTGTGTGGTGTCACTAATACTTAAATGCAGTTTTGGAATAAACAGTGTTTTGAAGCATCGTTGTACAAGTTTTATCTTTAAGAACCATTTCAACAATAATTCATGAAAAAATGCACACGTGCATACTACCTTATTCCTAAAACATAAAAAGACATATATTGCTTTCAGAATATTAATATATTTACACACAAGTATTGTATTAAAACAAGTTAATCATGCATGTGAGATGGTGTACATTATTAAGGAATATAAATTGTCACAACCCTTCTTTATAGTATAAAGTTGACTAATATTCTAATATATTATAATCCAAAACAACACTAACACTGAATGCCCCACCAAAGTTTATAAATTTACTTGTACGTTGATGTTTATTTTCCAGCCATCGTACATGGTGTAGGGCAGTATGTGCATTGTACATAATTTAATATAAGAACAATGACCCCTTCTTTTAGATACTCTTTACGCAGACTCATTTACATAATTCCATTATCAATCAGAATGAATGCCATTCAGTTGTATGCCTGTGATACAAACTTTTGAAATCATGACCAAACCTACACACAGGGCTGGGGTCAATTCCTTTAAATCAATACCGCTCCAAATCCTTGCAATTCCTTTTCATTCAATTCCAATTCCTTTTTTTTGCAATTCTTTTTAGTAATTCCAATTCCTTTCAAAATCGTTCAATTCCCGCTCCCGCTCCAATTCCACATAACGACAAAAGTCAACAATGAAATATTAATGTGCATGTAGCATGTCATTATTCTTTGCATAATCACTATGACTATCATACATGTGTAATGTACATTCATACATGTTAAGCCAGGTGCATGATAAAATGTGTGGCTGTAAAACAAGTGACAGTACAATTGCCTAATTACGTTGCCTGTTGTGCAAACAGTCTGTTCACTAAGCAAACATGTCACTGTGGGCATATTGACCGACCTGTACACTATGACTGTTGCACACTGTTCTGATGATGCATGTTAGGCAACACATTTATACTGGCAAGTTGGAAACCATTTTCACACATTTGGGCTACAGCTAGCTTGCCTATGCTTTGTAGTGTTGGTCAGTGGTCATTGATCTCTGATTAGTAATCAGTGATTACTGATTGATCAACCACATGGCTGTAGCCTGCCAATAAGTGTATTTTCATGGGTGTAAAAGGGCTAACTTCCCAGGTCTGTAAACAGTTGAAAATATCTTTGATGTTTCTATTAAAGCCAGTCTGGAACCCTTCATTAACCCGCTGGCAAGTGGCAACATAAAGAAATCATAAGATACTGGCATGAATGACAGGATTTCAGTTTTCAGATCCTCAATGCATGAGTTGATAGCATTATTATACACAGAAAAATATTGGTTGATGTCACACAAAAAATCAGATGATCAATTCCTTTCCATTCAATTCCTAATTCATTTTGTTCAAAATGTTTTAATTCCAATTCCTCTCATTCAAAATCTTTCAATTCCAATTCCGGGTTTGGACTTGGAATTGAATTTATTAATTCCAATTCCTTTGGAATTGACCCCAGCCCTGCCTACACATGACATTTATAAATACATTCAACATTTTCTTTGCTTCTTTTTGTCTAGTCAATTTAAGTAGTTTTCCGGAGTAACACGTCCCGTATATGCTATATTTTATTGACGTAAATGTTTCTATTCATCTGCCATTCCCGCTAAAACGTATTGCATTCACCAATTGGCAAATGGAATGGTAATCTGTATCACTAGCATGTACCATGTTGCATCGAAAAAACTACAGCTTGCCTTTAAGTGAATTACAGTGAGCATCTGAGATATGGCGTCCATCTTCAAAACGAATAAAAAAAATCCATAAAAACTACAGCTTGCCTTTAAGTGAACTACAGTGAGCATCTGAGATATGGCGTCCATCTTCAAAGCGAATAAAAAAAATCCATAAATATTAAATAATAATAGCCACCCTCTTCCTTTAAAAAAGTCCGGACGAGAAACTATTTTCTTTTTTTTTAGATCATTTTGGTAAACATGGACGTTGCTTTATGTTGGTTCTGTTTTGGACCGGAGATAAAATCGGTCCGGGGACCAGTTTTGGCAGCTACAATTGGTCCCCTTGAATAAAATGGTTTTAGCTGCCAGAGGCTGTCCTTTGACTTCGAATTCAGGACGGCTTTTTTCAGAGGGGTGAAACTGGAATGCCTTCTCGCTGAAGCACGATTATTCGGCAAGCAGCTGGTCGGCCAATCTAAATCGACAAATGTAGTGTTCTATTATCCACCAGAGGCGCCACTGGTCATTTCGGGTGGCCTTTCTCGACTTATTATTTTCATCCTTGTGTTTTCTACCGCGCCCGTTGCATTTTACTTTGATATGTTAGCAGTTTACGCATCGGCTTCCCAGTCCTCCCCACGCCAGCCTGCTTACACAAGCGTTTGTTTTAAAATTTAAAACGAAGTTAGGATATTTTGGGAAGTACATGAAACAGTTTTGTTGTTTTAGTGAATAACGAGAAAAAGTAATGAAACATTTACAAATCGCTTCTCGTAATCGTATGTGACACGATGAGTAGAGTCTATGTTTTGTGAAATTACCATATATCAAGCTATTGAAACGATTGCTGTCGGTATAAATTACAAATATATCGATATAATGGCGTAACTTTTCAGACGAGCAAGAAATCACCAAAGATGCTTTCGCCCTGAAAATTTAACTGCTTATTGCACAGTGTTATGCCAACACGGCTGTTCAGTCGATTTCACAATATTTAACGGTATGCCATCGTATATGCTTCACAGAGAAGTTGAGATGGCGTTGGAGTTAACAGGTCTGCCAGGGGTGAAATGCAAAGCGCTTTGAGCAGTTCCAACGACTGGATTCCGCACTATGTAAGAACGTACCTTCACCCTCTACATATTTACCTATTGCAATACAATGGCGATAGTCTCATAAGTATTACGATAGTATCACGGAATAGCGAATAGCCAGGAGGAGAGTCCCAAACCATCGACAATAGTGATGCATCGATAGTTCCATGTGAGCCCTATTATTAAACTCCAAGTGGTTTGCTCGCCTTCTCCGTCTGAACGAGATGTAACCACGACAGCACTTGACGTGAGTGGCTGAGTGCACAATGCTCGCATTGTGCGCCACTGTAACTCAATGTTGCATCGTGTCACGTTGCGTCGGTTGTCATGGTATTATGACCCGCCCAGCACTTGCACCCGCCCGCGAGGCTCGACACGACTACGTCCAATGAGCCACTTCGACCGGCCTGTGGCGGGAACAGCAGGCGTCATTCAGTTACACGCGCAGACAATACAAAGAGGTGATATAGTGCGGGAGATACATGGTGGGCGGACCGAGGCATACACACGGTATTGTCGCCGCAGTCAGCAATTGTCTTACGGAATAATCAAATTTGTCGAAGGGCAATGTCCAACAGGTTTCGATTATTGGGACTTGTTAATGAAAAGGTGAACTGACTTGTTAATGAAAAGGTGAACTGTAATTAACTGTAGCGGGTTTGGGGCCACGCTGCTGCTGCTGACGTCGTCACACCCCATCGAACGCGGCTGCAAGATTCAACGAGGCCCCTCCCTGGAGTAGTTACTAGTTGTCTCCCTGTGCAAGGCAGTTTGCAGACGTTCTCGGCTAGCATGGCAAAGAGGCGTGTGGCAGTCTAGATTGAGGATTGGATTTGGACGACACCATTCACCGGACTCAGGTAATTATGTTTATGTTAAGACTGAAGCGATGCGTTATGACTCGGTTTTGATTCACCGCGGTGTGCGTAACTGCATAACTGTTAGCGTAACAGCTGGGACGACTGTCTTCAGCCACGACACGCATGGCTGGACGCGGCCACGCGTGGCTAGGCAGTAGGAGTAGGTGGACTCTCGGTGTTGTAGCTATTTATGCACTTACACCCAAACCTTCTTATAGCCAGTTGTACACGCACAAGGGTCAAGGCCATCAAAGACGAGTACTAAAGATCTGTCTTCGAATTATCTGACTGGTCGAGTCTGTACCTAAATAAAAGTCTGGCCTGACATCAATGATTATGTATTAAAACTGCGTTTATACAACAGGGCACAGTATGCGGAATATATCAAGTTTTTGTCAACATTAAATCTGACAAAGGCCACATTACTACTAAAGTCCCACAGGAGTCAATCCTGGTACCAATCCATTTATATACTAGTCATATAAATGACATCGTATTTGCGAGCACTTTGTTCGAATCAGTAATATAGATGGGTGTTTCTCTAAAACCTTATCACTGAGGGGTGGCGTTTACTACAAATTCATAAAGAACGTGGTGTATCTGGTTAAATTCGGAGCCGTTTGTATTTTACATCGTTACACTAGATTTAAGTCATGATGTAATAGGACGCAATCTGAAGATAGCCATCAGGGCTGCGAAGGCGGACCAGTGTTGCTGACCTTTCCTGTAACGTGCCAGGGGAATGGGATTTGTACTATAAAAAAATAATGTTGGCTGTTGTTATAGGTCCGGGTCCGGACGTAGTGCAAAAAGGCTATTGGTTCAGCACTTCATGTGCGCATGCCCAATGAGAACTTGCCGGTAAAAAAACGGCAGCAGCTACAGTTCCGCTGTAAACCAAGCTAGAATAGGTCCGGCACTAAAACGTTGCAACACTAACGGCCGCACATCTCACGTAGGCGATAATAAGGCCTGTGTCTTGGTATTCCAAAGTTCGAGGCATATGTGTATTGCTATATTAGAACATCAGTGTTGTCAATTATATATACGTTCAAGCGCAGTTATGAATAAAACCACACTCATTGTCAATCATCGAAGTATGAGGATATACCTGCCTAAATTAAAGATGTCTCCTAATACTTTTGATCTCGTTGAAGAAGAGAAGAGACCTATCCTAGCTATGCTTTTCAAATAGTTGTATATATCATTACTTTGTCAAATTTGAGCGTATCAGATAATATTCCGGTGTTTAACACCTGGTTTATTAATTATTTGTTGACCGTCTGCATGCGCACATTATATGCCGCTAGGTATAAGTGCACACACTCACTGCACATACAAAGCGGAAAGAGTGCCGGACCAATAGCTGTACAGTTGTGCTTACGGGTCCGGAGCGCTAGCCACTTCGTTTAAATGTTTGCCCGTTGTCCATTAGACAGACCGTCGCCTGCATGGTCTCGTCGATGGGTCGTTTGTGTTTATTCACCGTGAAAGCCTTCGCATCATTGATGCAGATTACTCTTACCGGAACGTAACGTGCTAGTAGCAGCGATTGATTTTATATAAATGGTCACGTCTGGTCACTACTGGGCTGTTAGTCCCTGCGCGGTCAATATACACACTCGAGTAGTTGCCCTTAGGCAACCTGTCAGTTACCTTTACGCAGTCACACTAACCAGACCACCATTGCATGGATACAATGGACCTAGGAATGTATGAAGTACGCAAAACCATGGATACACGTAGCTCATAACAGCACTTTCTCGTAACTGGATACACCAGACTGCTCGAGTTTGATGTATTCGTTGTTATTTATGTTGACAATAACATGTTTAGGAATGTTTTTGTTTATAAAAAATACAACATTACTATAAAAACAATATAATTTTAGATATAATACCATTTAACACGATAACTCATTAACTGCTGATACAACATTTGTCAAATAGTAGGCAATAATATGTTAACACGATGGTAGGAATCCTTGTCTGACAAGCAGTTACTGCCAAAACAACGGCTTTGCATATCTCAAATGATTGTCGAAGAAAAACGAAGCACACTACTCAGGCCACCGAAAAGGTTATGTGGAAAAGGTTTTTATAAGGTGTTTATCAATATGGTACACTTTTATGTCACCGACAAGTCACACAACTAAGCGGTCCGGTCGGTAATTTAGCAGGCGCGATTTATTGTTACTTTAGCTGGTCGGTGTGAGACTGCTCACTGTTACGTCATATTGTCACTTTGTCGGAATTTTATTGACAAATCACATGAGTGCCCAGTACAACGCCATAGGGAATGGCTTCGTATTGTCGCCATCGGCTGTAATGGTCGTTTTATTCAGCTTTACCTTTACTATTGAAATAATTTGGGAGTTTCCTGGGGTGCCCGTAAACGCACGGTGCTGTATCTAGCAAGACGATGTTCAACTGTATATTTCAGAATCTTATGTATACATCAGAGCCCGCGTGTACTGGGATTCATGTCCATTATTTTCATAAAGGAGGTCCCGTGAATGTAAGGGAAATGTCAACGCATCATCTTCACAGTGTGTTGTGGTTAGGTATCACTGGATATTGCGGCCATACAGTTGTCTGCTATTGCCTCTATCGCAGAATCATCTTAAAGATGTCTCCTCTGTTCCGCACTTATTTGAACCCTTCGCGAATTAAGTTCGTTGACATACATATATGTAGTGGGTCAGTATTTGAATTAAGTAATATGAACAGTCTTTTTAATAATATAATACTGTAATATAATAATGTGTCTTTTGCACACCATCGACCGTTAGATCGGGTACCTTGCAAAAGTGTGAATAACTTCATGCTGTACAGTTATACAGAGAGGTGAGATACACAAAGGTGAGATACACAAAGGTGAGATACACAAAGCAACTTTAACCCTTTTCGCCGAATTTTGGTTTGTCCAAACCCAACTTAATGCGGCAGTTTGTCCGAAGATGTTATCAAGACTAAATAACACATTTGCACAAACGAGCTAACAAATCATAGTCGTTGCTAGATATGTTCGATTTTATAGGAGATGAGTATGAAAACAACAGTAGCGAGAAATCGAAGCGCACAGGCAGCTTTAGTAGACCCATCGTGTAATGCCTACTAAACACCAACGATGAATTTCCAGCGAGAATAGGTTTTGTAATTAATTTACTTCCCTCAAGTAGGCTGTAAAATTCAGCACACGTTCATTTTATGGTGACAAGCTTTTGCCATGGAGTAATATGCAAATGATCTCTGACTATAGGGAAGAAAACACACAGTGAGTAATCCATTTATTATGTGCAGATGCACTAAATCAAAAACTAGACCCATTACTCTTTTCTTCCGTTCTGGTAGAAATTGTTCATGTTGTTTTGTCATGGATTGTAAAATACAACTTTAGTTTTCTGTCATCTGGCGCTAAACCGTGGCCACCTGGTGCGAGCAGTTAAAAACCCTACGTAACATTTACACTCTGATCTGAATCATGTCCCGAAATCTGTCATTACGCGTGCCCAGAACTCGACGACAGGTGGTCGCGTTTTCAAATATGATAATTGGCAGCTTTTCTACAACATGCGAGCAGGGCTGGGTCCAATTATGTAATTGTAATTGTAATTGTAATTGATTACAGCAAAATCATGTAATTGTAATTGTAATTGATTATGGTTTCAAAATGTTGCTGTAATTGTAATTGTAATTGTTATATTTTGTATAGTTGAAATTTTATTTCAATTACAATCAATTACAGTACGTTTCATATCACAAACTACCTGAACGAATTGTCAATAAAAATATAATTTAAGTCTCACATGAGTTGAAAATCAAGACTAATAATAACACCTGCTTATATATTTACATTTAAGTCTCAGTATTCACTGTCTGGTGGGTACTAGTCAGTGGTGCTAGTGGTGGGTAGCCTTAGCAATTAGCCTTTTCAGTAAGTTGGTAACAGCCAGGAAGCAATAAACAATGCACAGACATTCAGTCAGAGTTAGCAAGCCAATTACACCCCTTGTGTTGTGGTGGGTTGGAGACAGGTCAGGTGGCAAGGACTGTTTATATGGCCTCTCTTCCCATTCCCAACTCACACAAAGCAAAGGGCAGACCAATTAAGAATGTCAGCTTAGAGCAGGAGCTACAACCTCAAAGTAAACACATCAAACCCTATTATTAGTATTTTCCAAAGAAAAATTTAAGAAATGCGCACGGATAAATGTCTGCATTGGAATATGTCCTGTAGGATTATGTCTGGATATTGCATTGTATTTTTATATAATAAAAATATGTTTTAAACGGCTATCTTTTTATTTAGTATAATTCAAAGTCACAATTCAACAAAATGTACAAACATTACCGTTATATTTGTTTATCAATTGTGTACAAAATATTGAAATTAAGCAAAACGCGCAAAAATACATAATTAACAAATGCTGAATATATTTGGTTCCGCATAATGTAATTGTAATTGTAATTAAAATTGAAACAGTGTAATTGTAATTGTAATTGATTTAGAAAATTATGACTGTAATTGTAATTGTAATTGAAATAAAAAAATTAATGTAATTGTAATTGTAATTGATATAATTTTGTGTAATTGGACCCAGCCCTGCATGCGAGCAATATTCCTTTGTCGCCATCTGTCGATGTGACTGAGAGGAAAAGCACAAACTGGCACAGTCACTCTCCGTGCTCGCAGAGTCAATAATTCATGCACGATTTAAAGCTCGGCGCTTGACATAATAGCTGGGATTAGCAGATGGTGTAGCGATAAGACAGTCATTATTAAATTAATTACCGTCCACTTGTAGCGCCTTTGCCGATTAAAGGGGTAGATTGTGCTTTGTGCGAAGATATCGGTCACGCTTCGATGCACACGACGAACACCGATAACACAGTTAATTATAAGGTTTATGTCATAAACAGTGTTTATAAAGCAGTGGCTGAAGTATTGTCCAAGTGTTGGCAAATAGGTTAAAGGTTTTCGAGAACAAATGCTGATTGTTTTACTTTGTCGTATGTAACTTGTTGCGCCACCACACTGTACAAGGGACGTGTTTGGTGTGTCCTCTTGCTGTACGTTGTCCGATATAGTAATGGACATTGCACAGTGCCGGGTTGACATACTAGATATTCTCCAGATGGTCAAGCGTAATTGGATATTCTCCAGAACGCCGTACCTTCACCATATATATTATTCCAAAGCTACGACAAGGCCGCAACTTTAACCACGGACTAGAAGTTACATTGTGGACATTTGTTTTCTAATTTCTGTTCCTGGTACTGGTCGATCACTTGCTGGCACCAACGTGAATTTCTGTTGGTTTTCCCTAGATGAGTATGCAGCAGTTTGGACAATTTGCAACGGATACCCCACAGAGTAAACGCGGCACGGTTAAAAGGTCTCACTCGCTGCAATTGTGGAATTTGACACTATTCCAATAGCTGAAAACGCTATTGACCAATGGATTTGAATTTTGAAGGAAGCCACATCTTCACCAAAGCTTCCACGCGACACGTTGTGGTACAGCAAGATCACAAACTAGACATCGCGGTTGTGAACAAGCTAATGATATCGTCGATATGCAGAAATACAAGTTGCTACGTTTCGCAGCAAACTACCAGTGATGCTAATGAAGAAATGGATGTTAGACACATCGCCGGTTACTGTGAACGATGGTCGAAACATACACAGAAGCACTATGGATAGGAAAAGACGACATTGGACGGAATAGTGACAGGGAAAAAAGCCGAGGCAAGCCACGTCGAATATGTGAAAAGGCCATCACATATGTGTTCGGGGGTGTAGGAAATAAAGTTACAGGAGAACAAATCACAGGGCAAAGTGTCGTCACCGATTTTTGCCAGAAAGATTTTGGCAGCGACGTGCTGAACAGGATATGTAAATTGAAGATTTGTCGCGTTACGTTGACCAAAATATGTTTAGAGAGCAAAGAAATGTGCTCAAGGTCCCAGCCCGTCTATGATCCGAGCCCAAGGATGTGCATTTGGTATGTTTTATCACAAACGCCAAAGAAAAATGTTCCAGTTGTTAAATTACAAACTGCCGTTAAACCACCATAATTGCTCTTTGGTCCGTTTTCATATCGCTGTGTGTGGGGATGGTGTTTATCGTTTCGTAACAATACACTAGCATAATATCTCACATTGCATTTGACCTTTCATCAGAGACACAGTGGCCACACAGTATGCCCTAAATCTATTTTAGATGCCGACTTTTGATTGTAGACATCACTATTAATGTACGTTATCAGGGTATTAGATTGCTTGTGTGACGCCGATGTGGCTGCGGGGCATGCTGGGAAACATGACTACTAGGTTACCAAGTCGTACACACTCGTGTATATTCCCAATAGCACTCACAGAGAAATTCATAGAAATGTTTGCAGTGAATCTATGCGAGATTTAATCAGGCACTGGACGTCGACAAATTGAATAAATCATGTGCATATATCAGTATAGCTTCAGAGCAATGAACTTGAATGAAGTCAGTTCTGTAGACACTACATAATCCAATGACCGGCGTAGGACATTCTTTGAATCTAAATATGTATTGTTGTCCACGATACGTTAGACATTTACCTCATGTGTGGACACTGTTACGTACCTTGGCATGGACGAATTACCGGCATAGACACAGTGTAGAAAAATGCTTTCTTTTATTACGCGGTATCCAGTCATTTGGACTGTTTAAAGCACTTTACACTTCACCCCCCCCCGCAGATGTGTTCACTCCAACGCCAACTCGACTTCTATGAGAAGCATTCAGTCACGCTGCAATTAGTACGCGAAGACTATTCATTTATATATATCCACCATGGTCTATGGTCTGGTACTCATTTATACAGCTGACTGAACTACGGGACATGCGGCTTTTAATGTCTTTTTGTTTGCTGATTAAGAATGCCTCCTATTGAACGTGAGGCGTTCACGGTTCGTTTTATTAAATGTATGTATATAATGTATATGTAATTCTAGTGTAATTGCATTACTGTTATTATGCACAAATGTACAATAACTATTTTAACGTAATTTCCGGTGTTTATAATAGAATTATACTTGCGGCGTGGCTTTGTGTATATTATCCTGACTGTAAGTACAATCCAACCGAAAAGTTGCCAATAATAAACTTATTCTGCTTCTGAAAGAATGCTTTAAAACTTTTAAAATTTCAGTTTAATTTCTTTCCTGGTGGTGCCACACTTTTTTACTGACGCCCCTCGCGTTTTCTTTTCAACCTTTTCCATATGTTCCGGTCCACAGTGCGTCTCGTGATCTGTGCTGCTTAATGTCCATCCCGGTCAAATGTTCGATTTCTTGGTGATGCGTCCTTTCGTGCATTTTATGTCAGTGGATTTTGGGTAAGGTCACTTTCACACATTTTATGATGGTTTTGAGGCGTCCTCGACAATTCATTCATTGCCAAGAAAAAAAACTGTAATAACCCGCTGTGTGTCAGCGGCCCACGGTGCATGCTTCGTGACCCCGGGGTCGCCGCTGCGCAAAACAACGCCAGCGCGTTCTAGCGCAATTAGATTCGTTACGTCATTTATAGCTTCACCTCGCCTTTGTTCCTTCCATACGGCGAAAACAAAGAACGGTGCCTGCGATTTCGTGCTACTATGTCATCCGTTCTTTATTGCCGGATTGGGTTTACCATAAGAGGCTCGAGTCTAACGCCATCTGTCTGTTAATTACGTCATCTTACCATCCTCCACCGCTGTGACTGGTTTGCACTGGTAAGGAAGGCGGCACGTTTCAGAAGACCTCGGAGTGAAATTCCAAAATCGTGCTGTAAGTCGTTGCTGCCATGCTTAGCATATATACGAACCTACACGGATTCACTGTGCCAAACAGTATTATCGCTAACACGCAATGTTTGTAGTGTACAGGTCAATGTGTTATTCTTTTATTGTACGGGCAGCCGAAATGACGCAATCTGTGTGCGTGCGTGATTGTATGCTGTTCTTCATCATCCCGCTCTGGAGCAGGTGTATGGGGCTCCCCCGCTCTGGAGTAGGTGTATGGGGCTCCCCGCTCTGGAGTAGGTGTCTGGGGCTCCCCGCTCTGGAGTAGGTGTCTGGGGCTCCCCCGCTCTGGAGTAGGTGTCTGGGGCTCCCCCGCTCGGGAGCAGGTGTCTGGGGCTCCCCCGCTCGGCAGCAGGTGTCTGTCGCAGAACGAGTGTTAATCATTTGTGAATAGTATAACCTTTGACTTCATGCTTCATTTTGTTGTGTGCAGAGGCGTCTGGTGACAATGCTCTGATAACTGTCACCCGAATGCCTACGTAGGCGTCAAACCGCATTTCTACACGACCATGAGCAAGTGCAAACATGACACCGACAAACAGTCATTGCATTCACCTCACGCCGAATTATTATGCAGCAACATAACGTTTCTGCTAGAAAATATTGTTACGGAAGTTAGTACAATGACCGGTATTATATATTAAACAAAAGAACGTGTACTCCATTATAACTGAACATGTTTCCAGCCATATGTTTTGCCTCACGTCTGCCGAAGATGCACAGATGTGTTTAATCGTAGCTAGAGCGCAGAGTTATCACAATAAATCACCGCTGTCGTATCTTCTAAACGTTGACGAATAAATGTAATATATATCACAATAAATAACAATATGCGCCAACGCAGGTTTGAGCATTTTTTCTGTTCGGCGGATGCCATACTGTTATTGTGTTCACGTCGTGACCAGGTCAGTTGATCATACGACATTTGACCACATAACAATAAATCGGGATGCAAATTATTGCATAATATCGCAACTAAATAACACTTTCAACACCAGCCGTAACCTTCTTAACGGACTGGCTTCGTCAGTCTCTGTTTTGTAAACAATGTCTGTTCTTGATAAGTTAGTGGCTTCGTCTGATGTCTGGCAGTGATAACGGCAGAATAAATATTCTGAAAGACGACAGGCTTCGTCTCTGTTTCGCGAACTTTGACTGTTTAAACGTTATTGGCTTCGTCTGTGCCACTGACAATGGTCGCTAATTATTTATTAACCCCCCCTGTTCACGGTAGCCAGATACGAACATTCATAATGAACTCGTGATAGTGAACTCTGGTAACGAGAACTAGAAATTAACAGCGGCAGTGAACTCTGAGATAGTGACCAAAATGTCGTACGAGCAAATGTAGAATATAGTTCAATCAACTTCAGCGCGTCCTACATATTTGTTTATTTTTATCTAACTAGTTCTGTGCCAACATCATGATTTATCACATTGTTTACAGCATCGCCGAGCTGTGGAATGTTGAAGGATAACCGGCGATAAACTCGGGTCATTGAACGGGAATGCCATTTGAAGCTGTACTTTGATATTTAGGCCGTATTCTCGTAGTATACGAACGTCACGTTAATATAGCTACGTCCATGTCTTTTGTTTGTGTCGGTGTTATTGTAAATTGCGTAACGGCGTGCGTAGTACAGACCGATTTGTTATCTACGTATCGTCACCTGGGCGACATTTACAAGTCACTTATTGTTAACCCACTACGATCGTCCATCACTACACAAACGTTAGTGGTACTCTCACAAACACGTCAGCGAAGACGCAAAACGAAAATTGAGGTCATGATGTCAGCCGCGATCGAGGCTGATCGCGCTTTTTCAACATGCATGAATGTTAAAGCAGAGTGACGTTTGAAAAGGCAGCACTTGTAAACAATATAGACGAGCAATACCAGGGTATGTAGGCACAGGGTGAAAGCAATACCAGGGTATGTAGGCACACGGTGAAAGCAATACCAGGGTATGTAGGCACACGGAGAAAGCAATACCAGGGTATGTAGGCACACGGTGAAAGCAATACCAGGGTATGTAGGCACACGGAGAAAGCAATACCAGGGTATGTAGGCACATGGAGAAAGCAATACCAGGGTATGTAGCACAGGGTGAAAGCAATACCAGGGTATGTAGGCACACGGAGAAAGCAATACCAGGGTATGTAGGCACACGGAGAAAGCAATACCAGGGTATGTAGGCACATGGAGAAAGCAATACCAGGGTATGTAGGCACACGGAGAAAGCAATACCAGGGTATGTAGGCACACGGTGAAAGCAATACCAGGGTATGTAGGCACACGGAGAAAGCAATACCAGGGTATGTAGGCACACGGAGAAAGCAATACCAGGGTATGTAGGCACAGGGTGAAAGCAATACCAGGGTATGTAGGCACACGGTGAAAGCAATACCAGGGTATGTAGGCACACGGAGAAAGCAATACCAGGGTATGTAGGCACATGGAGAAAGCAATACCAGGGTATGTAGGCACACGGAGAAAGCAATACCAGGGTATGTAGGCACACGGAGAAAGCAATACCAGGGTATGTAGGCACACGGAGAAAGCAATACCAGGGTATGTAGGCACACGGAGAAAGCAATACCAGGGTATGTAGGCACACGGAGAAAGCAATACCAGGGTATGTAGGCACACGGAGAAAGCAATACCAGGGTATGTAGGCACACGGAGAAAGCAATACCAGGGTATGTAGGCACACGGAGAAAGCAATACCAGGGTATGTAGGCACACGGAGAAAGCAATACCAGGGTATGTAGGCACACGGAGAAAGCAATACCAGGGTATGTAGGCACATGGAGAAAGCAATACCAGGGTATGTAGGCACATGGAGAAAGCAATACCAGGGTATGTAGGCACACGGAGAAAGCAATACCAGGGTATGTAGGCACATGGAGAAAGCAATACCAGGGCATGTAGGCACATGGAGAAAGCAATACCAGGGTATGTAGGCACATGGAGAAAGCAATACCAGGGTATGTAGGCACATGGAGAAAGCAATACCAGGGTATGTAGGCACATGGAGAAAGCAATACCAGGGTATGTGTTTTCTGCGAAGACTAGTTTCGCATTAACCATAAGAGTGTGGTAACAAGGCAAACCTAGCATCAGTCACCACATAATAACCGTCACCAGAATTACCGTCAACGGGATATATGTTCAGTGACATAGTTATCGCGTGGGAGAATTGGGTCATGCCATCATTTGGCTTAAATTTGTGATTTTTTTTTCGGATGCAACATATTCCACCACTACATGGTAGCATTGTAAACTAATGGGTAATTAAGCTTGCCTCCCTTGCGTGATCATAGATACGCCACTGAATGTGTCCTCCACCAAGTTACCGGTTTGAACAAAGGTTACAAAAATTGTGTTGTGATTTCACATACCACAAGGCGATTATAATCGACGTGTTGCGATTTGCCAATATCACAACGTGCATGGAGCAACTACGCCACAACTGGCCTGGAGCGACATAAATTCCACTGCTTGATTGGAGCAACTTCGCCACATCAAACCTGGAACGACAATTTCACTAAGTGCTTGCAGCAAGTACACCACGTCGGGCCTGGAGCGACAACTACATTGCGCGCTTGGAGCAACTACACGATAGCTGTCCTGGATCGACGACTCCACAGTGTGATGGAGCAACTACACCACGCGGGGCCTGGAGCGACCCGTTCACTGAGTGCCTGGAGCAAGTATACTACACAGTAACAGGTACTTCCGCCAGCGAGTTCACTCGGGTGCCAATGACGACTGCGCCAGGTGGTCTTATATCGGTGCTACGCTTTCTCCGTCTCGACCACGATGTCCACCGCATTAGGAATAACTGACCAATTATTGGACACCGTGATTAGCTGATCCGTTCAATCCGGAGTTACTGGCTAATTACCCAGTTTTGACGGGGCCGGAATCCGGCACTATCCACGCTGTCGTCGGCGTCAGTCCACAGCCGTCTGCCGCGGCCACTGACAGCCGCCGTCGGATTAATCAACTAGCGTCGGCTCGTTACTTGTTAGTCGGCACACAGCCGTGCCACGTTGACGACGTCGGGGAGACAGCGTACTACGGCGTCTCGATGACAAGTGGTGACAAGGTTGCAGTAGCGTGTTGTGCTCTTCCTGACCGTCGACGTTGGATAGGAGCGCAGACATTGTTGTTTACACTGATTCATGTCGCAGCCGAAGGTGACAGGTCGCTGAAGGTAGGTTCGCCGTAGAATCCAGGCTCCCGTAGAATCCTATGTCGTGGTTCAAAACCAAGAGGAAGCTCCGATTTCAGGTGGTTTAATAATTATGTATCTCCAACTACGATTAAACTCTCGATTTCATTCTAGTTGTTATACGAGAGGTGGACTATTTACTATGTGCTTAGGCTGTAATTACGGTTGCGATGATATATAGTTTGTATTACCAGTTTGTTTGCCACTTTGATGTGTGTTTCAATGAAGATGGAATGTCTGCGTTTTTCCACCGCGGGTTCTCAGAATGAGTAAATGGTACGTTTATATCCAGTCCATCGGACCCCCCCCCTCGCAAACATGTTCTTCCCAACGCAATCTTGACTTCTGTGTGAAACATACAGCCACACTGTAGTTACTACGCGAAGACTATTCGTTCAAATAGCCAATAGCACCACAGTCTATGAGTATTATCACATGGTCTTCTCAGTACATGGCCGAATAATTTGTGGAAGCAGTTTATTAATTATCCGGACATGAAACCGTTTTTGAACGCACAGGAATATTTATGACTGTATTTTGTGTCGTACCGTTGTCGAACAGTCGGTTTTCCCATGTGTGTGCGCGTCGTCCCACTGTCACCTACCAGCTGTCACGCTGTCGTCACAGCGGGGGCGGGGACTTGACAATGAGACAGGCGGTATAATATTCATGTTGTGGCTCGCTTAGTATGTACCACTGCGCATCGAGTGACACCGGACTGATCATGGTCGGGTTGACTTGTTTACGTATACCTGACTGACAGTTTCAATAAATATTCCACGAGCCGTGAGTGAGCCAGTTGTGTGTGTGTAACCCGCTGTGTCTAGGCAATATACGTACTAACGACAATTATGAGTGCTTTATGCTTCTGTCCACACTTAACGCCATACACTAATGCCTTATGAATGTGGCTGTCCACTTCACTTAGCCGTGGGCATCTCTGGTGTGGTAAACAATGCCTAGACCTCGGCTTCGGCTAACGCCAGGTGCCGAAACACAACAAAGAGAGGAGCTGTTGAGTCGCCAATGCTATCGCAAGGGGAGTCATTAGCACCAGCTTGGAGGCGCGTCCTTGTTCCCGAGGGTAGACTGACACAGCAGCCGTGGGCTCGTTTCCCGACGCGGCATTGTCACAAGGCTATCCCGCGGCGAGACAATGGCACGTAACGGATATTGAAACTCGCCGTCGTAATGAAGCCAACAATTAATAATAGCCACGAAAATGCGAATGCAGATTTGCAGACAACGTCATTATAGCTCAACGCCTCCCGCTGTTACAGGTGCTTTGGGAAGTGATATGTTTTGTTAATTATTTATTGGTCTTGATTAACGTAGGAGCTACGTGCGTTCATGCATGGCTTGGGCAATCCAGTTCATTCCCCAATGTTCGTATGGCTGTGTTCACCGCGTTGCTAGTATAAGGTATAAGGCGCCACGTTTTAGGCTGTCGGCTTTGTCGTGATGCGTACGCTAGAAAATAAATCAAAGTGTCCCAAATACTGACGATGATAAACCTGTGCGTTAATTAACATTCGTTATTTCTTCCCCCACTTCTCCTCTCCTTCCCCCCTCTATCTTCTCTCTCTCTCTCTCTCTCTCTCTCTCTCTCTCTCTCTCTCTCTCTCTCTCTCTCTCCCCTCTCTCTCCCCTCTCTCTATGTTTTCTCTGAAGTACCAAATAGTGTTTTTCTACAATCACGCAACACGTTTACGTGGACATCAGCGAGACAATCAACTATTGTCTTCTATGTCTGAAATACAGGGCATCTGTCTTGTGCTCCGAAAGCATTTTCTTTGAAACTGCGAGTCTTGGCCACATCGTCATCATTCAGACGCCGTCGTCTTAAATTGTTGCTTTCAAAGACACACACTGCTCCCATAGTTGATTGGCGCTGCGGCCGACATAAGACATTAATTATTCAGTTCATTAATGTATTTAAAGGTTGTGATTGGTGCAGCTCCCGCTAAACGAGAAGACAAGAGTTCAAATGCAGGCCAATTTTCTTTAATGTGTGGTTGGTTGTGTTCACTCAGCGCACGAAGACATAGATGTCTGTAAAATAGATCCGACCCGTGATGTGACTGTAAACGCGTGTGATATGCCAACAAATTACCTGGAATTCTCTTACATCACCGTATGCAGATTGCTGTTTTTTTCTTTTACAGTACCGGTCTCTGAGGGGTATTGTAATCGTAACATAATTTCACACTTTCATATTGTTTTCTGGACGTGAAGACGGGCCTTTCACAGCATAGACAAGGGCGCCCTTGTATTCTTCGCACGCACGAGGGTGTAAAATGTCTGCTTGTAAATTACGTCAGTTGGGCTGCGAGAGAATGGAAGCTCCGGTGCGTGCGCGTGCGTGTGTGTGTGTGTGTGTGTGTGTGTGTGTGTGTGTGTGTGTGTGTGTGCGTGCGTGCGTGTGTGAACACAAACACAAGTAGAGATAATAGTATTTATATTTGCAATACCTAAACATAAGTGGAGAAATAATTAGTTCATTACGTTAGCTGGAGATGATGGTACAAGTGCGTGAAAGACTTTGATCATATTGGATTACTGCTCCTTCGTCGGGTTGCTGTGGGGTCATCGTTAGTCAAGAGTATTGCTTTCTGGTATGTTGACTTAACTGTGGAAGTGTTTTGAAAATGTCTCTACTTACTTACTTATTAGTTAGTTAGTTAGTTAGTTAGTTACCTACCTATCCTTTCGAGGTCTTGTGTCTAATTTGTTTGGGTTTTGGCCGCTCTTGTGATGGTTCATTGGTATGTTTCCTTTGGTGGCACTCGTTTCCACTATTCATGTGGTCTTCAGTACTACGCCTGCCTGGGTGTTCTTGTTCTTGTTCTTGTTGGCGGCATTCTAAGGACATGATCGAAATATCTCCATATTCTCTTCAACATGTTTGACTTGATTGACTCAACATTAATTTTGTTCTTCTAAGCACTTCCTCGTTGCTGACGAATTTGAAGATGTCACGATATGTTCAAAGATTGTGTATAATTATTGTCTTGACTTCTGGCTATTTATATACCCCGTCAGCTATCGTCTTCATTTTCGTGTGCGTGCGTGCGTGCGTGCATGCGTGTGTGCGTGCGTGCGTGCATGCGTGTGTGAGCACGTGCTTGCATGCGTGTGTGGCACGTGCTTGCATGCGTGTGGTACGCGTGTACTGTGACTTGACGCGGACACCTTGCCAGTCGTGTTGACGTCAGTTACCTCTTGACATTCGACCATGTCATACTCTCGCTTTCTTTACCCCTTTATGGTGTACATTCATTCGTGTGTTCTAGGGTTGTACATCGTCGTAATGTATCGACGTGGCAACGAGAAAGCGTTGCGACTGCATCAGTGGCCGTATCCGCCAGTCGCTGTTCTCCGGCTTGTGGCCCTTCACGGCGCTTTGAAGTATGTTGACAAGAGATAAACCACGCTCGTATTGCGCCGGCAGCTGTTGTAAAAGAGCTTTGCAGAGTCATTGATATCTGCCGCTTTCTGCAGTATGCTGGCAAATAGCTTTCCTGAAACTGATGTGGGTCATAATAGCGATGGGTCACCACCAGGTGCCTCATGGGTGAAAGTCAGCCTACCAGCCAAACATACTGGTTTTTAAACATGAAAGTCATTGATGAATAGCTTCGATTGTACCAGTCATAAAATTACTGTCGATTTTGCGAAACAAATTTAAAGTATGATGTTTTAAGAGGAATTGTTCCGTGTCTTTCTTTTGCCTTCTTCGTTTTCATTTCGCAAACCGCTTCATTACGTTTATAAGTTCTTTAAATTTGGCGTTGGCGTGTCTCAAGAAAGAATAACGTGGTTGCCAATTTACGAAACTCATGTTGTGTTTCGTTATGCGACTGATTACTTGGGCTTTGGTGACTGTTACCACATGGGCGACTCCTAGCGGCACGCATTCCGATTCCGTCAACCAACTTCGGTGAGAGTGATTTAGAGACGATGTTTTTTCTTTAGACGTTCTTCCAGACAATGTGGCACCTACGACTCTCACCACGTGGAACCAATAGCAGAAAAACGATACGCCACGGCCAGTGTGATAACTTTGTGGTTTATAGCTTTCGTTGTGGTTTCGCTTACTCGGATTGTAGGGGGTATTATCGACCTCGAGTGATCCCTCCACCACATCTGGCTTCCTTATGTGTTTCTCCAGCCGTTATTGATTAGTATTAAGTGCCGTTGTGGATGGTAACATCGTTATTGTGTACCCTGACTGTGATTGCTAACATCGTTATTATTCACTAACATCGTTATTATATTCACTGACTATATTCACTGTCTGTGTATATGGCCGGGGCATTTATGTAAGAGAGGTCGTGTTTTCGGTCAGAGCGTAGGCAGTCAATCGGCGGTCCGCGTTTTGTGGCATGTATTGTACTACATGTAGGAAAGAAAGACACAGGAAACAGAGATAAAGTAACGTACAGAAAAACAAGCTTATTATTATTAATCATGTTTACTGTTATAACCTTATAAAAGTACTTCTGTGTAACAATAACGTGTGTTTTAAAAGATGTATATATTATACATTCATCGATTGATCAAAATGATATCTGCTCCACATATTTATATTATAATCTTAAGGGTTTTCATTATTAAAACATAATCACATCTAACTGCAATAGCCTAAAAACAGCATCACAGCGATTAAGATGATGTTAGCTTTTCTGGTGCGTGTTCTAGCAATGATTCTAGTGGCTACTTTGATTGTGAACAGAATGGGTTTATTCTGACTACCACACAAATAAGTAATTCTTTTAAAAAAGTTATATTTTGATACTTCTTTCCTAGCCAAATGGGGTCCTAGTAAGGCCAAATCCCCCATTCCGGAATTTCCCATGCTTTGTACCCGCCAAGGAGGTCGTTCTGTCTACGTAGACTCCGCATACAACCCTAAACACACGCGTTCCATAAATTGACTCTCGCGTGCAACTGAGATATTAAAGCATAAGCCAGCGAACACTTTGAGCAATGTTCCTCTCAATAATTAATACGCATATTGTTTGAAAGGAAATACAGTGTTAAACACGGTCCCACTGGACTGCGGTTTAGGGGTCGCCTACTGCATTCAGTAGCTGTATTCGGTGGGACGGTGGTGGATGTCCTAATCTATGGATTGACTTTATTAATATTTCATTCGTTGCGTACGCAGGTTAGTCGGTTTCAGTGTAATGCCAATGGATACATCGGGCCAAGATTTCGTTTTCTAGATCCGTCCTCAATATGATTTTTCCGTTAGTCTCTTTTTAGGCCTATTTCGAAAAAAAACCCTGACCTATCTAGTATCGACCATAATACGACACGTTAGTTCGTTTGTAATTGCTTAACTACTTTTGTTTAACTACTTTCGGTGAAATCATCGCACAAACTAATACAATATTTTTGACCGGATCCGGTAAAAAAATCGTCCAAAAATTACAAAAATTGATCCACCCCATATACTGTAACAAAAGGCAGTTACGCAAGTTACCAGATCTAACGACCGTACTCAATTGTTTTGATGATTTTAACAAAAGTACACTCTCTTTTATTAAACCGACTGCACATTGTTACTTAGACTATCCACACACTGCGCACCTGAACATCAACGATAGGTTAAATGAGGCCTTTAGCGGCCATGCACACTAGTCCTGTGGGCTGTTGCGGCTGTGAAATATGCATTGCTGTTATTAATGTTTCATTAATTGCATGCAAAGGGCAGTGGGTCTGTTGATTGGTGTTTGGCGCTGATTGCCAAGTGAGCGTGAAGAGGCAGCCGTACAAGTGTAGTAGCTGGAACTCCGGAGAGCGTCATCGATGACGTACGCCATTATGACGAACCGTGACCTGGTTACGTTACACAAAGAGCCAGAGGAGGTTGGCAGGCCTCGTGCATGCGCGAAAATCGGGTTATATTAGTGATCGCCGGAAGTCTGTTTATAGCGTTCGACAGTGAAGGTAGACTTTTGTCGGCAACCGCTTTCGTTCCGTAATCTCAAACTAATCACTTGTCTGTGATGGTGACATCATTCACGCGTTATAATAGTAAAACGTTTGACACTTTGTTGGTACTCTTTGCTTTTGTCAGTTAAAAACGCAATTAACGTGCATTTCTCTTCTCGAAAACAGCCCCGCGCGCCAGTGCTGTGGCAGTAACAGTGCTATTTTTTGGTAGGTGTATTACAGCACATTTTCGAAAACACAAAGAAATTCAGCCAATCACAAAGAAATTCAGTAACATGAAACAAGTAATTATGTTAAGTATAATCTCTTTTTACGTCTCTTAATACATAACCACAAGCACTATGTATGTTATTCATAAAGGCTTGTAAAGAATAAACATCTGTTAGGCAAATTAAGCTTGCATAATTTCTTATGTCAAGACTTGTATTACTCTAATCACTACAAAGAAAAGAAGAAACCGAGACATCAACACTTGCACTTCTTTGTTGCTATTAACATTAATAACATCAACACTTGCACTTCTTTGTTGTTATTAACATTAATAACATCAACACTTGCACTTCTTTGTTGTTATTAACATTAATAACATCAACACTTGCACTTCTTTGTTGCTATTAACATTAATAACATCAACACGTGCACTTCTTTGTTGTTATTAACATTAATAACATCAACACTTGCACTTCTTTGTTGTTACTAACATTAAAGCTTATAGATATTGATGTCAATATTGAAGTGTAAATATATTATTCCAAGGGCCAGAACACCACTTAGTCATGAGATCAGCCTGTGTCTTGACTCAAATTATTATTATTTTATTTCGATGTGGAATTGATAATTAGAATTGGTACTTTTGATGTGGAATTAGAAGTGAGGTGCTATAATTGGTGTATAATTAGAATTGTTATACCGGTAATGTAATTGACCCATAGTCTGATAATACGTGGACTGATGGAAACCACCACAAGCAGTGATGTTTCTCAACTGATGACTCAACTATATTAACATTATATACATAACTTGAAAAAACTATATTAACATTATATACATAACTTGAAAAAACATTGAAATTCTAGGATAAGCTTAGTTGCTCATGTTTGTATTCTTTTCAGCTTGTCAATCTTCTTATACTATGGCCACTATGTGTGTAGCATTCTAATGAAAACATTATGTTAAAAATGTGAGCAACTACGGCAGTATCTTGAGTAGCTAAGCTAAGCTAGTCAGCTCGCACGGGGCTGTGTGCTTGTCATTTGAAACACTTCCAGAAAGGTCTGATTAAAAATGTCAAATGCTTAATAAAATATCAATTGACAGGTCCCATTCACATACTTGTTTCAGGGGAATAGCATACATGTTTATACTTTATGCAATGTAGTAGCATAACATTTAACAAGGTATAACAAGATTGCCATCCCAAACAACAAGTTCCTGATGGCAAGTGGACAAGGAAGCCTTTGGCTTATCAAGAGTCCAAACATTTTCTCATCATCACATTGTGCTTGATAGTTTCCAAATACTAAGCAACATTATCCTCTTATGCACTGTGGCATAAGGATAAGATTATACAAACATGCACTTTTACGACTTTTAAACAATGCACCATTATAGGACATTTTAGAGAGTTTCCATTTTGTTTTAAATTTAGTTACACGTAAACTGTTTCATTATATTTACCCTTTGTACATTTTATAATAACACAAAATCAAATTATATTTTGCCAAAGACTTCGTTCACATAATCATTGTATTTAATCAAGTACACATTTATACAGCTGAGGCAATGTGGCGTGAATGAAACTGCAAAAAAATCAAAACAGCATCATAAGGATTGGAACTCGGGTTTTCTCGATTGAGACCCTTGAGTTATATCCAATATGTCACCATGCCCCACTGGAAGTGGCTGACATGTAGTAGCTGATAAACAAACAGTCCTATTTTGGTAGTTTAATGGGAATTTCATATAAAAAATTGTATATTTACAAATTGTATGTTTAAACATTTTGCTATTTTTGCATTGATCTAGAACAGTTATCAATACTAGAATTAATTAGATTGTTAATTTTAGCAATCATGGTAATTATAGGCCTATTGCTAAATATCTAAGCAAATCCAAAGGTTGAAAACATGCATTGAATTCCATATAATATTACAAAAACATGGTTGAAATTTGTTTTATTCTTGCATGCGAATGCACTTAATTAGCCACTTTTATTACTGTGACCTAGAGGCGTCGCCTATGCAAATGTTCTAAGCTACTAACCGTGTAGTGGGCTCTACAAACACCTGGTGACACTGGATGAAGGTTGTTCAAGAATTCATACGTGATCAAGAGTGTTATGAATTAAAATAATGCGATCATTTTATAATGTTATTACGTTTTGTAAGACGTGCACATTTCAGTGCCATCCACGTGAAAACAGGGAACATTACTTGCGACAAACGTCCAAAAATTTGTATTTTAAACGACAAAACACGGCAGTAATGTGCCTGAGCGATAATGGGGAATGGACAGGTATGCGAAGAACAAATTAATACATTAAACATCCGGTTCTTTTTGGTTCTCTTTACACTTAAATACTACATGTCAAGAAGTAACTGTATTCAGCCAGCAAGGTTGGAAAGTTCAAAATGTCGCATCTTTGGTAGTGAAGCGGATTCGACGACGCGTGTGTATTTTGGTGGTTTCATTCCCAATGCACCAGATATTTGACAAAAAACTGTCAATTTTGAGAGTAGGCGCGATTGCGACATGATTAAGAGAACTTGAGGTATGTGATTTTGACAAAAGTTGTTCAGAATATTAATGACATGATGGCGGTGGCTGTGAATTTTGTTTAAGAATTGTTTATGGTCTACTTTTCGTTAAAAACGTTAACATGACCACCGATACAATAATGCACTGTGGTCTGCCCTCCAGATACAGGCTGAGTTATTTTCGTCGTTGAACGGTCTTAGTTAAATATCTGCATCGTTGGGGCGCGTCATTCTATATATTATGCTCCATGAAGTCCCGACTGTCGCCGTGTTTTTGTGCAATTTTCGGGGACGGGAACAAGCAACCGGAGGGGAGATCGTTGCGATGTCAACAACATATACCCCCCAGTTCTAATTACCAGCCAAGCACACGCAAAGTCTGGTTTTTCTTAAGCTACTAAATAGAGAGACGTGTGTGCCATAGTGGAGCGCCCGCCTTGCCACGAGCAAGTAGTTACACGCTTCTCTGTCTTGGCTCAACATACTAGCGAAGGAAACTAAAATTAGACATTGTATGTATCACCTAATATACCATAGATATCGACATCAAGTGTACCAATATACATGTATGCACAGTTTTATCAAATCGTTTCTGAACCCACTCTAACGATTAGGCACGATAACGTTGATGTCTAAACCATGGCTTCTAAGATTAGTAAAACTGCTTGCACGTTTTGACTTGGTATCCCCCTTAAATGCTATGTGAAGGTATACTGACATGGAATGTAATTCCACCTTGCATTCAGAATAAACCCAAAGTGTTGTCTCATCACTAAAGACGTGTGTTGTAAGGGGTTTTTGTCGCTCTATCTAAGTACATAGTTCCCCGTCATGTCTCCACACGTGCTTCCTCGCAAGAACCCCTCACTCACTCACTCACTCACTCACTCACTCACTCACTCACTCACTCACTCACTCACTCACTCACTCACGCACGCACTCACTCACTCACTCACTCACTCACTCACTCACCCACCCACCCACCCAGCCACCCACCCACCCACTCACTCACTCACTCACTAGGAGGTCACACAGCGTCATCCGTGTGGTCGACGAGAGAGCGCGGAGATCGTCGATGTATTTTTTCGACAGATTTCCCACGTGTTAAATGTTCTACTTAAAACTATTACGACCAATGTCAACAGCGGCCTTGTGCGTGCTCTGGGGATGTTTAACGCCGCCGTTTTTGTTTACATTCCGAGATAAACCAGTCGTCGTGAGCCGATGAGCCAACACGCTAGAGTCGTATAGCGTGAGAATCTAATTAAACATCTCTTGTATGCTTATGTTATACGATTGTGCAATGACGGCGTTGCCATAGAAACACCCAAATGTATCTGTACAGTGGCGTACCTCGTTTGCAACCTCTTTTTTTAACGCACTCGGCTTTTACCCCGGTATGATTCTACCGATGGTTCAAGCCATAACATTTCCTTTGCATAAATGAATATTTATTTTTTATAAACTAGTCAACCATACGTTGGTTCTGAACCCCGTGCACCAACTGATCTAAACCACACACCCGAGTTCGTGACTTCTACCTACGTTGCGATAAAAAACGTGATGACAAATTTCGCCATATGCTAGGTGTTATCTATATATAACTCCAGTAGTGGGCTGCTACTTGGCTTAATAATCCATGAGGTCCAATTGCCCACTCAATAACACCGTGACATACACCAGAAAAACGACCAACTAATAGTAGGCCTACACTGTGTAAAGTCATACATTTTTGGATTACCGATAAACCAATTTTACTTATTCTCAAACAGCGATATACAACACTAACGGAACCAATGTCATTAAACCTCAGACCCCGCCCTCTCCCTCACAACCCCCGTCCGCTACATGAAACAAACGTTGTATTACATTGACATGTGGATACCCACGACATGTCCTCGTCAGTTGAGCTGTAACCACCGTACACGGTTCACACTCAGTCGGCATAAGGAACTGTCTAGTCCGGTTCAAACTCAATTAATCCGACTTGTGCGCAGATCCTAGCCGGACTGGTTGACAGCCAGGCTAGTTGATGAGTCCAATGGTTGATCGTACTCGTACCCTACATTAATACCCAAGCAAACATTTGTATTTTATATCACTGGTCTGTGATTCACGTGTGTTAGATTTCCGTCGAAATACTACACTATTTGCAATTTGTTCTATGGGCCAATAATGCAAAATACCGGCCGTGTTAATAAACGATATATATTTCGCACATTTGCGATTCGAACATCGAAGCGACCTACATCGTATATAAAGTAACCGGAAGAAATCATAGTTAAGCAATTCTTCGTTTGATGCGGAAACTGGGACAATGTTCAACAGAACGGGAAGGTAACAACATCATCTCTGATACTAGGATGAGCGAGAGCCGAGGACGACGTTCTGTGCGTCAGGTGATTGTACTCAGCTTGACCCTCTCGCTGGCTGCTGCCACTCGCATTAGTTGTTTTGATCGATTTTTGCGTTGTCGAATCAGGACGCCCGGTTGCCGTGAGCAATATCGACCTTAGAATTTGCTTGCATCTTGCGCCATAAACACGGCGCGTGTACTGGACGCTGGAATCGCTACCGCCTCATCTTCCCCGGTGGATGTAGTTCGTATCGAACAGGCCAGAAACACCTGAGAAATTCCGCTGACTTGCCGTTGCCTAATTCATGCCGACCATAGCGCGCTGTGCGCCCCAAGGAACGGCTCCAGTCTGACGACAAAGGTAACGAAAGTGGTGCTGGTCGTAGCCAGCCGCGCCTGACGTCAAGTGACTGCTTCGGGGCGGTGACGGAGAAGCTGTGAGCCTGTTCGCGGACATCCTTGGTCGTCAGTGGACGTGTTGTTATCCAGTGGCGTCACGTGACCGTTCGCGAGAATGACCGATTTGTTCGTCGACTTCTGCCTCTGGATGATCGATCGGCCAGTAATATCGACCTCTTCATTGTCGTGTGCGTGATTCATCAGCGGACGATCTCCCATCCCTCCGGGACGCTTTGAGGCTGATTCCGGGACGAACGGTAAGTGTGTGTCTCCTTGCCTCGGGAGGCAGGCGTTGGGTGAGACGCCGCGTGCCGACGTTCACTCGGAGACGGTCGCTGATACCCGGCGCGATGCATCGGTGGTCGGTTTTCTCTCGTTGGCGCAGCTTTTAGTCCGATCAATAGCACTGAATCACATCTCCAGAATGTTCTAAAAACCTTGCAGTTCCCAATGCACATCAGCGTTATATATCGCCGTTCTGGAAACGCTGGTAATGTGGTCGAAGTGTTGTACATTCGCACAGTACGGTCAACATTTTATTATCCTCTCCGCGTGGAGTAGCTAATTATGGATTATGATCTGCGTCATTCCGGGATCAGTTTATCTTCTCTCGGCTTTCATGTATGGTCGATTGTAGATGTTAATGGACGCCGATGTGTTTTCGTGATAATCGAGCCAAGCATTGTATTGGATACGAAGGATCCCAATATTTTCTGTAATCCCAGTCAGGTGTCCATCAAGTCTTACGTGATCTTTCCCACGACCTTTTCAACATGGACAGGATAACTACGGTTCTTTGTAAAGACGCTGATACGGTTTCACTAAGTCGGATAATTTAACCGTAAACGGAGATGTTTGCAGTCAGCGTTCTAACCTGCAGTAACACGACGGACATTTTCTTGAAAATGCTATAAATATGCTCATATTTTATTATTGCACATTGCTACAGTTTGTCTGCTCAGTTCAGTTCAGTTCACTTCACTTCCCTGGTCCAGGTAACGTCAGCCAGCCACGGTGTCGACCTGGCTACATCCGCTTAGCCCCGAGGGAACCAGTGCAACGTGCACAACGGAAGGTGCACTGTGGTTTCACAGCAGCCGGGGAGTCGGTCGACGACCGTGCGCTGCCTCGCAAGTTGAGCACCACCCGAGGCAGCTGTTTTGCTTGGCGCCGTTTGACGGCATTAGACGTAATGATCAGCATTAGCGTAAATCAGGCCGTAAGCAGATCTAACGGTTTCATCGTCATCATGTCGAAGCTTTGTTTAGGAGGGTTGTACAGTCTGTGCTGACGGGTGGGACCCTTATAAAAATGTAGGCCCTACCATCGTATACCATGGAATTACGTGGTATACCAAGGTGTACCGTGGTATACCGATACATACATGGTAAACCGTGGCAGACAATGCTTTTTTTATATATTGTGTATCGAAATTGTATGGCATACCATGGTTTACTTGTATCAAAACACCACGGTATTTTGCCCTGGTTTTCCTGTTCCAAAACACCATGGCATTTTGCCACGGCAAACGATTGTGTATGTTCATAAGGGGAGACACAAATGTTGCAAGGCTTCTGACCACGTATTTCTCGTTATGCGTGCATTTGTGTTCATGCACGCACGCACCCACCCACGCACGCACCCACCCACGCACTCACGCACGCACGCACGCACGTACGCACGTACGCACGCACGCACATATGATTTTATGCCTATATGTTTTGGCAGGTACATACGACGTCATGCCTCCCACGTACACACGTATAGCCGTGCCTGTATCCAGGTACCTCCATGCAGCTGTCTGCATAACTTGACTTATTTGCCGTCCCACTCTCTGGCGGAGCAAAGGCCATTGACGACTCATTTCCACGGGACACGGTTTTGTCTGCGTAAGGACTATGATCATTGACTCGGTCATCACCACCGTCGCCTCCGAGGACCTGGGGCGACAGACGCATTGAGGGGACATATCATTATTGAAGTTTCCATAGGCGACCACGTGGACGTTTTTTAGTCCAGTTTGCAAAATAACGTTTCGGATTTTATCACAACGACACACGTTGTTGCTTGTCACGTCACGGACCGGGTGTGGAGTTTTCGTCAATTCCTACAATATATTTTCTCGAGAAAACAAAAATGGAGATGCTCCCCGTCATACGTCGCCTAAAACGAGAAGATTTTGCCTATACACGCAGGGGATCCGTCCGTCGCTGACAGGTCCATATTCTGTTAACCAGCAACTAGAAATGTAATCCTTTGTGCAGAAGGCGCGTCGTTGTCTGCAATTTTTCCCTCCTTCTTGTTCAGGATTTGTTTTCAAGGTACAAAAATCGTTGACAGTGTGTACCGTCTCAAAGTCACTGGGACTTGATTCGTATACCATTGACCAGAAACAGTGATTTATTCCCGACACCTGGTGCTTGGCGGTGGTATGGCGCCTGTGTCTGGCGCGTGAAGCCAACCAGAAGGGACGACGTGGCGTATATTCAACGGAATGCTCTAATGCTTTTTTTTTGTATGATCTGGTCTGCAAACTACGCGACTCACTACGGGTCGTGGGAGGGGTCGTTGCGACATATAGACAGTTCCTAAAGCACAGAACTCGACCACACACGTGCGTGGGTGGCTTAGAAATGGCTCATGCATAGCTCTACGATAAGCCTTAGGTGGCTATATAGCATACCGACTGTTGTGACGGGCAACTTGGAGCGTAATGTTTGGAACCGGCATATCCGACTGCAGACGAATGTTGACTTATCCTGCGAATCCGCATCTCCCACACGCAACACACTTGTCAACACTAAAGTGACACCTTCAATCATTTTGTTCGAGGTAGGTTTGCAGTTCGTGTGAATCCTTCTAATTGACAAGCTGTGTGCGTTTCGTTACCCGCTTACAGCCTGGCAAACATTGATTCAAGACCGTTTGTGTTGACCATCTATATTTGCTGACAGTTTAATTACAGACACGTATGTAATTAGTAATCAGTACCATGTTGACCAATGCCAAATTAACCCTATTTAACCCCGATATGTACTAAAACACACCTTCCTTGTTGGGGTAACGTGTACGTACATACACGAAACCATTTGCAAGCCCATTCTGTGTCTCCGGGGACAAACGCCGCGGATCGGGCTAGGAAGTTTATGCATTATGGAATTATTACCGACATGTCTTAACCGACGACGACACTAAAACGCGACCGTGAACGCTGCGACCATGGTCACTTAGCCCATTGATCTCCCGGCTGTGCCCGTAAAGACGGCATTAAGCCTCTCCTGAGTTCGTCTCGTAGTAGCAATCTCGTCACGCGCCGCTGCACAGAGGCGCCGTAATTGCCTGAGCGGCGTTAGATCAACTTTTCGACTCGTGAACGTCTTTCTGTCGCTGTCCTATATGCGCTGACAGGGGCGTTACAAACACGTGAAATAACGCCATGACGAGCCGAAGACCATTAGCTCACTCGTCGCCGGCTTCAGGGACTAGTCAGTCGGCCGTTATAAGCCTCGCCGCGCCTGGTCGCTGACGCTGCGGCTGCACGGCGACCGGCATTCTGGGCCAGGCGTCGATCGAGGTGCAACGGACGGGCTTTGAAGGTGCATGGGAGGCCTAGCAATCGTTGGCTTGCATGTGAGTAAATGAACGTCGGTCTAGCACGATTTACCTGACTTGGGAACTTTGTTGGACCGTTATTAGTGGTGTTCTTGTCAGTGATGTCATCGTCAGTGTCGTCAGATATGTCGCTGCTGTTTCGCTTGAGACATTATACATAGTAATAATACGCAACGGTTGCCTATGGAGATGATTCCGAGCAGTGTAAGCATCAGCTGTACTCCTCCGGAAATCGTTCAGCCATGCTTCGTTTAGTGCACGATAGCTGTTCATTCATAATGCCACCGGTTCTTATCATCAATCTCGTTGTCCTCGTTTCTACAACTGGACTAATGGAATTGGAGTTTATAGAATGGAATTTGAGTTAATTGAATTATAGAATTGAATGGAATTGGAGTTTATAGAATGGAATTGGAGTTTAGAGAATGGAATTGGAGTGTAGATAATTAAATTGGAGTTTAGAAAATGGAATTGGAGTTTAGATAATGGAATTGGAGTTTAGATAATGGAATTGGAGTTTAGAGAATGGAATTGGAGTTTAGAGAATGGAATTGGAGTTTAGAGAATGGAAAGCTGCGCAACGTTGATTCTAATGCACGTGTGACTCTTCACACAGCTACTCCCATCACTGTCAACATTTGACCTTTCTCTCCAATGACTCGGCGGCAGGATTGACTAAAGCTGCTTTCTACGTACGCGGACAAACTCTATGACGTCACCTGGCGGTTTTGGCGAGATAGCGGCTTTTATTGTATTATCTTCATTATTATGCTTCAGAGAGACGACATTTCTGCACCGCTCGTGCACTAATGCCAATTTTACGCGTGACTGGTCACAGTGTTGTTTGTGAAGTGTTGTGTTACTTGAATAGTACAACACCCGTTTTGTATTTTCGAAAACGCATACCGACCAGTATATTCGTGGGTGTGTGTGTTTTTCAACGTGGCTGTTGGATAGTGCTGTGGTCAGGATACTATAGTACACATGTGGGAGATACTGGCCTTCGTCTCGGTGTATCACATTGGAATCCCACTGTCTAATATGAAGGGCCTGGCGGACGCTCGTAGTTAACAGTAACAGTGGGTGAATGTTGAATGTCAAGAGTCTACTGCGGCTACCACGGCTGACGAGTAGGATCTTGCTCATTGAAATACAACCAGCTCTATAACGAGTAAGCTACTAAAACAGAACAAAATAGATGAGCTGGCTGAGGAATCAAAGAAACACTGGACCATTTGGAACGAAATTAAGAAAGCAGACACTAATAAAGAGCGTTGGAGAAGTGTTGTGTCTGCCTTATACTCTGCCTTATACTCTTCCTTATACTCTACCTTATACTCTTCCTTGAGCGAAGAGGATTAAGTAAGTAAACTACACAAAGCTTACTCACCATAAAAGCTTGTAAACACAGACTTGTAAACAGAGACTAGCAATATTGTTGGTACATCAACAAGTCCTATGTTTTGAATAAAATCGCAAGAAACATGTATACAATTATACCGTCAATTACAGTTCATTTGTGGTGGTCTTACTTTAATGAGCAAGACTGAGCTACCACGATAAGCTACCATCCATGATTAGGCTACCACGAGTAAGCTACCATTAATTGACTACCACGAGTGCACTAACACTGGTAGAACTTCGTTGTGTAGACCACTGCACCAAAGGTTGGGGTCAGCCACCCGAAAGAAACCACTGGATGAAGTCAAACCACATAGCTTAGACATGCACGACCCGTGATGGTGGGGGTTACACGCACCAGTCTTTTTTTCACGACTCGTGATGGTGGGGGTCACACGCACCAGTCTTTTTTCACGACCCGTGATGGTGGGGGTTACACGCACCAGTCTTTTTTTCACGACCCGTGATGGTGGGGGTTACACGCACCAGTCTTTTTTTCACGACCCGTGATGGTGGGGGTTACACGCACCAGTCTTTTTTTCACGACCCGTGATGGTGGGGGTTACACGAGCCACTCTTTTTGCTAGCTGCAGCGTGTGTTTAGATGGAACTTTGCAAGTGAGGTTTGTACTGAAATGCCGCGTAAGATCGCAAAGGAAGCGTTGAGTTCTGTCAGCAGCACGAATTACATTATGGTGGTCCAATGTAACAGGGCGAGTGATCAGTGATGGAAGGAGAAGGGAAACAAAGATGGAGCACCATATGCAGGAACATATAGAGGAGAACGACATAGATAGGCCATTTCGTACGTGAACAGAAAACATAAGTTTTTCACCTGAATTAAAAGGTATCGGCTTATGACCAAAAGGACGTGGACACGTGTGTGCCACAACTCTTGGCCTTGGTGATCGACGATGTCTAGTCAGAGTCACCCACACGTTCACCGACGAATTCACACGAACTCAACGGTATAAAAACGAAGACGAATGTCTTCGCCGTGCATAACGAACAACTACCATTGTGCAACATGTATAATTGAATCCTAGCAGCGGGTTCCATTCGCTGATTCTATTTGAGAAGGAGCCGAAGGTATTAGTGTCAATCCCGTCACGCGTGCATTAGAAGCATGCGAATGTTGCTATCTGCACAGCTGTTTGCTTGGCCTATTTGTGTCGTATATGGATGCATTTCTTTGTCGTAAGGATTTTCGAGAATAAAACAACCATGTCTCCGGTCATGCGAGGTTTGTGTTGTTTTCATTTTAGTACGAGCCGTTCATATATCGTTTTTCCTTGATAATTCCCACGGTATATTTGCACAGTTGCACAGCATTGTGATATTCTATACTCTATGTTTGTCTGACCGATCGATATACATCATTCGCTTTGAATTATGATAATATGACAGATTACCTGTAAACATACGTTATTTACAGTGTATTATAGTCGTATGTGAACGTTGGGCTAAAGCTCTTTGTGATATTCTACACCTCAATGTCCATTAGATATACGTCAGTCGCATTGTACTATGATAATATGACATGTTACTTGTAACATTATATAGGTCCTATAGTTCATCCTCCTGGTGCGAAGAGGACCACGATATCATCTGTCCTAAGTACCGGTGCGAAGAGGACCACTATATCATCTGTCCTAAGTAGTTATATTGCGACGGGTCCGAAGATGGCTGACAAGGCCGATCCTAGCCAAGAATTGTCTGTTATAATGGGGACAGGACACTGATGCAGAGTTGTTGGGTGGAAACGTGTTGCTTGCTGCATACTTTCGCAGTTCACATCTTCTTGTATACGGTCTAGCTGATTCTCTGCCCCACTGGCAGCCCCACTGGTGACGCCATCTAGGGCGATCCTTGGTGACACTCTCCCAGCTCTCAGGGTCAATGTAAAAGTATACAAACGTGGTAAACATACTTTATTTACAGTGTGTTATAGTTCAAGTAATATGAAAAAACCGACATTACTTCCTCTAAGAAAATGGCGTGTTTTCGGTGTTCCCACTTTAACTTATAAAACAACTTGTAAAAAAATATTTTTTTCACATTCCAGGCAGATTCTCGTGATATACGTTTAGTAAACACATAGACTAGTGCATTTTCGTGTCGACCTAAGCCATACGTCACGGTAAGTGGAGAGAGTGCTGGGCCTGGTGTAAAACTCTGAGTCATCCTGCGCTGGATACTTTCAACACGACAACGCTTGGAACAACGCCCCGTGTTTTGAGCCCAGACAGGCATGTATCAAATTTGATGTACACGTATTGTGTACAAGGGGGTTCAGTTTGTTTTTTAGTTCTAATGTAACGAAACGTTTCCGGTGATTCATGAATTAAGAGCAGACAATGCGTTCATGTTGCAAGCGAGAAAACAAGACTCTGCTTTTTCTGTTTAGTTTCTCCTCAGTCACAGATGACGCATTTAATATGGCGTATAGGATATTTCATTGTCAAATTATTGAAACGAGGACACTGCTATATGTAGTTTCCAACTTACGTCTCGAATATTATATATTTAGTGCTGCTAGGCGAGTCAGACAACTATACTCAAGTTTAAAGGTCCTTACTTCCGGTTCCGGTCAACATTCGGCGAAAAAACGCAAAGTGGTCGGGCACTATATATTCTGGACTCTGGCATAAGACTATTTGGTGTTGTGCGATAACAGTGAGGTTATTTATTCCACTTACTTTCTCAACTTGCCCGATCTAACTGTCAAAGTAAATTTGTTCTTCGATTGTAACACACAGTTTTGAACACTGGTCCACGACCATGACTAGTCATGGGCTTAATGAATTGAGGAGGGAGTCTCAAGAAGTGTTTGTGCAGTGACCATGCAGCGAACGTCTCCGCCATTATTCTGCTTATAGACCCAGTCACCCAGGCCGTCGGTATCACGCCGTATGCGAGCGCTTGTTCAGAAAAAAAGTATGAAACCTCGCTATTTTTATTGTATCTTTTTTTGGAGTATTCATAGGAGTGTCAGTCGTCTGACCTGTTTTCCAGTCGCACCGGTGGAGTAGGCTGGCAACGACTGCACGGTCCAACGCCGATGGTCTAGTATAAGCAAGTTCTTACTCTGTATGCTCTTTGTGTGTGCGCATCGGAACTTTAGACTTACTTACTTACTTACTTACTTACTTACTTACTTACTTACGTATTTACTTACTTTCTTACTTCTCTCCCTGACAATCGAGTGTACCACTGCTTTGAGTCTACTTTTTCTTCAAATTTCGTTTTAGAACACCTTTGCACTCAATTTTGGGGCGATCTCTGTTTCTAGCACTCTCCGACAATTAGAGTTTGCTTTAGAAGTCTGTTGTTATCCATACGACCGATATGACCTGTCCATCTAAAGTTTATTTGCATAAGAAGCTGTTCCATGCTCGAGATGCTTGCTCTTTGGAATATGTCTTGACTGACTGACTGACTGACTGACTGACTGACTGACTGACTGACTGACTGACTGACTGACTGACTGACTGACTGACTGACTGACTGACTGACTGACTGACTGACTGACTGACTGACTGACTGACTGACTGACTGACTGACTGACTGACTGACTGACTGACTGACTGACTGACTGACTGACTGACTGACTGACTGACTGACTGACTGACTGACTGACTGACTGACTGACTGACTGACTGACTGACTGACTGACTGACTGACTGACTGACTGACTGACTGACTGACTGACTGACTGACTGACTGACTGACTGACTGACTGACTGACTGACTGACTGACTGACTGACTGACTGACTGACTGACTGACTGACTGACTGACTGACTGACTGACTGACTGACTGACTGACTGACTGACTGACTGACTGACTGACTGACTGACTGACTGACTGACTGACTGACTGACTGACTGACTGACTGACTGACTGACTGACCCCGCGGTTCGTCTCCATGTCGTTCTGGCCTGTCCGTTTTCCTGTTTCCTTCTTGCGTCCAATGCATCTCCGTTTTCGCTGTTAGGTCATTGAGGTGGTCTAGTCAAATGGGGAAACAAAGCAAAGTGAACACAATCACCAAGCCCCAGTCACTGAAGTGGTACATGCTGCCGGGTTTGTAAACCACCAGTCACTGACGTGGTACATGCGGCCGGGTTTGTAAACCCCCAGTCACTGACGTGGCACATGCTGCCGGGTTTGTAAACCATCAGTCACTGACGTGGTACATCCTGCCAGGTTTGTAAACCCCCAGTCACTGACGTGGCACATGCTGCCGGGTTTGTAAACCACCAGTCACTGACGTGGTACGTGATGCCAGGTTTGTAAACCACCAGCTTTGGGGAAACCACAACTAAACGTTTTCATCTTAGAGTTATGTGATTGATTGCATTAGCCAAATACTATACATTAAGTGTTGTCCAGCAGTCACGTCTCGTATTGTTTGATAATATCTTCCAGTGGCTGCATTGTTGGTACTGCTGTGAAAGATGAAGCATATCAAGAAAAGCAAGTTCCAAAGATTCCAACGGAAGATACCATTTCATATTTTTATGTTACATGAAATCGATTATAGCCTTACATGGTTAAGAAGGTAAACAGATAAATCCCATTTATGTTGGGTTGCCTATTTGGTGGATATTTCATAAAGGTAATTGCAAATAAGTGTCAACACGATGATAATCATTAGGTAAAACGACGCATTGAACCGTGGAATATAGAGGTGGCGCGCATTCTCGCTGACGTCCAATACATCGAAAGGTTCCGACGCCCGGAGGCCCGTGGCAATAACAACAGTTCCATCGCCTCGTTGCCGGAATAGCTGCCCCATCGAGGACATCGCTCGGCGACACCGGTATAGACATGACGCAGTCACGCACGGAAAAAGGCAGTCTACCGCCCAAAGATGACTCGAGTCAGGGATGCGGTCTTGATTAGCACATCCGATTGTCCGATCGCGTGCGCGCACGATTTCCTGGCGAAGAGGCTATGCGTGTAACATGATCTATCGGAGCACCCGTACGTGATGGAATAGGTCATGATATGTCGCGCAATCCGTACGTGACGATGTAGGTCATGCTGTGTTACGGAATACGTACGTGACGGTGTAGGCCATGATATGTCGCAGAATCCATACGTGACGATGTAGATATGTCGGAGCAGCCGTATATGACGTTGTATATTGGAGTATCCGTACATGACGCTTTAGGTCATAATCTGTCGGAGCATCAGCACGTGACGATGTAGTGGATGATCTGTCGTAGCATCAGTACGTGACGATGTAGTGGATGGTCTGTCGGAGCATCCGTACATGACGGTGTAGGTCACGTGACGACGTAGATCATGATCTGTTGAGCAGCAGTACGTGACAGTGTAGGGGTCATAATTTACTGGATCATTCACATGTGACGGTTTAGTTCATGATGTGTCACTGAATCCTTACGTGACAATGTACGTCGTCATCTATAGGAGCGCATCCTTTTACGTGACGATGTTGATGTGTCGGTCCCTGGGACTCGACGCTACGTGGTGGCGCCAGGTGGAACGGCGCTGACCGCGATCCGTGCACCTGTTAGACCGGGTGTTAATTATTGAGGAGGGGATTCCGACTAACATGGGCCGAGCATTCGCGGAATTTGTGGGCGGCGTTAATGCGTAGCGTAAATCTCACGAGTGAGATCGTGTGGCGATTCATCGTTGTTCCCTTTCAAATGTGGCATTCTATGTTAAAGATTTCCTTTCATGGATGACACGTTTCTTGTTTTCACTTGGCATCAACCTCGGCAGTGACGTGTCTAGGGTCTCGAAATGGGAGGCCAAGGGGGCAATCTTTGTCACCCGTTAGTTCATCATACTACCATGCAGTGGCGCAATAGGTTACATACAACCCCCCAATATCAGTGAAATATTAGGGATTTTTATTTACTAAATGTTAAATGATAGTTTTGTGGTACTGACTAACTTACTAGTAGTAAGTGCGTTGTGGTACTTTCTTAATGTCCACAGAGAGATCATCCACATCTGTTAAAATATTGCATACCCACGCATGACCACGCACGCACGCCACATTAGTTGTTGCACGCACACCCGCGTATAATTAGATACGTCATGTTTATTTGATCAACGTCAGCCGGTGTAATATTGGTCACCGTGACATTAGCATTACCGCCACTCGTTGATGAATTATTACGTTACGTGATGTAACCTGGATGATAGGTGTGCGCTTGTAATAAATGTCCTGTGTGTGTGCGTGCGTGCGTGCGTGCGTCCGTCCGTATATAGATACGATGGATTACACATCAGTGGCAAACACAAAAACTTCCACTAGACGTTGCTGTCGTGCACAAATGCAATTTATGTTCGCAAATAGCAATTTATGTTCGCACGGTTAGTAAGTGATGGCCCGCGCTCTGACACCAATCTATCTACCAATGTATCCTTTTTGTGCCTCGTTGTCCACAGTGCTGCAGTGCACTTCGTCCACTTTGACCACCCGCTTGGCTTCGGTCCACGACTTCATCTTATTTCATTTCTTATTTCATCTTATTTCAGTTTTTCGCCAGGTTGTCTTTGGGTGACCCACTTCCAGCTAGGTGGCCATGTTACAGCCGTCAGGTAGTGGCTGTCTTCTTCCACTCTCAGGACGTGTCCCACCTCGTTACCTTCTTCTCGTCTTGACTTATACGGTGATCTTCTTTGATTCTATTGTAATGTTGCTCTGATGCTCAAACCGATAAACCTTTTGTTGCAGATCGGCCGACATGGGTAACAAATCATCCCGTAGGAAGTCGACGGGCGACAACCTCGACGGCGGTCGGGCGTCGAACAACCGAGGCAGCGGCCGTGGAGGCGGCCTGCTCCGACGACGCAACAGCAAGCGGAACTCCATCGATCCGAACTCAGCATCGACCCCGCCTGCAGCAACGACGGCGCCGGCGGCCGCCGACAAACACCAGTCCTGCCCGCCGCAGATGGGCGGCGCCGTGCCATACCACGAGGAGCGCTTCGGCGAGGAGCGCCACATCAACGTGACCCTCTATCGCTCCTACCGAAACCTCAACACGAGCAAGTTCGGCAGTCTCCGAGACAGTGCGCCCGACATCCGGATATACCGACGCAGGTTCGCGACACCAGTCGATCTTTCATGCAACTGACTACACCTGTTCTGTCTATTCATACTGCACATGCTGACGTAATATTATAAATATCTGTTGCGGCATCGTATAACGTTAACGTTGTAGAAATGACTTTTTCTATTAATTAGCTTCTTACTTAAATATTATGATTGGTAAGCATGCTGTAGTTATTTACATGTGGCACCACCTAGCGAATGGATATGTACTAACACGCCTTCATACACCACCAAAACGATTCATCAACTGTTACGGTGTCTTGCAATGCACACGTGTCATGCAAACGATATAGAGAGCTCTAAATCAGTCGCACGCCAAGTCCATTGTCACATACACACTTCAGACAAGATTAAGTGTGAACTGCACTAACTGACCTCTATCCCACACCACAGCACGGGCAGCCTGTCCAAGTTGGCGTCGTCGACTCTGCCGCGGAACTTCGGCCGCAGCAAGAGTGCGATAGACACGCCGCTGTGCCATCTGGCGAAGAACGGCGGAACGACGGCGAACGGCGTGCTCAGCAAGGGACTAAAGGGAACGAAACGACTTTCGACCAGCACCTCCAGCACACACAAACCAGGTAGGGCGGAGTTGTTCGTTGTCGTGTTAAGACATTGGTTAAAACATTGATTAAAACATTGGTTAAGACATTGGTCAACATGTTGGTTAAGGGATCGGTTAAGGCGTTGGTTAAAACATTGGTTAAGATATTGGTTAAGACATTGGTCAACACGTTGGTTAAGACATTGGTGAAGATATTGGTTAATACATTGGTTAACACGTTGGTTAAGACATTGATTAAGACATTGGTCAACATGTTGGTTAAAACATTGGTTAAGATATTGGTTAAGACATTGGTTAAACGTTTGTTAAGACATTGGTCAACACGTTGGTTAAGATATCGGTTAAGACATTGGTAAACACGTTGGTTAAGCCATTGGTTAACACGTTGGTTAAGACATTGATTAAGACAATGGTTAAGACGTTGGTTAAAACATTGATTAAGACTTCAGTGAACATGTTGGTTAAGATATTGGTTGAGACATTGGTTAGCATGTTTGTTAAGACATTGGTCAACACGTTGGTTAAGATATTGGTTAAGACATTGGTCAACACGTTGGTTAAGATATTGGTTAAGACATTGGTTAGCACGTTGGTTAAGACATTGGTTAAGACATTGGTCAACACGTTGGTTAAGACATTAGTTAAGGTATTGGTTAAGACATTGGTTAACACGTTGGTTAAGTCATTGGTTAATATATCGGTTAAGACATTCGTTAAGACTGTGGTTAAGACATATTTTATTAAACACTGGTTAACACGTTGGTAACATGGTGTTTAACACATTGGTTAGCGTATTTGTTAACACATCGATTAACACACTGGTAATGTCATTGACAAAGGAATGATGGGAAGATGTGTCGAAGGGAGTTCTGGGAAGTCTCCCAAGAAATATTGAGAGGCTTAAAAAAACGGCGCTAATTATTGGTATGTAGTTTTTACAAGGAAGAGTTTATTTTTTATGCAGTTCCAGAGAAGAAGAAGTTTATATACACTGTTACGTCAACAATTATGCATATATGCCGTTTTGAGAATCGGACGGTTTTATTGTTTATCTATGCATTTATTAAAATATTCAAAGAGAAGAACAGATGAGGTGACATTATTGCATTTCGAATTGCTTGCGTGTTTCCGCCGGCGGAGAACGCAATGGAACACGGGGCTCTTTTGGTGTCCTCAAACGTCACGGATACTGTACAAATTAACAGTACATAGCCAATAGAAACTCACGTGTCACTACAATGGTGTATTCTTTAGACTTGGGTCGACTTACGGTTGGTTTATCTTCATTGCTAATTTTAACAACAAAATCAGACCAGCTCCATCTAACACGGAGATAAATCAAAGGTAGGCTCAACGTGGTGATATCACGGGGCCCCGACCACCCAACTGTGAATATAAGACCGCAGCATCTTGGGAAGACGAAAGAGAGACGATTTGCTTCTCTGAAGAGGGAGGGGGAGGGAGGGAGGGAGGGAGGGATGGATGGATGGAAGGAGGGAGGGAGGGAGGGAGGGAGGGAGGGAGGGAGGGAGGGAGGGAGGGAGGGAGGGAGGGAGGGAGGGAGGGAGAGAGGGGGCGCGGGAGCGAGCGGGGGAGCAGGCAGGCAGGCAGGCAGGCAGGCAGGCAGGCAGGCAGGCAGGCAGGCAGGCAGGCAGGCAGGCAGAGAGATAGGGGAGGAGAGAGAGAGAGAGAGAGAGAGAGAGGCGTTCATTATTTAGCGTAAACGTTGTAAAGAATTTTTTTGTTTTATTACGTTTTTGTCCAACGACAGTTCCTGGTTAACAGGTGGCGTTTGATATACACAGAATAGTTTTTGTTTGTTTCCAGTTTCCGCGTCCGACTTCCCGTCGACAGCCGAGATCAAGCGGAAACTGTCGCTTTTCGAAGACCGCTTTTGTCGTGCGCTGGCCGATCGCTACGCGACGCTGCCCGACACGGTGCAGCTGGCAGCGCTGCCGATCGCCTTCGAGCGACGCGGGGACAAGTCACTGTCGGCCGTGTCGCTCTACGACTACTTCCACAACGACGACTTGCCGACCGACCTGACCGCCGGCGCTGCACTCGACATCTACATACCCGTTATTCCGACGGCGCTGCTGCACGGCATCGCGCACGTGCGCCGCGATAAGATCGCCAACCGGAAGCTGTGGACGTCGCTCGCCGGTGACGTCATCATGTGCATCGCGCTCGAGGCGGCGGCGGAGTTGTCGCGAGTGTACGAGTACCAGCTCGGACTGCTGGGGGAGCGGACGTCGGTGGAGTTGGTGGCGGCGCATGCGGCTGAGTGTGTGCTCCAGTACGTCGTCGCGGAGAAGACGTCGATGGACCGCAACAGCGCCATCTTGGGTGTCACCCGGGCAACGCCGGCGCGACCCAACAGTGGCGCCGCCTTGCGGATATCGACGATCGTCGGCGACAACGAGTTGAAGTGGGACGTGTATGAGATATTCAAGAAGCCCGGGCTGCGGACCGACGTCAACCTGCTGTCGGCGGAACACGTCGGCAAGTACGTCGACGGAGAGTTGTCGCCGTGGAAGTACTTCACGACCAAATTCCACGACGCGAGTACGTACGGGTACCGCGGCCAGGTGTTGGAGTGGGACTACGTCTCGAAGGCGTACAAGACGAGCGTCGAGGACGAGTACTTTTATCTGAACCAGACGGCGCCCGAAGCGAACGACCAGGACTGCCTACACCGCCGCTACCGCCCCTACACGCGGCTGATCGGTCACGACGTGATGCGGGCTTATTGCGAGGCGACGGACGCGGGCACGGAGACCCGCAGCCTCGCCGAGTACCTACGTCTACCCGCCGACGATGACTTCGGCCGTCGCGAGGTGAAGCCCGTCTACCGGCCTATGGCGAGCACCGAGCCCCGGCCGCCACTGCCGTTACAGCGCGCCATCCTCGATGGCACTGACCTCACCCGCATTCAGCTGCCGGACGCCGACTGCGCCGCCGACCTCCGCGCGCGCAATGCCCGGATGATGCTCGCCGAGGTGGCAGCGGCGCGCATCGCTGACTCGGCCGGCGTTAGCGGCGCCGACGTTTCGTACAGCACGATAAGTGGACGCAGCGGGCCGCTGAGTGGGTTGACAGCGCGCCACGTCTCGCTGAGTGAGCCGGTCGAAGCTGCCAACGGGGACGCGACAGACTCTCCCCCGCCCGCCATGGGCTCGTGCGCCACCCGGGCGAGTCGTGTCAGTGACGGCGACGGTAAAGTCTCATCCGTCTACGAAGGTGGGTGTAGAGGTAACACGGCCGTGTAGAAGGGCCCAGTGCATGTATCGACGGCAGCACGACGCCCGGGACGTCGCCTAGCGCAGGGCGTCGGGTTTGTGCCGCTTCACCCGACCCTTGCCCACCCGCCGGCCGGACCACTAACAAAGACGGCCCGATCAGGCCAGTCCGGCAGTCTGTCGACAGACTGTGCGTGCATGTAGATTGTATGTAGACTGTGTTTCGTAGCTGCATGTCGAATATACCCGGAGAGCGAGTGTCCATTTGCAACTCCCGGGTTATCTGTCGCATGTGTGTCCAATGTACTAACGTAGCGCTATTGCATTGCAAGGAATACGGATAACCGATATATGCGTTTATTATACGCCGGTGGCATGATCCCATTTCCTTCAGGGATGTGGGAATACTTATACACTGCCATTTATTCAACATAGGTTGTTGGTATCAATTAATATACACCGGTACGTACAAGGTAGCAGATTCGTGTATATTGGGACATTGTGGTTCACATCCGTTTGATCGAGTACATACCAACTAGGGATTGACAGCTCAGTGTCCTTTGTAACTTGACCCTATATCCTTTGACTGTAGCGTCTCCCTCTTGCTGACTGCGAACCAGCTAATATTGTCCTTTGCGATACGCGATTTGAATACTCGAAAAGATTAAATTCTAACCGTTGGCCCTATGAACAAAACACTGATGTAACGCGTGCTTTGGATCTGATTTGAATTTGAATTGCTCTATAGATATCCCTCCATCGCCCCAGCGAACAGAAGTATTCCGATTACCCGATACCGCCCATTGTAAATTTTCCTTTAGCGATACGCCCTAGGCGGCCAGCCGGCGAAGCTTCCGGCCCTACAGTATTTCTAGAAAACAATCGCTGCGAAGTAGTCAGTCGTGACACGCGCTTGAAAATAGAAAATATACATGTTTGTTATGTTTAACTGGTTGCATATTTGCTGTCAACCAGAAGGTGTGGAATAGTACGCTTCCTGCTGTATTTAGGTGTTGGCGTATCAGGAGGTTTCGATTTGCTGTTGTAAGCCGAGAGTTATTAGAAAGCATGTAGACTGCATGACGTGTCAGGGGCGGTACTCAAATTTATACCGAGCAGTTGCCGAGATGTGGGATCATGTCAAAATTTTAAAGAAAAGGCATTGTCTGCTTTCCCCCTACTGTGTAGAAATTAACATATTTTCACATTATTTTGAACCGTCAAATGTACATAGTTCGCCCCTTAGTCATGACACGCTTTTGTGATGCCACGGCAAATGATTGGGACATGTTGTGTGCCGTCAGACCATGCGGTTGACCAAAGACGCATTGATGGTCCCCAAGAAGCTGTAAACGACTTTCGTGCAGCTGGAAAGTTTATCGCTCCTGTGGTTTTGTTCGGTGAGCATCGACGTATTCAGGAACACGATTCAGCTGTCATGGTCTAAGCTCGTAAAGAGGCACCGTTCTCTACCGAGTGATCCGACGCTATGTTCCAACGTCTATAGCGTCACATCTTGCCGATGAAAGAATGTTCGTATATATATATATATATATATATATATATATATATATATATATATATATATATATATATATATATATATATATATATATATATATATATATATATATATATATATATATATGTGTATAGTATGTAATAGAGGCAACCATGCTAAGTTACAAAAAATCGATGAAAACGCCATGACGTTCTTTCGAACTGTACTGATTCCTTTGGGGAGTTGCTTTTCCATTTTTGCCTAAACGGGTGAAAATGTCAAGTGGTTCCGCCATGTTTGGGGGTATGACGTGATTCATCTGCCAGCCAATGGGACAAGAGTTTGGTGCGGTTGCTCGGCATAGTGTCTTGCTTTGGGTGATAAATACTCCACTGTTTAAACATCTTCTAGACAAGATGATACCCATGTTTATATGGGCTTTGCATATCATTTCGTGTTACACCGTGTAGAATCACGGGCGTTGTAACGGTTTCGAGAAGAGTGACTGTTTGATTATTTGATTGATTGATATGTCTACATACAAATCATCACATCACTCTTCAACAATCTGCCACCCATCCTTGGGGACAACTTTCGAAATACAGCCATACAGCCGAGCTTCCACACCATCATTCCCAATTTACCACGTGCCCTTACCCAGAAGCGTCACCAATATGTTGGTTCACGTCACCATTACATGGCTGAGCTTAATGGTAGATTACTATAATTGTTTTACTTGTTTCGCTTTGATGGGATTCGCATTTAGTTTTCGCCTGTTCGTAGGAATCGTACGTATTACTTTTGTTCGTAGCGACCCCCTAGCAAAGGGGCCAAAGTCATTTCGTATTATGAGACCTGTCGCTATGTTGTTGTTATTATTATTATTATTAAACTGTGATTATACCGCATGGCTTCACTTCGTCGTAGTGGTTATTGAGCATGCTAATGAGTTAATCTAACATGGTTGCTTGGGATGCAACCATGTCAGTAGCGTAGCGTATTTAGGGTTATGAATCCCTCTTTTTACTAGGTCTACGGTGTTAAAACAACCCGGATCCCGGAACTTTTTATGCCGTCTAACCCTAAATACAGCACTGCTCACGGATGTATTCACAAGTACATACGTCCGCATGTGCGTGTGTGTATATGTGCGTGCGCGCACATGCTGGCGCACGCGCAGTTTTCATATACTGTCACACCAATGACGCCATAAGGCCTGGTTCTGTTGCAAGCAAAAACTACAGCGTTGGTACAGGGTGGGTCGCAAACTCCAAAAACACAGCCCTCAAGAGTATGTTCATAATTTAATTGAAGCATCTCCACGGTGAGCCATCCGTAGCGATAACTTATAAAGTAACTGTATTGAAGCAATGTATCAGCCGCCCTTTTGCGTCCAAGCATACAGATGGGGAGACGGGGGTAAAACGATGCATTGACCCAGTATTTACGTGGAAAATAACTAATGAAGAATCGCGCACCATCGTGTTCTGTCGGATTTGTGTGCACAACTAAGCCGTTTGGGTGTGATGGTTTCAACCTCCTTCTTGCGCTTCTCGAATCTTGTTACCAATGTCACGCCTGCTAGTCCTACCATCTGGTGACTCCCTCTCTCTCTCTCTCTCTCTCTCTCTCTCTCTCTCTCTCTCTCTCTCTCTCTCTCTCTCTCTCTCTCTCTCTCTCTCTCTCTCTCTCTCTCTCTCTCTCTCTCTCTCTCTCTCTCTCTCTCTCTCTCTCTCTCTCTCTCTCTCTCTCTCTCTCTAGGTAGGTTTAAATTTTCGCAAAATGAATTTGAAATGACACGAGCAAAACATCGAACCGAGGAAGGACCACGTGTCGTCGGGTTGTCCATATCAGCCACATCTCCCTGCTGGTGACTCCCCCTCTCTCCTTCTGTCTCTCTCTCTCTCTCTCTCTCTCTCTCTCTCCCTCTCTCTCTCTCTCTCTCTCTCTCTCTCTCTGTCTCTCTCTCTCTCTCTCTCTCTCTCTCTCTCTTTCACTCACCCCTTCTCTCTCTCCCTCTCTCATCTCTCATTTCCGCTGTTCACATCCGTTTCGTCCTGTCCAATTTTGTGAAATGTGTTAAGAACACGGGGCTGATGTTTCAAAATTCTTTCTTCATTGATTCAGTGTTACCTATTATCTTTGTACTAATCTCATGAATAGTATTGCTAGTGAACAATAACTGGTGTGAGTCCATATCTGCTCCAGCTGATTTTGTCTCTACCATTCAAACTCTTCGTTTTATGTTATCGTAATAGCTTTCGTAGCAGCTATTGTCATAATCAGTCGCAAGTACAGGAACTGTCAAGATAAAAATTCGTCTTTTTAGATGAAAGACGATTTGTTCCATTAGTAGACCGTTAGAAACTGTGTGTTTATGTCAGTCCTTTTTTAACCAGTTCCCTCTCCCGCAGACATGAATCGGCAGTGTAATGTACAATTCAAAGTGTAAATAGAAAAACAGTAGAGCAAATCAAACAAAACTTATGTGCAATCAAACTTGAGCAATAATGTTGACGTAAAAACAACAACAACAATAACAATGAGATTTCTATAGAATTAATATTTTATTTTTAGTTAATATTTTAGCGTTTAATATTCCTCACATTAGTCAACGTAACGTCAACTTAATGTAAAATTGTATAATTAACCATAATGCAAGCAAAAATGTACAATATCGGTATTGTTTTGTGGATTATGCAAGTGTATATTTCGGACGTTTGTCAATTTTAAAGACAAATACATTTGTACTCATGTGACGTTCGGAAAAGGAGTCTAAATGTCAGCCCGCAATCCCGAACAGCGGGCGTCGAGAAGAACGAGGGCAGTATCCCTGATTTCCTGGGGAGCCGGGTACGAAGGCCTCGCGCGGCAGATGGAAACAGCCGCTGGCGGACAACGTGTTTTGCAAGTTTTACGACAAGAAGGTCGGGATATCAGTCTAGTCGCCAAGGGAGCAGGGTGCAGCGAGCTATCGCCAGGTCTTCGATATCTACAGGGGACATATCGCTATTTGAACACGATACGCCGTTGCTGGTATGACGGACAAAGTCGACCGAAACGGTGAAATTACACATAGACGCATCTGATGTCAAATTAATACGCCAAAATCCACGAGTTATATTGTTTACCATTCTAAAGGCGACCGTAGCTGGCGGTGGGCCGACCGTCGTGGGGGTCGGCCGGTGGGGGAGGGGGTTCGTTTCACTTGTGGCTCGGTACACCGCGGTTGCGCAGTGTTAAGTGGCTTTGTATATATAACACATTTACAAAAAAATGGACGTGGTGGGTCATGGATGTGTACAGTGCTTCCACGTTTCCACTTTTTATGGGGTGTGGGTAGGTCTGGTCAATCCTATTAAATTTTGGGGATTGTGTGATTTGCTTTATATTTATATTTAAGCCCCTAAGTGCAAACGTGTAAACAAACAAACACACGTACTCGCTCGCTCACTCACTGACTCACTGACTCGCTCGCTCACTCACTCACTCACTCACTCACTCACTCACTCACTCACTCACTCACTCACTCACTCAGTCAGTCAGTCCCGCAAGCAACCATTCACATGCGGACCAAGTATTCACAGCCCCCGTCTTCCTGTTGGCGCTGTGCAAAAAACAATGTAGTTAAAAGCACACATTATAAACCTATGTAACATGAGTTATGCTGATGTCACGACTTGGCGACACGTCGTTAGTTTGTGGCTTTCGACCTTTGCCCCGGCATGTGCTACTGACGCCAACATTGCCTGGGTGACGTCAACCCTTGTGACAGGCTTCATACACGTAACAATGATTATATTTAATGTTACTCCCAGTGTGAAATTAAAAGCAAGTTTGACCCGAAATGAACACATAAACGGATCCCTTAATCATAAGATTACAAGAGTATTTCAGTGCACTAGTTAATATGTAATTGAACACACCACAGCACATGCGCACGCAAGCACACGCACATACGCACACAGCACACGCGCACGCGCACGTAAAACTCGCACATAAACACACACACGTACACACACACCCTACCTCAAACACGCACACAGATACGCACAAACGCACATACGCACACAGCACACGCGCACGCGCACGTAAAACACGCACGTAAAACACGCACGTAAAAAACACACGTACACACACGTACAAGCATGTACACGCACGTACACACACGTACACACACACACACACACACACACACACACACACACACACACAAACACACACACACACTTTCTAATATTTCTAATATCTCTAATACCAGACATGGCCTGTCGTCACTCGCGGGATGCCGTTCTCACACCGAAGGTCCTGAAACATTGATAAACATAGGGGTCAGCATACCAAACACGTACTTAATCGGTAGCGTGTAAGTGGGCATACTAATGAGCATTAGACAAACAGACTTTGCATCATGGGTCGACCAGATCGGAATGCAACGTCGGTAACTATGCTGCAGATTAGATAAAGTAGCACAATACAGCAAACCGGAACGGACTGGTAGATGAAGCAACGGTGTAACGGACTGGTAGCTGAAGCAATGGTGTAACGGACTGGTAGTTGAACCAATGGTGTAACGGAGTGGCAGCTGAACCAATGGTGTAATGGACTGGTAGCTGAAGCAACGGTGTAACGGACTGGTAGCTGACCCAATGGTGTAACGGATTGGTAGCTGAAGCAAAGGTGTAACGGACTGGTAGCTGAACCAATTGTGTAACGGAATGGTAGCTGAAGCAACGGTGTAACGGACAGGTAGCTGAACCAATGGTGTAAGGGACTGGCAGCTGAAGCAACGGTGTAACGGACTGGTATCTGAACCAACGGTGTAACGGACTGACAACTGAAGCAACGGTGTAACGGACTGGTAGCTGAACCAATAGTGTAGCGGACTGGTAGCTGAACCCACGGTTTGGCCGAATTCTTCCTTTTTACACTGATGTTAGACGGGAGGTGTTCATATTATTGTACAAAACATAATTTTCTTAAACCATAACACCTAAAATAAAGAATTAGAGCTATGAAATTGTGATGCGATGGATCTAACCAGAACTGACGTAATTGTATCATTGCGCTGAAACAAGATCCGGCTCTAGTTTATGAGTAGGTTGGGAACAGTACCCTCACGCACGTGGCACGATGATGCTAAATCACAGACAACACACGTAGCAGACAAGCAGGAAGACATGGGAAGTGCGTTTAATGCAGTTACTGAATGATTTACGAAGCTGGTTGTATGTAGATATATGGATACTCGCACCATCTGGATCAGGTTATCCCCAGGTTAATATAAAACTGAAACAGAGCGCGCACCCATTAACACGCACGAGCTCGTTAGGTGGCGCCATCTGCATGAACACTAGCAAAGTTTGTCACATGTATGAGTATATATGTTGCTACAGTCAACACTTAAAACAGTATAAGTGAATCGTCTAACCTTTGATTTGGTCATGAGAATGTTTGTTCACACTAATACCCGACCATTATTGCAGAAAACCATTTCCTCCCACAGTATTAGATTACACTATGGAAGGACCGCGTCATTTATTGCAACAAGACCGACAAATCTGACACATTATGACTGGTCTTATCGTGTTATGTTACAATGCTACCACATATGGCTCCGCCTAGCGGAAAACCATGGTAGTGCAACGTCAATAATCGTTTGATCCATTCACGAAAAAAGTCAAGAATTCGTAAAATCCTGCCTGTAAACATCACAAGTGACACGTTCTCCTTTTTCCATTCGAAATACCCTTAAGCGAGGCACATGTGTTTACCAAATTCACCCCATGGGCAAAATACTGTCCGACACCGGTTTTTGGTGCAGCGGGAAATGTTGTCATTGAACTAACGTGCGTCACTGCAGTTGACGGGTGTTCGTTTTTACAGGTGAGTCAAATAGGGCCGCCATAACTCAAGTGTCGCCGCAGTTACTGTCGTCTGGCGGCCCGAATATGTAAACAAACGAGTCCGTAATGCAGACGCGTAACTTGCGGTCACGGCTCGGCTGTCGCGACGTTATTATTCGAGGTTGTGGCCAGCACGTGACCTTCTTAATTGGCCTCACGCGGTTGTAAGAAGGCGCGAATGTCACTTAGTGCAGCGGTGCTATAACTGGTGGCTTTAATAACCCGTTGTGGGCTAAGGTCACACACGGCGCTGTTATTGCATACATGAAATTTGCCGTCCTCGTTTCGTATGGTGAATGTGGAATATCGCGTGTTGTCAATTAACAAGCTAAGCTAACTGTCCACTTACACCGGTACTTGGGCGTTTCGCCAGGTCAACACAGGTGGGCTCGAGGCGCCGTTGCGTGGACTAATAACTCACCTTTATGTATACATCGTAATATATTCGGTCAAAGTTGGCGAGTTGTTCACGGTCTGTTCTTCCGTTGCAGCCGTGGAGCGAAAACAGCGGCGACTCGACGCGGCTGAGAAGGCGGCCCAGGCCCATGCCCAAGCGGCGGCAAGAGCCCGTGCCCTGAGCGGGTCAGCGGGAAGTATCCCCGAGACGAGGGGAGGTAGGCAGACGCGAAGCGGGAACATATCCCGGGTTCCCGACTATCAGTTCGGAGAGTTGAGGCGGGTCGACAGTGAAGAGGTGAGACGGCAGCGACCACGACAGAGCAAGCAGCTGGTGACGCAGATGCAGACGACGAAGACGCCAATACAGCCGGGCATGAATGGCGGGCGCCACGCCACGCGCGCCGTGTCGACCCCGCACATACACCCCGACCCGGTGGAGGCGGCGACCGCGAACCCAGTCGCCGGCTCACCGCCTCTACGCCGGGAGAAAGCCCTCACCCAGCAACAGGAGCGCTCCCTGTCGACCACCTACATCAACGCCACCCGGTCGGACGCCGTGACGTCATCGGTGGGCTGCGCGCGCATGACCAAGTCCGTGAGCCACCACGGACCACTGGCGGGCGGAAAGACCGGGGGGTCGATAGACACATTCGGCCTCGGCATGCAAGGCGGACGCCGCGTGCTCTCTCACGCAGAGCTCGAGTACATCAGACGCAGTCAGGTCTTCCGAATGATAAGAAGTGAGTGTTCGTTTGTGTACGTGTCTTTTACTGTGTTCGTGCCACTGTGTGTTTCATAAACGCATCGCGGTGTTATTATTTTTGTTATACCGGAACTGGGCGGTCCTCACATGCTCCAAACCGGTGTTGCCCTTAGCTATGCCAATCCCCTGGTTTGGTCATACGCCAGGAGGGCCGTAAATCAGACGAAACCAGCCGGTGTTCTGCACATGGCCCCGTCGGCTGTGGAGTCCCCGTTCCCCCCTCTCCCGCCTGAATATCAGACCTGACGTGAACGATCAATCCTACGCGAAACGCCTGGTAACATTTGCATGCACGCGCTCCCCCCCCCCCCGAAATGCCTAGCAGGTGCATGCCGCGCAGCACAGCACATTTGTTCCTTCCCGACTCGGCGGAGGTAACTTGTAACAGACTGCAGGCATTAATTATTTCAAACGCTGCATGTTCTGGCACGCGCTAGAGCAATAGCCTCCTGAACAAATATTGACTCGGCAGATAACGTGATCGGAATCAACCAAATCGAACGGCATTCTTCTATTTACAATCCTCGACTTATGCCACGCCATTAAAGGTCCCGTGTAACGTATGCTGCACTGAACGTCGGTTTAACGTCGGAAACACGACAATTGAACGTCGGTTTAAAGTCGGAAACACGACGGTGTTAATATATCGCCAGTGTTTCCTCACTGTGACGGTTGACACTATAATTACCAACGTATGTAAGTATTGACGCGGTCCGGTGCCCCGGTATATGTGCAATTGAACAGTGACATGCGATCTCTGTGAGCGTATAGGGGTTCGTTGTGAGTAAACATCTACGATCACAGCATAACAAACAAAATTCCATAGTGAGCTATTTGCGGAATTTCAAATGACGCAAGTAATTAGCTTGAACCCGAAGTTAGCAAGTCCGCCTCTCTATGTGAGTCGTGCAGCGGGTCTTATTGGCTCACAGCCGTTTTACAAATAAGCCGCATACCGAATAGGCTGACGGCTGCATGTAGGCCTAGATTCTTTCTTTCGTTGATAGCGAGATAAGGAGTAGCCTTTACCGTATACGTTCAACATTGTGGTTAGCGGTGACGTAGTGGCGAAAACACAGGACTCTGTATCGAGAGAATCCGGGTTAGACAAACACCTTGTTGCCGTTTCGAAACTTGTACAATTTCGTTCATTCCACGTTGTTCCAGTTTGTATGTATAAATGAGTGCCTGGCTACAGACAGAGGTAGACATGTGAACGAATAGCCTTCGCGCAGTAATTGCAGCATGACTGAATGCTTCCCAGAGAAGTCGAGATGACTTTGGGATGAACAGGTCTGCCAGTGGGTGAAAAGTAAAGCGCTTTGAACAGTCCCAAGGACTGGATACCGCGCTACATAAGAAGGTACATTTACCTTTATTGCCAAATGAAGATTTCGGCTTTGACTGAAGTCGGAACGTTAACAACTTTCACGTTCACTTGCGCGTTGATCTGCTTTACCCGTGTGAATATTACTCAACTCCAACCTGTTGATAAATGACTCATAAATATTTATAGTAATAGACCACATGTTATATTATGCAGATTCCTCGGGAATAGCAGTCATTCCCCCATAGGTCACTACCCCTGGCAATTATGTTGACTGACGGTGTTTCTCATTCAATGTTTCACACGTGGATAATGTTTTAAAGAGCGTCGCCGCGCCCCCTGGGAACAGGGGGAGTTATCACCAATATTTATTAACATAACAATGACTAACCCATCGACCGACTTACCGACTGGACGGAGGTGACATGATTGTGTTGGACTTCAGTTGATTAATTAAACCAATTGATTTCGGTAGTAACTGGGTCGACTTGAGTAGCCTTCACCGAAGATCAGTCTGTTGTCCGGCCGAATGTCTGTTGTTGATTTGTTTTATTAATCGAATACCTTAGCATGGAGACTTGACTGACGCAATACCGTGAGCAGTGGCTCAGAGGTTAGAATATCGGACTCTCAATCGAGACCACCAGGGTTCCAATCGTTTTGCTGCCGTTTCAAAGCTTGGGCGATTTCGTTCACGTCACGTTGCCTCAGTTCACTCAGCTGTATAAATGAACACCTGGCTACAGACAGTGATGGACACGAGCGAACGAACATTCTTCGCGCAGTGATTGCAGCATGGCTGAATGCTTCCCAGAGATGTCGTGATAGCGTTGGAATGAACATTTCTGTCAGGGGGTGAAGTGTAAAGCGCCTCGAGCGGGCCCAAGGATTGGGTATCGTGCAATATAAGAACGTACCTTTACTTGTTTTGTTTGTTCCAGAGATCCACGTGAACAACCTGGAGGGAAGCCTGCCGGAGGTGAGGACGCCCTTCGTGGGCCGGGCGGCCGAGGTGACCTCCATCACAGACCTTCTCGACACCTCGGGTCGCCTCGTCACCGTCACGGGCTTAGCCGGTTGCGGTAAGTCTCAGCTCGCCGTCGCCGTCGCTCACGCTGTCGTCACGAGATTCCACGTGACCGCCGTCTACGTGGACGCGCGTGGCTGCGCGACACGAAACGCCGTCTGTCGGCGGCTACAGGGGTTATTCGACCTGCACATGCGTGAGACGGAGCTGCGCTTCCTGTATAACTGGTTCAACAGCCACGAACAGCGCCTGCTGATCGTCTTCGACAACGTCGATCCGGCGACGTCACGTGACGCCAGTCACGTGTCGGGATTCGTCGATGACCTGGCGGCGAACGTGCACGACGTGCGCGTGTTGTGCACGAGTCGGCGCGCGTTCTACGTCGGCAGCTCGGCGGCGGCCATTTCGTTCGCGCTCGGCGATCTCCGGCATGACTCGGAGAACCTGCTGCGCCAGTTGACGCCCGACTTGCACGATGACGGCATCCGGGACCTGGCAGACGCGTGCGGCCACGTGGCCCAGGCGTTGATGGTCGCGTCGCGCGGTCTGACCATGCCGGACGTGGACGCCGGTCAGCTGTTCGAGGACCTGACGAAGAGAGAGGGCGACAGTACAGCTGAGGACAGCGATGCATTGACGGAGGACGTGGAGGGTGAGCGGGCGAAGAAGGTGCTGGCGTGTCTACGGCACGTGCTCCGTCACATGACCGAGTTAGCGGCCGGCCTCGTGCGAGACGTGGCCGCGTTCATGTCCTGGTTCGCCGTCGTGGACGCCAGTCAAGTCGGCCCGGTCTCAGAAACAGCCGTTCTGTCGGCGTTACTTACCGACCTGGCAAAAGTCGGCTTTCTCGAGTCCTGCACGCGTGCGGGCCACGACGTGTATTACGTGCCGCATAACACGCGCGTGCTCGCTTGCTCACTCGGTGACGTCGGCGATGGCGCAACGAAACACAGGGACTACATTCTCGGGCGTATGCGCACACTGCAAGACCAGTACTACTCATCGGAGTGCAGCGACGCGCTGCGACAATTTGCGGACATGGCAGACGACATAGAGGCGGTACTACGGAAGACAGTCGAACGAGGCACAGCTTATGGGGAGTGCTGCCACCTAGCGGCAGTCGACCCTGCCGTATTCTTACACGAGACGTTGCCCGGGGGACTGTACGGGGAATTGTATGAGGCGATCCGGGAAGGGAGCGGGGACGACTCATCCACCAAATGCCGAGCTCTCTGCTGCTTGTCGTACCACGAGAGCGAACGCGGCGACTTCAGCGCCGCCAAGCGGGCGATGACGGTCGCGCATAACGTCACGGACTACCTGGCAGGAGTGGACGACCTGACGAAGGCGTTCTGCTACGAGTGTCTCGGCCAGGTCTACTGGAGCGAGCCGGACAGGCAGGACCCGGCGCTGGCTCTCATGAAGAAAGCTCTCGACATCTACAAGGCGACCCTGGGCATGCGCAGTGTGCGCACGCTGCTCGCCAACGAACACTACGGCGCCATGTTGCGGAGGCACATGCGGCTGCAGAGCGCGCGCCACTTCTTCAACGTGTCCGACTTCGCCATCGCAGAAGTGCTCGACGCGCACGCGCTGCTCGTGCGCAGCTACGACGAACGCCGCGCCATCTGGGACGCGCTGCAGCTGTACGGACGGTCGGTGGACGCGGCTCGGAAGGCGGCCGACATCGCCCGGCAGTACAAGGGTGAGCACCCGCTCACCGCCGACATGCTCGCCAAACTGTGTGACGCCGTCATGAGGCGGGGCAGTCTCAACGACGCCATCGATGCCGCAACGGACGCCCTACACCTGCGCCTGAAGATCCTCGGGGACCACGACGACACGGCCGTCTCGTACAAGGTGCTCGCCTACCTGATGGTCCGCAGCGGTCAGTACGACGAGGCCATCCGCTTCGCCCAGTCGGCGCTCGACATCTACGCCAAAAGTGACGCCGACGAACACCGCCAGATGGAGCTGAAGAACTTGATTGCGCAGGCGCGGTACCGACTGGAGTACAAGTCTAGCGTGTTCGTACAGATCGAGTCGAAAGACGCGAGTCGCGCGAACGTGAACAGCGGTGCCCGCAGCAGCGAGACTCGCGGACATGCCGACAACAACGCCACCAACGGGAACTCTCGCACCAGTGCCAATGTTAGCGCCACCAACGGTGAACATCACGTAAAAGCCGAAACCAGCGCCCTCTGTGTCAAACCTCGCGTAAACGCCAACTGCAGCGAGAATCGCGGGAACGCAAGCAGCAGCGTCACCAACCGCGTGAATAGTGACAGCAGCGCCCCTAGCGGTGAGATGAGTGCTAATACCGTGTGCGCCATGTCGACCGAGGTGTGAGTAGCGGACGGATGTGACGAATTAAAATTGCATTCTGGAACGGCAGTCTCTAGTCGTTAACAGTTATTAAATTTCTTGATATATAAGTACATAATGGGCCGAACTGACCATACGTACACAGGAGAAGACAGCTGTAGTATGCATTGTTTGCTAGCAGAGCTAATATTTAACAGGTAATATTTAATATCAGCATTTGAATAACAATTGTATTGCAAGCGATTGCAACGATTGCTATGCGTTAGTTAAATTGGCCGTTTCTAATTGTCTCAAAGGCGCGCTGCCCAACCTTGAGCGGCCAATAATGTGAAGTATTTACCCAGTGAAGACACGATAACTGTGCAGAGCACAGATACATTAAATAAGGGAATGAGCTGAATACACACATATAGTGTACATGTAGTAATAAGCGATACGTTTCTGGCCGCAGCGTTGCCATAGTAACACCGGCGTCCGAAGCTATGACGTCAAGTGTTTGCCATATATAAATGCATATCTTGAAGACGTCTGTATGTTTTATACCACATTAAGGACGTGCGTGCGTACACTGGAAAAACAGTTGCTTAAGCCAATATTGTTGTAACCGCCGAGAGAGCGAGTTATCCGCCAAACCACCGTTCCGTATTTCTCGTTGGGTTGCCAATGTTTCCTGATACTGCGTGCTAGTGACACGTATCATGCATGACTGCGTTCCTGTGTTTGTCCAAGAGTTGTTGGTATGGAGACAAAATGACTAAAATCCGGTTTCGTATGGGACATTCTGATGCGACACATTTATACGGCGCCTGTTCACCTCGAACAATATATGTCTGGATGGTTCCGTTATAAAACTTGGGCGATAGAGTCTTCTTTTCCGTTACTGTTGGTGCTCGTTTTTTAACATGGATGCACCACGTATAACGGCATTCAAGGCATATTCGTGAATTGCATGGTCGGTTCAGCTGTACACCTTGTACACAGTGGCGTATTTAGGGGTGCACTGGGCCACGCCACCCTTTGGAGTAAGACTTTTTAACAAATAACCTAGTACGCCACTACATGGCAGCATGATAAACTAACGGGTGACTAATCTTGCCCCCTCTTTGTCCCCTTCCTACATACGCCACTGTTTGTACAAACACCACACACATTTATGTATGTATTGTGTAAACCGTGTCTGTGTTTGTGTACACGGTTGCAATAAACGTAGCAGTACATGTACGTGATATCCGTGTTGTGTCGTGTGTGTGTGTGTGCGTGCGTGCGTGCGTGCGTGCGTGCGTGCGTGCGTGCGTGCGTGCGGTGTGGTGTGGTGTGGTGTGGTGTGTGTGTGTGTGTGTGTGTGTGTGTGTGTGTGTGTGTGTGTGTGTGTGTGTGTGTGTGTGTGTGTGTGTGTGTGTATTGCAATAATATTGCAATAAACGTAGCAGTACTTCGTTCCTGTTGGCTGTGGTGACACAGTGCCAGAATGTCTGAGCCTCAACTCAACTCACCGGACCGCGATCGTCTGACCGTCTCGAAGTTTTGGTAGTTTGGTTCATTACTCACAGCCTGCCCCTGTGGGGCGCGGTGGCACAGCGGTTAGAGCGTCGGACTGTCGATCCGAGTAAATGTAATTTCGTTCACCCCACGTTGCCTCGGTTCACTCAGCTGCAAATGAGTACCTGGCGACATACAGCGGTGAATGCGTGAGCGAATAGTCTTCGCGCAGTAATTGCAACGTGACTGAATGCTTCCCAGAGAAGTCGAAATGGCGTTGGAATGAACAGGTCTGCCATAGGGTAAGCGTAATGCGCTTTGAACAGTCCCGAGGGCTGGATACCACGCTATATAGGTGCGAACGTTTTACAGCAAAATAGGTCCATCGGAATGTAAAAAAACGATACTTCTTATCGTATACGTTACTGCCACTGCCCATCACGGAGATTTCCACGTATCCATGTACCGTGTCACCAGCAACGACCAAAGGGGGCCATAAAACAAGGTAAGATCGTAATTTGCAAAACTGCCCGACTAAGGAATGAAATCAAAACATTGACTTCGAGTCTCACACTCCCCGAAAGCGGCGCCTCTGTATACCACCACTGCGACAATTAATGTATATTCAAAATGGACAGTTCCAGTATAAACGTCTGGTTGGCTGGGCAACGCGATTGTTGTTTACGACTTGGGTTCAGCCTCCTGTTACGTTTCCCATTGGTGACCATATTAACGTGTTGCACGATTATAAGAAAACGGGACCATCAAAAATTCTGAAACTTCTTACCTGCCATTGCCATCATCTCAATGACATGCTGGTCGAGTTTAGTCAAAGTCTCGTACTTGTAACTCATCTAAAATGTCTGAACGTGCCATGCCCGTAATTTTTTTTACCAATTTCTGCATGAATTACTACTGCGAAAAAAATTGCTAAAAATCCTTCCGCCTATTGAAATCATCTAAAAATCCACAGTTACATTGCCAACATGTTCTGCCTTGCCAATGTGCCTGGCTCAAATGCAGTTACGTCAGATGATATATTTTTTTGAAAATAACACATCTAAAATTACTGTGCCCTACATTCGTCTAACTGAGGCTTGATCCCATCAACAGTTGTGGCAGTGGTAGAATTGTGAGTGGCGCCACTGGTGGGGAGTTTGTTCGCGCGCAAGCTGTCAGTTTTTCCTTATATGACGACTGACGTGCCACCTGGCGATTACAAAGTTGTCGAAGTTGCACACGGGTCAATGCAATTCGCAGTTTAGGTTTACTGCCATCGTGTAGTGGCGTACAGCGATTGTTTGAAATCATTCTTAATGACATCGTTGTTTCGAGGTCGCCCCTAACAACATCGGTGTTTTGAGATCACCCCTAACAACATCGGTGTCCTGAGGTCGCCATTAACAACATCGACGTCTTGAGATTACCCCTAACAACATCGATGTCTTGAGATCGCCCATAAATGTTTTGAGATCGTCACTAACAACATCGATGTCTTGAGATCATCCCTAACAACATCGATGTTTTGAGATCACCCATAACAACATCGATGTCTTGAGATCATCCCTAACAACATCGATGTTTTGAGATCACCTATAACAACATCGGTGTTTTGACATCGCCCCTAACAACATCGACACAGAGCCTTTTGTTCGAACGCCAGACCCTCAATCACGAGAACCCGGGTTCGAATCCTTTTGCTGCCGTTTCGAAACTTGACAACTTCGTTCACGCTATGTTGCTACAGTTCACTCCGCTGTATAAATGAGGTACCATGTAACAGCCAGAGATGGCGTTGGAATGCACACGTAAAGCGTTTTGAACAGTCCCAAGGACTGGATCGATGGATCCTCCTGTCTTGAGCAGATAATGGTTTGCGCCGTCGTGTCAGTTCTCTTGTGCACATCGCCTGGTGTGACTTAATAGCCCTACTCTGGCGTGGCAGTCTCTGCCGCACTTGCTGCAGGTGAACGTCGTCGGCCGAGATGGCGCAGGTTTTGACCTGTTTTCGCTGGTCCGTCTTCTCAGCCAATTGTGTAGATCTTTTATGCTCTGCTTTTCTGATGACATTCCGAACAATCAGCCTCGAATGACCTCGATCGTCGAGCTCGGCTGCATGAGCTGAAGGACTGACTCCAACCTGCTCCCCGATCCCCAGCCCTTTAGCCTGAGGTTGCCCAGTACCCACGGTGTACAACGAGCAGGTAGTGCTAGAGTCTTGTCCATGGGGGAGCTGTGCACCAGTAGGGTGCCTATGCAATCGGCTCCTTTTTCGTTACCAGTAGCAACCTGGCGGCTGCAGCTGTTAGCGAGAATATGAAGCGAGAAGTACACTCTACACACTACTCACTACACACTACACACTACACTACACACTACACACTACACACAACACTACACTACTAGGCGCATCACACAGACCTGTGTTTTCACACCACACATTCCAACACGTGTGACATTAGTTATTTTGTAGGCCACGCCCTATTAAATAAAGTGTCGTGTTAATGCTAGCTGTCCCCTGTGACTGTGTTAGGGGTTAATACGTTGCTCAAATGTAGAATAAATGTAAGTTAGTGGATATTGGATAACATAACGCCGTATTTATTCTGTCCAAACGAAACACAGAGTAATGTTATCATACGTTATGGCCAGTAATTAAAACACGTTAACTAGTGTCAATGTGCCACTTGGAAACATTGCACTCACAGTTCGACTTAACAGCAAGCTATATTCGGACTTTGATAGCTATCGTGTGGATCAGGGACAACCAGGATCATCGGAGAGAGTTCCTTGTAGATGCTCAGTCAGATGTTGATAAGATCGAAGCATTGATATTCACCATGGAAACCCGAGCCTGTCGATTGAACAGGCAAATGAATGCTCGGTGTTAACAAAATGAGAGAAATGATGACGCTGTTGGGATACATTTGATATCAACGGGAGTTTCAAAGATGTGTTTATACAGATTGAACCGCTGTGAATAAAAGCATATCCTGTCGGTGTCTCTATTGTTCATATGTCTAGTCTTCTTCGTTTCGCCAACCATCGGTTTCATTCTTCGTGAAACTGAATTCTGGGACTTCAGTTCTTCTTCTGCTCACCAGATGGTAGGACTAGCAGGCGTGACATTGGTAACGAGATTCGAGAAGCGCAAGAAGGAGGTTGAAACCATCACACCCAAACGGCTTAGTTGTGCACACAGAAGAGAGAGAGAGAGAGAGAGAGAGAGAGAGAGAGAGAGAGAGAGAGAGACAGAGAGAGAGAGAGACAGAGAGAGAGAGAGAGAGAGAGAGAGAGAGAGAGAGAGAGAGAGAGAGACAGAGAGAGAGAGAGAGAGAGAGAGACAGAGAGAGAGAGAGACAGAGAGACAGAGAGAGACAGAGAGACAGAGAGACAGAGAGACAGAGACAGAGGGAGAGAGAGAGAGGAGACAGAGAGAGACAGAGGGAGAGACAGAAGGAGAGAGGGGGAGTCACCAGCAGGGAGATGTGGCTGATATGGACAACCCGACGACACGTGGTCCTTCCTCGGTTCGATGTTTTGCTCGTGTCATTTCAAATTCATTTTGCGAAAATTTAAACTTACCTAATATCCACTACGACCTGCTACCTAGTTTGTGCAACGTTTGTATGTAGTTTTTGTGAAATCATCAGACAAACTATTAAATTATTCAATGTATGATCCAGCATTTATTGAAGTAAAAATGGAAACGCTGAAAACTCGTTTTTACCATTTTGGATATCCACTATGTTAAGCCTTGCCAGATCTAACGACTAAAGTCAATTGTTTCGATGATTTAAAAAATACGCGTTTTGTATTAAACCGACTACGGACATTACTTAAACTATTTGCACACTACATATTAGGACATCAACGAACTAGATTCGTGATAGGATAAATCAGTTGAGGATGGAGTAGTTTTAAATTGGCGAGTTCGGATTAATAACCACTGGGTCGGTACGCGACCGGTCAACGGCGGTTCATAACTATGGCTTGAAATGATTAATACCGTAAAATACGGATACGCATTAACTCCGCCTATTTAGTCAATTCAACAGTGCTCACAAAAACACACGAAGATCACAATCCAGATTTAGCAAGGGACTATTTTATGCTACAGTATTGGCGGACGAATCACGCAAGTGATCAGTGGCTGTTTTACTAGGCGCGCGTGCCAACGGGTTTACGTCTTTTCTTTAGAGACGATTCGATAGACCGACAGTGAGCTATTTTAAATAGGAACACAAAGCCACAAGGTGAGACACAGTCTCCGTCACCCACGACCATTGTCTCGTTGTGGGCGCGGGTGGCAGTGGCTACGTGGTGTCCGGGTCGGCTCGGCATAAAGCCGGTGTGCCTATTTATTCATAGGTTTTATACGACGCGTTTCCTCTGCTTCGCGAAACGTTTCGCCACAGACGGTATCGGGATCGATCGATCGCGGCCAGTACGCGAGCGTTCACTCAACGAACTAAAACTCGGAACGAAGACACCACCATCTGTACTCACGAACGAGAACGAAGACACCATCTGTACTCGCTCTAGCCTCGTGTTGACTGCGTGGGGAACACCGTAGCCGCGTGGTGAACGGACAACGGACCGGTCCTGCATGAAAGGTACGTAGCGCGAGCGTCACAGGTCATCGCGTTCAGGCGTGAAGAAAGAGCATGGTTTATATGTAAGAGCAGTAGGATAGTATAGTATATAGTATACACGTAGCAAATTTAATATATGATTAATATCAATATATTCAACCACTACGCATGTCCGATTCATTAAATATTAAATATTAGCATCAAATAACATTCCATTTATTTACATTGCGTATACAACGATACAGGGTCTGCCTTGGAAAGAGACATGTTAAATTATAGCGATCGAATTAAATAGGCACTAAAAGCCTACGGTCCATTGTACCTGGTGTTTACGCCAGAAGAAGTAATGGACCACACACAGGTGGGCCAATGTCACGGTCGACTTAACAAATGGCCGTTGCGACAATATATGTCGGCGTTTCGGTGACACGTTCCCTCTGTTTCGTGAAACAGTTTGTCACCTGTTGTGGACTCGCAGAGCTGACGATTTCTACTTGTAAAACTCTCTAGTGACAGAATAATCAACTGATTGGCTGGGATCACTTTTCGGAGGAAGTAAGACACCAGTTTATTTTATAAGGACTCGAATAGTTTAGTGTTTACCGATACGGTGTCTCTAACAACAATCGAGCTGGTGTATTTTTGTATGTCGGGCGCCAAACTTCCAGGCATTAATCTACGACCCCACGAATGAAACGCAACGCCTTCATTTTTTCGAAATACCCCGTATATCAAGGGTTCTTAGTGTTTTTTTTACGGTAAATAAAAAAATGTTCGCTACGTAAAACGTTAACTTCCAACAATCGCATAAATCACGCGCGCCCGCCACGAATACTTTGGTGCGTAAACCGTTTGAGAGTATGTAGCGCCACCTGGCACGTAACATGTAACTATGTGGGCGGTTTATATTAATTATAGTAGAAAACACGTGTAGCAATTGTACATCCCGTCCTGGCGACGGACATTTTTGCTAGTATATTTAATGAAGAAATGCTAGTCTAGAAATGTAGCTCCGTAATATACGTCACATGATACAACACATCATGTCTTTAACAATTGAAACATTTCCCAAAACAGACATGATGTCCATGTGATTTTTAGTTGACCCAAATGTCTCACACAAATGTATACACAGGCAGAGAAAAGGACGCCCAACACGACAGGGAGGACTACGTCCACGTCGGCGATTTGACCCTTTAATGGGCGAGTTAATTGGCCCATAATAGGCCCATTCTGGTAATGGTACACCGAGTCCGAGATATCTAGATGCCCACGGTGATAGGCCAGGTTCCTTCCAACACCATTTCAACCTCGCTGTGTGTCATTCAGCCACGCTGACATTGCCACGAGAAGGACTTTCACGACTGTTTGTAGTCGGTGCTCGTTTGCTGAGTGAATTGGGACAACGTGCGGCGATCATCGGTCGTCTCTGTAATACTATATTCATTCCTACTACAATGTGTGCAGTTCAGTTAAAACAATGTTTACAGCAATGAGAGTAACTCGTCTTTGATTAAAAAAGAAGTGCTACACGCATTCTCTATATTATAATCATACAACACATCCTTCGCAAATAAAACTGTTTTTAATAGTTTCTCATCCAACCCTTCGTGGCAGTGGTTTTGAATGAAATAATAAAACTAATTAGTGGTCATATTACAAAAAGTCGTGGCATAAAGTTTGAATTGTGACAATATGTAATTGAAATTTGTAGATATATGTGAACGACTACTGTGAAAAGCTAGATGAGAGAGCACATTCAAACTGGTGTTAATTATTGCATTTTAAGCAACTTAAGCAATCTGAATTTGAATCGGGGGACATCCCGCTAAAAGTGGCATCACATTACCATGGGTGCAACCCATTCTAATATGGCAGGCATATAAAAACATTCCTGATACCTTTGCGCCATGTAGTATAAAACTCATCTACATATTTATCTTGCAAATTCCAGAGACAAACAACATAGAAAGATGTAGAGTACGGCATAAATAAATAACGATTTGTACTTATGTTACAAAACCCAAAGTTAGCAGATAATGAATTTAAATGCCATATAAAATCATGACACATGTCTTTAATCATAGCCTGGTGCATGTCAGGACCAATAGTGTGGCCTAAATGCAACCCTTTTTTTTACTATATTTCACTTGCGCACCATCAAAGTAAAATGTTGAAACAGGAGAACTGCCATATTTAGTAAGTTGATAGTTTTGACGGGTTAAATTTTAAATCATATTCGGTGCAAATTCTAGAAAGGTATCACGCATTTTGTTCAGTGCATATAGTAATTGAGCTATTACAGTTAACACCATAATACTTATGAACTATCATTGTTCAGTGCATATAGTAATTGAGCTATTACAGTTAACACCATACTACTTATGAACTATCATCCAACCGAACCCAGTCATGCTGAGTCTTGTTAGCAGTTCATCTACATAATAGAAAATAAATAGGCGATAAAACCCCAACCTGCTTCACTCCATTGTTAATGGAGCGATAATGGAATTGTTTCACGAAACGTTCAAGTGTTGATTGGTGTACATATAAACTAAACACCTGATTAGCAGGGGATTCAGTCCTCTATCCATAAGTAAATAAAACAGTTTGACATAATTCACTTTATTAAATGCTTTCGTGACATATAGTAATAGCAAATACACATCAGATTTATTATGTTGGAAATAGTTCACAGTCTCCAGTAGCGCAAATGTAAATTTGGCTGTAGAGCTCTGAGGTTTACTACTCAGACACTGACATATGCAATTCGTCATATTTAGTACCACATATTTTAGATATATTTTCGTCCCCTGTTACATCATCAACCAGGTTGGGTAACATATTATTTGTCTTAGTGACTTTACCTACTTCTTTCCAGAAGTTCCAAGTTTTATTTCCAGGTACAGCTGTAACCATACTTTCTTTTTTAACATTATTTTGATTATGCTTAACAAAACGGACAACTCTGTGACATTGAGAGCGTGATCTTACGATTTAGGTCAAGATCTATCAACACTAGACGATGACGAGAAGTAATTAAGTCAAGGTGGGCCTGGTTCTTGCTGATATGCATTACCTTGCACTTTGTTGGGTTAAAATGGAGCTGCCAGGTGTCAGATCATTTCTCCAGGTGAGATAGCTCCTCCTGGAGTGCATCGTGTTCGTCTGGTTGGCCAACCCGTCAGTATATCGTGGTATCGTCAGCAAACACATGTATCATAGATGACACCATCTCGGGCATGTCGTTCATATAAATGACGAATAGCATCAGTCCTAGCATGCTCCCATGTGGTAATCCGCTGGAAACCGGTGCCCACGAAGACGTACTCCCTTTGATTCTTACTCTTTGGCGTCGTCCAGTGATGAATGCGTCTATCCATAGGAGGACGTCTCCGCTGATCTCCCATATTTTTCTAATTTGGTCAGTAGGCTGCAGTGCGGACCATGTGGAAGGCTTTGACGAAATCTGAATATATCACATCAATGTTGTCTCCATCTTCAAGCACTCTCGTCCACTCACCAAGTGCTGCCAGCAGCTGCGCTAAACATGATCGGCCATGTATAAAACCATGTTGCAAATCTGACAAAAGATTGTTTCGTTTCACGTGTCCCAACACGTCGTCTCTTATCATTGTCCCAATCATTTTGCAGGCGATGGACGTCAGGCTAACTGGCCTGTAGTTCTCCGGTGTGTCGCGCTTTCCCTTTTAAAGATTGGCGTAACATTACCTTCTTTCAAGAATAGTGGTAGACAGCCTTGGTACAGTGACATTTGGAATATCATCTTTACGAGTTCAGTCAATTCTTTTTTTAGCTCGACTGGCACACGTGGGTGCATACAGTCAGGACTTGGAGACTTTGCAGTATTTAAGTTCAGTAGTTAGTTGTACACCGCAGGCTCGTTCAGCAAAAGTAGGTTGGTTTTCTAAGTCCTCCTGTGTGAAGACGCTTGCAAAGAAAGAGTTTAGGACTTCTGCTTTGTCCACATCTGTGTCAGCTGTGTAAATCACTTGTTTTAAAAACATCAGCACTTTTCATCATGATAACTAGGGCCGGAACGATACACCGGTGCACCGGTGTATTATTCGCGGTACATACCGCAAAGTACGTCTGTATCAGCTGTGGTGCCGTCTGTATCAGCAGTGGTGCTGTCTGTATCAGCTGTGGTGCCGTCTGTATCAGCAGTGGTGCCGTCTGTATCAACTGTGGTGCCGTGTGTATCAGCAGTGGTGCCGTCTGTATCAGCAGTGGTGCCGTCTGTATCAGCTGTGGTGCCGTCTGTATCAGCAGTGGTGCTGTCTGTATCAGCTGTGGTGCCGTCTGTATCAGCAGTGGTGCCGTCTGTATCAACTGTGGTGCCGTGTGTATCAGCTGTGGTGCCGTCTGTATCAGCAGTGGTGCCGTCTGTATCAGCTGTGGTGCCGTCTGTATCAGCTGTGGTGCCGTCTGTATCAACTGTGGTGCCGTGTGTATCAGCAGTGGTGCCGTCTGTATCAGCAGTGGTGCCGTCTGTATCAGCTGTGGTGCCGTCTGTATCAGCAGTGGTGCCGTATGTATCAGCAGTGGTGCCGTATGTATCAGCTGTGGTGCCGTCTGTATCAGCAGTGATGCCGTCTGTATCAGCAGTGGTGCCGTCTGTATCAGCAGTGGTGCCGTCTGTATCAGCTGTGGTGCCGTCTGTATCAGCTGTGGTGCCGTCTGTATCAGCAGTGGTGCCGTCTGTATCAGTTGTGGTGCCGTCTGTATCAGTTGTGGTGCCGTCTGTATCAGCAGTGGTGCCGTCTATATCAGCTGTGGTGCCGTCTGTATCAGCTGTGGTGCCGTCTGTATCAGCAGTGGTGCCGTCTGTATCAGTTGTGGTGCCGTCTGTATCAGTTGTGGTGCCGTCTGTATCAGCAGTGGTGCCGTCTATATCAGCTGTGGTGCCGCCTGGGCGTTTCAAATCACTTACTCCTATTCGAGTCCTCATCTTCGATCTAGCATACTAGTAGAATGCCTTAGGGTTTCTTTTGGCTTCAGAGGCAATACTTTTCTTAAAGTAAGTATGGTAAGAATGCCAGGGACAGTCGACAGCAATATTATAATAAAAACTATATATATATATATATATATATATATATATATATATATATATATATATATATATATATATATATATATTTTATATATATATATATATATATATATATATATATATATATATATATATATATATATATATATATATATATATATATATATTGGGTCACGTACATCAGCGACACAGAAAGCAAATCGAAACTGTTGTGCTGGCTCATTTAACAAAATGTTAAATTCTAGCAGCCAAACATGCCTTGTGGGAAAAGTACAAACACATGGACGCACTTGACAAAGTCATCAGCATGATGGCCGCTGCATCCAGGGATCAGAAGATCAGAAGACGTGAATACCATTTACATTCTCTCTGCGCTGTTGAAGGTTTTCACTTTGAAAATTCCCCCTTTTGTGTTACTGGACCCAAAGGACGTAGTGTGACTGCCCATATATTCCCCAGGGAGGTGTTGGAGGCTGACCGTTGTAGAAAAAACTGAGGCAACTAAGTGACGGTGTCAGCTCGAATACGGACAATAGCCTGCGCAAGGAGAGGAACTGACCAGCCTCTCTAAGAAAGCCACGTCCACTACTACTAGTAGTCGTCGTCGAGGTCTTGAAGACTGACTGACGGGTGGCAGAAGCAACTCACGGTGAAATTGCCACCCGCAATCACCAATCACTCGCGCAAAAAACGGGCGAGACAGGGTTACTCTGGTGCAGTGAGAAAAGCATAACCAGTCACTAACGAGCCAGTCATTCAGGCATTATCAACAGTCATTCAGGCATTCTGAAGACGAGATTTCCTCACGGGAGCGTATCGGTGTCGACTCTGCATTAGATGCATCATCAGACACATTTAAGGCGGCCAGGTTGTGGAAAACCAGTGAGAAACGTGTTCGTGTTACAAGTAACTAAATACATAACATTACGTATCAGGCAAGGGTTTTACCCTGATAAACGTTAAGTGTGTGTGACACACTGAAACCAAGAGTGACTCATATACGGCCTCCATGCTTCCATATAATATTCTAAAACGGATATATCTTAATATAATCTCATTCGTATCCTTACATTTGCCTTTGGTAATTCATTTTGATAAAATTAAAGTATGTCAAATATACACCCGACCGACGGTTCGTTCTAAGGTACGTTTTACTAGTAAGACAATTATCTTGTACTATGAATGTTGTTTCATCGGCCGCTGTACTCTTTAGTGAGTTCTACGTGACACACCCATGGCAAACGCCCAACATTATAGCATTCCCCCGATGTTCACATCTCTAATTGTGTCCTTACTGCTTAAAGTTGTACTACACAATCCAGTGGTTAGGATTGAGTTTCAAGTAACTACATTGCACCAAATGCGTCGTCACAATCTCCTCACATTTCCAGTTTTATTTCATGAACCTGAATTCGTTATTTAATACATAAATAAACAACTCCAACCACCCCCCCTTCAACCATAAGAAGAACATATACAAGCTAGAAAGAATGCAACGAAACGCACCTAACCGATTCAAGAACTGGGATACCTCAGTTATGAAAGACATCGAATAGAATGCGGCTTGACAACCTTAGTGACCAGGAAACCAAAATGAGACTAAATTGAAGTTTTTAGTATACTGAATGGCTATAAATGCATTGATTGAATGCATTGATAGGACTATTTTATCTAAAAGGTCTGTGGAAGGCAGTAGAACCAGAATTACACAAAGCAGCGTTACTAAAGGAACAATGTAGATTGGGTATGAGAAAGTATTAACTCTCACACAAGACAATAAACGAATGGAATAAACGATCTAATGATCGTATTAATGCTAGCAACGTGAATACATTTAAACATAAAATTGACAGATATACGATAATGGCGGTTGTATATAGATGATAAAATTGTTGGACTCTCGATAAGTCAATGGCTTCCTTGTCCACCTGCCTTCTGGAGTTTCTTGCTTTGGCTGGCAATCTGGTTAAATCTTGTTAAATCTACACGTAACATGTCAATCCAAATTTGGCATAGTTGGTAGCCCAGTGTTTAGCAATGCCTATTATGTGAAGGCAGTATTCCTGCACCACTACGTTAAACTCTCCTTTTTTGTTTACGATGCTCCTGGCGTTTTAGCATACTATCATTATGCATCATCACTTTCACGTGTGCTAACTGGCTGAAACACACTGCATAATGCTACCAGCACTGACATCAAATCACCAGCAAATAACGAGGACACGTACATATGTATAACGCTCACAATAAAGCTCTGTTGTCAGAAACATAAGGATTGGTGGACAACACCAACCATCAGACATATGGTGGACTCGAAGTGGTGACATATACTGCAAGGAGACACCAACAATCTAACTGGCTGCACAAAACGAAGTCAGAAAAAAATCACGACAAATTATATCTCAACGTTTATGGAAGATTGATTTTTTCATACCATACTGGACAGATTGTTTTTCCTGTGTGTTCACGGAAATATTATAATTTTCGTTTGACTTCTACACCTCATACAAATGCAGGCTGCACATTATGAATAGTTTATTCACAGACACGAAACACTTGGATGCTGTTAATTACAGGGAAACACGCAATCTTCTTTCAACGGTTGAGCCGTCCAAAAAATACGTTTGAAGCTTGTCAAACAACGGCTAACGTTTCTCCGTTGACAATGATAAAATAGGTCGTGGACGTGAATATTCGCTACAGACAATCTTCTAACGACAATCTTCTAACGTGAAGACAACCGGGTAAATCTCGTTAATAATTCAACAGGCTGCGCTGCATCGCATAAGTGTTAGTAACACCCGTTGCGGACAACAATGCAATGAAGAGTGACATTGCACAGAGCCGTCTGAGAACAATACAAGATCGTCTAGAACGGAAGAGTGGGTAACATGTCACCTCACGACAAGGGCGTGGCTGACGTCGTGGACATTCCACAGCCAGGTAACCTGGCTTCGATATCTGTGGCACCGTCCTAGACATACGTTCAATGCTCTCAATGTTTAACGTATAGCCTTTAAGTTGAACTTCTCTCATACACAGCCATAATGCAGCTTCAGGTATACGTCTGAAGCAGCGAACGAGCCCATTAAACGCTGGCGTGGGAGGTTGGTCTTAAAAGTTGGTGGGGAGTGGGAGATGGGAGGTTGGTCTTAAAAGTTGACTGGAAGTGGAAGGTAGGAGGTTGGTCTTAAAAGTTGAATGGAAGTGGGAGGTAGGAGGTTGGTCTTAAAAGTTGACTGGAAGTGGGAGGTAGGAGGTTGGTCTTAAAAGTTGACTGGAAGTGGGAGGTAGGAGGTTGGTCTTAAAAGTTGACTGGAAGTGGGAGGTAGGAGGTTGGTCTTAAAAGTTGACAGGAAGTGGGAGGTAGGAGGTTGGTCTTAAAAGTTGACAGGAAGTGGGAGGTAGGAGGTTGGTCTTAAAAGTTGACAGGAAGTGGGAGGTAGGAGGTTGGTCTTAAAAGTTGACTGGAAGTGGGAGGTAGGAGGTTGGTCTTAAAAGTTGACAGGAAGTGGGAGGTATGAGGTTGATCTTAAAAGTTGACAGGAAGTGAGAAGTTGGTCTTAAAAGTTAGTGGGAAGTGGGATGTGGGAGGTTGGTGTTAAAATGTGGTGGGAGGTTGGTCTTAAAAGTTAGTGGGATGTGGGAGGTTGGTGTTAAAATGTGGTGGGAGGTTGGTCTTAAAAGTTGGTGGGAAGTGGGATGTGGGAGGTTGGCCTCAAAATTGGTGGAAGGTGGATTCTTAAAATAGGTGGGAGGTTGGCCCAAAAACAGGCGGAAATGAGGTTGAGAACCCTGCCACACCCCTCTGAGTGTATTTTTTTGGCCATCAATCATGCCATGCCTGAGTAATTTTCAACCGGAGGGGTGTAAGCTTATCGGTGTTTTCCCTGTCAGGTAAAACTTAAGCGTATCTTCTTTGAAATAACGTCTAAAAACCGACAAGTAGCGTATTAACTAAAGTATACCATTCTATCCGTATTTACATATGCGTATCTCGGCGCAAACTTTATGGAGAACATGTGACCGGCAACTCCAGTTGACGTCAGTCAGTACCAGTAATAAAAACTATGGTCGCTATATTCAACGGCCGGAAATGGACATCGCTAGTTAATGTTTTTTGTTTTCGTCGACATAACACGTGGAGAACCAGGCTGGCGATGTTTAGGAATAACACGTGGAGAACCAGGCTGGCGATGTTTAGGAATAACACGTGGAGAACCAGGCTGGCGATGTTTAGGAATAACACGTGGAGAACCAGGCTGGCGATGTTTAGGAATAACAGTGAAACTAAGCATAACCCATTGTGAAATATACATCGAGGTTGTATGAAATTCTTCTGTCTATTCACACCATCCTGTCAAAGGAACAACAATAAGGCGCACATTAACCAGATGCCGCTCTCCGTGGTAGTGCATTCATTTAATAGTTTCTGCTGATCAACTTATATTACTTTAGTCTCAATTCCGTACAACCGTGTAACCACGTATTCAGCAACTGATTTTTTATATCATTCATTACAACATTAAACGCCAGTCTTTATGTGTTAAAGGGCAGACTTGCCTGTAAAAATTAATTATCGTATACGCATGATGAAACAAATTACTTGACATATAATGTGATGTTCTTCCGCCCCTTTCACATATGACTTTGTTTTAGGGTGACCAGATAAACACAGGTTATGAAGACTATGTCGAAGATTCTAAGGAGAAAGGTAGGCCCGAAACAGATATAGGAACCCATCTGTGTCTGTCCACTAGATGTCAGCAAGTTACTAAATGCTTATATACATAATTATAACACAGGGAGGACAACTGAGTTATATTCATTCAGAACCAAGCATGAATTTTTAAAAGATGTCTTAGATAAAATTTGCCGCAAGTCATTAACAATAAAAAAAGATTGGAACTCACAGTTTTCGAGGTTTTGCAAATTATGCCAAACATTATCTATTACAAAATATGTAGATACGTATACTATATTTAACTGTTACACATGTTATCAAAGTCACTGATATCAATAATACATATGCTATGTGTGATAAACATGTATATTTATGTATGTATGTATGTGTGTATACATATATATATATATATATATATATATATATATATATATATATATATATATATATATATATATATATATATATATATATATATATATATATATATATATATATATATATATATATATATATATATATATGTGTGTGTGTGTGTGTGTGTGTGTGTGTGTGTTACACACACACACACACACACACACACACACACACGCACGCACGCACACACGCACACGTAATTGCGTAATTGAGAAAAATATTTTGTTTCATATTAATGCACATGCGTGAACCGTCAGTCGTAAAGCAAAGGCTATGTGTATCGACGGTCATTTGGAGAGCGTAGTTGTCAGGGTGTCATAAAATAAGGAACTATAGCATGGTTAAATAGCCCATTTATGATAGCACAGTCGTAAAAGAGTCGTAAAATTGTGGTCCTTTATATTTGTATTTCATATCCATTTGACATGGCCAGTCGTATAACGTCATCCTACGCTCCATGGGTAGGTGTGACTTAAAATAATGTTCCGCACTTTAAGTCGCCGTGCAAACTAGTCACGATCCGGTTCATGTGAATTAATGCGTCGTCAACGTTTGTCCAACGTGTACAAACAAAACATTTTATCATTACCTCATATTAGTATTTACGCCGAAAATACAGATTAGTATTTACGACGAATACGTCCTACCAAAGAGTTCCATTTAAATAGAATGCAAGTTCACTTAATTAAAATTGGTTAGGTTAAGTAGATTAAGTCAAATGCTGGACCACTTACATGAATAGTGGACTACTGACATGAATAGTGGACCACTGACATGAATAGTGGACCACTTACATGAATAGTGGATCATTCACATGAACTTTATATGTATTTCAACCAACGTCAATACCTTTGTAAATCGATTTCAGTAAACTTCTTTTTATTTAAATACAGGAAACACACCTTCACATGAGCGAAATTATTTTTACCAAGATGTCAAGTAGGAAACTAATGTGAAAATCGGATGTACATGAAACGTTGGCTTGTCGTACTACGTTCGTAGTAACACCGTTCATTTTCCCACAGAGGTTTCTCTTCGGAGCTGTCGTCGGTGTCTTCCTGTGCTGCGTCTTCTTCTGGACTACTTCCGATGATGATCGCAATGACTTGTACGCCAGACGTCGACTCACTACTACCCCGCTACACAAGATCCTCCGCACTGCGATTCTAACGTCAACACCAGGACCGCCGGCCAAAACCACGACAGCTGGGCCACCGGCCCAACCGTCAGCAATCGCGCTGCCAGTGCAGCCGTGGAACCCCACGAAGCGGGGAAGGGCGGCGAAGGACGGCCAATGGTTGCTATTCTCCGGACCACATAAAATATTCGGCTATTCTGCCTTTTACGACAGCCGACCGTCACTAGAGGCGCCACCTTTTGTCGTGCGAGTAATAGTCGTGTCTGGTGTTACGGACACCAACAAGCAATTGTTCTGTAAGTTCCGCTACAGCGGATCCAACAACACCAACAAATCGGCTGCAGTGTCGCAGCAGGCGATCGGTGCTGGGGTGTACGCACGCACTAAGCTGTACCGAGAGTTCGTGTATACGTGCCCCGTTGATGGCGCGTTGCCGCCAGATGACGTCGCTATCGTCGCTTCGCCGACGGAAGTTGCGTCACGTTACCTGCCGGTGGAGGTTCCGGTGAGGTGGAGCGTGAAGAAAGACTTCGGCGCGTGTGTGTCCGTGGCGTACTGGAACCACACAGCCGCGCGCATAGTCGAGTGGATGGAGCTGAACAGAATCATTGGCGTGACTCACGTGACTATATACAACAACTCGCTGTCGGCGGAAGCGGCGCGCGTCTTCGCGCACTACGCCGCTGCCGGTTTCGTCGAATTCCGCCAGTCGACGAACTTCATCGACGACCCTTCAGAGACGACGATACACATGCATATGTCGCCTGTCATCAATGACTGCATGTACCGGAACATGCACCGGTTCTCGAAGATTCTCGTCATCGATCTAGACGAGATGATAATACCCCGCGCACACAACAATCTCCCCGACATGCTCGTTGCCATAGAAACGGCGCAACCTGAACGACACCCGGCGCGCACGTACGTCTTCCGAAACACATACTTCTTTTTCGATTGGCCGCCAGATCTCGCTCAGCCCGGTCGCCTAGCAACGCTGCGTCACCGCACGCGCACTCTGCCTAGCGCAGAGGGCGTGGCGGCGAAGAGCATAGTCGATCCGCAGGCGTGCATTGCCATGCACAACCACTATTGCTGGCTGTTCACACCCCGTTTCGACACCGACGCCAAAGAGGTGAACGTGGCGATGTCAGTCGGCATGAACCAGCACTATAAAAAGTGTCATTTAGACGTGTACGAGAAGCCGGGCGCGTGTAAAGCGGCACTTTCAAACGGCATACGGGACAACACAATGCTCAGGTTTAAAGACATACTTGTACGACAGGTGGACCAACAAATGAAAGAACTGAATTTAGGCGATGCAAAACGATAGATGACTAGTCTGTTTGGTTCGAGAACAGCCTTTCGCCTTCCGCGTGAATTCAGGGAAATCTAAGCCAAAGCGTGGTGATTAATGCGCGTGTCTCAGATTCAACTCAATTCATAACGGTAGAGTAGTATGGGACATAACGCATGTTTTGGGGCATAAAACCCACCCTCTAACTAGTTTCACAACGAGAAAATAATCATTTCGAGATCGCCACATACAGTTCTTCACATTCGGTTAGAATACGGTAGCAGAAAACGAAATACGCGAGTTAGTTTTTTATGTCAAACTTTTGATTCTATCAATGAAAAAAAATGGTCACGCAAAAGTCGTTTTGTGGGCAGTAACCATAAGAAACTGAAACAACGAGTGATAAAAGCCAGTAATATACAAATGGTGAAAATTTAATATCGAACGTGTAGATCAAAAAGGCCAACATTAACGGGGACAAAACGCACAGAGTGGGACGTACTATATCTGTCATAGACGTGAGTCTGAAAGTGAGTAAATTAGTTGATAAGCTCTGCCTATGCATGATAGTTTACAATAGACATATACAATATAACGCACTTGTTGAATTTCAGATAAAAAGAGCTAATTAATCAACAATTTCAGTCACGGTTCTTCATAAAATTATAATAACAAATGTTATTATGATATGGGGCAATGTTTCGTAATACATAAGTGTACCAATAATACCATCACGTTGGTAATGTACCAATAATACCATCACTATGGTAATGTACCAATAATACCATCACTTTGGTAATGTACCAGTAATACCATCACTTTGGTAATGTACCAGTAATACCATCACTTTGGTAATGTACCAGTAATACCATCACTTTGGTAATGTACCAGTAATACCATCACTTTGGTAATGCGAAATAAGAAAACTAATAACTTAAATGAGGCTGATTAATACATAATGCACAGGGCGGGCGTTTTGTACCACACCTGGGGCAAAACGCTCATTTTCAGGACCTCTGCTACAATGGCTATAACGTCTTCTGTGAGGTTGAACATCGAATATGTCAATACAAGATATTCAGCTAAGATATTAAACTAGGTAATGCATCCAAAATATCAGAGATACAGCTAAAAGGTTTTCCCATGAGTCGATTTTCCGAAAAAAAGTAGGCGTATTGCCCCACCCTACTCTAGGCGTAAGGTTAATCAGTGGTTATTATTTATTATACAATTATATATTTTAGTAACAACGTTGGGCATATTACTATGGATTCAAACATATCCCATAGTTATTCAAGAAAAAATTGAGAGGCTCTTCTCGCGCGAAACAGTGTCGCCACCTAGTGGTAATGGATATTAATGATACTCATGCTCGCCAGAGGCGCTGATGTCTTGCTACACAGAGCACCAGTAGCACGGGACGTCTTTTTCATGCTATATTAAATTATTAATATGTAAACCTAAGCATAACTTAGCATGCATTTTACAGACGCGGTATACATACATCAACTGAATTAATTGATACATGCAGTATATATATATATATATATATATATATATATATATATATATATATATATATATATATATATATATATATATATATATATATATATATATATATATATATATATATATATATATATATATATATATGGTTCATGCCAATCACGCCAATTCTTTTTAATGTGTCAATACCGCTCTCTTTGTCGTGTTCGTGTTGGTGTGGCCTCTCGTACAGAGATACAGTGTGTTTGTCAGCGGCATTAGTTGGAAAGGGGAATGTTGATTTAACAGTCACTGCAGATGAGCCATAAACAATGCTTGCACAATCTATCATGTCACTGACACGACTGTATATTTCGAATCGTCTTGCTGTCGATCGAAGCCTGGGCAATTTCATTTACCCCACGTTGACATTCAACTGTGTAACTTAATACCTGTGAGTAAGGTGTATGAATTGTTTTCATGCAATGTCTGCAGCATTGCTTATTTATTGCCAGAGAAGTGTTTCGTAAGACGTCTATTTGAGATGAAGTGTTTAGTAAGATGTCTATCGGGGATGAAGTGTTTCGTAAGAAGTCTATTGGGATGAAGGGTTTAGTAAGAAGTCTATCGGGGATGAAGTGTTTAGTAAGAAGTCTATCGGGGATGAAGCGCAAAGCGCCTTTAATGGTCTGTAATTTCTGATATCTGATCTACATTACTATTTTATTAATGCTACTTTGTACCCGCTGGATCTACGAATTTAGTAAGTTTGAAGAAACTTTCAATCAATGTTTTTATAAACAAACAATATTAAAAAACTTCTATTTTGGCCTTATCTTAGTCTCACGGTCTCTAGTGTTGTAAAAACCAATTCCATCCATATTTGTTATGTGTTTTTGATTATGTGTATATATTATATATATATATATATATATATATATATATATATATATATATATATATATATATATAGATATATATGTATATGTATATGTATATGTATATGTATATATATATATATATATATATATATATATATATATATATATATATATATATATATATATATATATATATATATATATATGTATATATATATATGTATATGTATTTATATATATATATATGTATATATATATATATATATATATATATATATATATATATATATATATATATATATATATATATCCGAAGCAAACGAACACATAATCTAAATATGCAATTTTAATTCAATTTCGTATACTTGTCGATGTGAATTGATTAAAAAATTCGATTTTGTCATGATTCTTTACTAATATTTGATAGAGGCTGCAACATGTTATATTAGTATAACTAAATCCCACCGATAGATTCTGATTGCAAACAGGTAGCGCCATCTGACGCTTTTTAAAGAGACATGTTTGCCCGTTATACCAGTACTGCCACCTTTCGGGAGTATCATAAAATTAGATCAGATAGGTTTTCAACACATAGTTCATCTAAAACAATTAATTGTATCGTTTTGGTTTTATGTAGCACGAATTGAATTCATAATTAAATCCCAGATTTTGAGAATGGTAATGTATATGACAATTTACTTAACATTTCTTACTGCAAGAGCGTTATAAGTGCTACTGGTCACCAGACGGCGACCACGGATAATCAAAACGAAATGTCACTTCGTGCTAAGACTTCACAATGCACACTGTTTGTGTGCACATACTCACACGCACATCTGCGCCAAAACGTACTCACGTGCACGTACAACCACATGTTTACAACGAATAACAACCGAAAGACAATATTTTTTTGCAGTGATTTTATTGGTATGCTTAGTTTGGCACCCTCTTTCTCGTGACGGCCCTCATTGTAAGCAACACATGCCCATCCCCAGGATGGTTCGGCGGTTTCGAATGAACCCCCCCTTTTAGAGAGAATTTTTTAACTGCAATTTTTTTTCAGAGACTATCTCAGAAATAATCCCGTTAATACTATTTAAATTAAGCATATTGTTACTAATCAATCTTAGTCATATTGTTATAACGATATTATCGTCCGTAATCAGTCGTCGTCATCATCATCTTCACGGTCACAGTTATCATTATATCTACGACTTCGTTTGCGACATTACGTATCATAATTGCTACATTGCAAAGCACTATATTATATATGTTTCCGTAGAGTTCGTGGTCCAGACGAAGCAGTCGTCAGATTTCGTTAAGAACATTAGGGTACCTAAACATTTGTACCCAATAAATAAGTTGCAGGCGCACATAAGCAGCATATTTGTTACAATCTTGTGTCTGTCTTTGCAGAGTAAGCACACACTTTAACGATCCACAGTTGTCATGTTGTATATAGCTGTTTTGTTGACTTGAATTGGGAAAATTTGGCATTTAATTGCAGCAATCCAATGCTCTTTACGAGCGACTCACATAACATGAATTTCATAAACATTGTCAGTGAGCCAGTTATTGGTTGTCTAAGCAGAACATCTTTGATACTACTTTCTATTGGAGTTGTAGTAAATTATCACACAGTTTAAAATGTAATATATTAACCACCAACAACATCGCTACAGCAGCAAGAGACACGAGACAACTTCTACTACTACACACACGTCTTCGAGGTCAGTATTTTGGATGGAATCATGTATTGTTTACGAACCCACATATAAGTATTATTAACGAGTCAATAACCACCAACAAAATTGATGCCGTAAGTTAGGTGTTCTAAATCCTGATATTTTTAATCCATTCAGCTTTAGGAATTAAAGAAAATGAAAATCCAGTTTTAATCATTAAAATTATACTAATGCACTGGCAAGCGTATGTACAATTTTACCAGTATTGGTTTTTTTGTCTTCCGGTTTATATACAATTGTTTTTTTGGTAATTTTAGATATAGGTGCGTTCGATTGTAAATCACTCAACACAATTCAGCACACTACTGAGATTGCTGTGAGTGTATTTTACTGACAAAAAAACATTTAGCAAGCAGTGACTGACCTACTTAGATTGAGTCTACCCCACCCTCCACCAGCCAATCGAAGTTATACATTATGTCAACATTATGTCAACGTTTCATTGCGCTTTCCTCTCGTCTTCTTCGTTTCGGGTTTGTCTTCGTTTTTTCCAATATCCGTCGTAATCGTCGTGTTTCACTCTTTCTTGTTCGTTCCTTTCTTCCTCACACGATGGTAACTGAATGCACCTTCTTGAGAGCGTGATGAAGGAAGTTGATGTCCCCCTTCAGGACGGCGGTGACGTCTTGAATCAGACGCTTGTCGTCGAAGATCTGGATCGACTGCGTGTACGGATCGTAGTGGACCTCGTGCGGACGCTTGATCAACGCGGCGTATTGCCTACAAACACATTATAATATGGCAGACCTGAAACAGCCCAGACTTCATGAAACAGCGCCTCTTGTGCATAAAATAACACTAATACAGCGGTGAACTCGAACGAGATTGTCGACGGAAGTACAACACGTAATTGTGTGCATTAAATTAGAGAGATGGAACAATGATGAATCCATAACAACGACAAGAACGCACATATTGCTGTTTCCGCAAAGACAAAGTAATCGCGCGAATCTGTTCGGTATCTCATTGTTCGTTTTATTCAAATTATTATCACTGATTCATGGATTTAGATATTCCACGACACGTAATCTTAACTGACCACCCATGCTGTATACCATGGTGAAAATTCGTATTGTCATAGCTTCTAAGACGTCAAAAGAAAACTAAACCACAAGGCAGCCACAAGCAGTGGATGGAACATCCTGTTGACATGTGCCACCTGGCGATTAACAGTATAACAATCCAGGGACCGTCCATTGAATATATTTAAATTTGCTTACGACTGGACGCAGTTGAAATTTTTCAAAACAGTTCACATTTGAAATTGTTTACAACATTTGAAGATACTTGTTGACGTATATGTCTGAAATTGTTTCTAATTGAATACATTTGACATTACTTACAAACAGTTGAGTACATTTAAAATTGCTTACACTTGCATAAGTTTAATTTTTTACCTTTGAACATATTTGACGTTGCTTACATCTTAATACATATACCATGTTTACGTCTATGCATTTGAAATTGTTCACTACTGAGTACCGTTGGTATTTTTTGTTTTGTTTTGGCGTTGCTTGTTCATTGGTTGATTTTAAACTAAAATGAATGGTTATTTGAAACTCGGCTATTTGTTCGTTTCGTTGGCGATTTCGCATGTGTGTATCTTACTACAACAGCAGTGTCGCCACCTTGAGGTCGTGAAGTCATAATAGACCAGTAAATAATATAGTATTCGTCTGCATCTTTCAAATATCTAGACCATCAATTTCACAACTTTTTGTTAATAAGCTTAATTTGGACAAACGTTCTTTCTCTGCAGCTGCGTCTGGAATGGACTGGAATGGACTTCCAAGCACTTTGTAATCATCTGACACTATTGCTACCATGTGTAAACAACTCAGTGCATTTTTATTCCAAATTGCATTTCCACCTTAAATCTTCGGTGGTCAATTGGTTTGATAAAGACGATAGCGCGTCCTTTTTAATCATAATGATTAATGATTTTGATTTGTTGCGCCTCTTAGCTCAGGTTCCCGAGGGCATAGGCGCTGCATAAGTTTATTTTTAACATTATCTTTATTGTTACTATCAACGAAGTATCATTGGTCCGACCCTGGATGGCCATCACAGCGAGGTTCGTACCTGACTTTATCCTTCATGTCATCAAAAGACTCGGACACGAAGTAGACCTTCTGGAAGTCCTGGTCGTCATATGGTTGTACTGACGTCACGTACGGCTCAAACGGCTTCTTCTCCGGCTTGTCTGACAGGGAGTACTCGAGTTCACCGTAGGCGGACAACAAGCCAGCGCCGTAGGCCCGTAACTCCCCGGCCTGACGGCACAGGCCGAACTCCACTGTGAACCAGTACAGCTGAAATATACGACAACGTGAACCAGTAAATATGTATTTATGAACCAGTAAATATTGTATTGTCTATAATGACTTATCGATGTTAAACAGAAAGTAACGGCGATGCTGTTTTAATTAACTCGAATGCTAGGACACAGTAGAGCACGCGAACGCACATATTAGTACAATTAACCATTGTGGGAGAAATACAAATAGTTCAATAAAATAAGCATACCATTAAATCACGCCTCCGTAGCATACTAAATTAATGTTGACGCTCGTGATCCTAAAATAGCATCATTCGATTATTCCGTTCCCACTAGGTGGCGTCAGAGAACAGTATCTCACTCTCGGCGTTAATTATGGGAGAATATGGCTCGGGTCTATTCCTCCCATCTCGCTCCAGTTCTGGACGCCAACCTGCGACCATTTTTTGAGAGTCCAAATCCAACCTCCCACCAATCCCACCGCCCACCTATTTTATGACCACTCTCCCACCTCCCACCTATTTCACTTATTGCACCCATCACTGATGATGGCAAAAAACTCAACGCAGTTTAAAGTGGCTAGATTTATAAGTGGTGATTGATTATGATATTTTTTTCAATAACAGCGTTACGCTAGATGTGTGAATATCAATTAGGATTCACTCTTGACGAGAATGGATGTTTTTGTTCACATTTCCACACTTATAATATTTGGTTTCTTCATAATAAGTCGTCTAACAGTTACCGTACTTGTATGCAAATATTTAATCATATCAACGCATTCTGATATAGAGAGTAAACTGTAAATTGCATCTATCATGTTTATTTAATAGATTATATATTCATAAAGGTAGAATAGTGTTTTTCATAACAACTATTGTGGTAGGGTGCGCATTCTTAAAGTCCACTGTTACAAATTTATTTGCAATTAATACAATTTGTAATTAATACTGGAAATAATGTTGCCTTTTCTCCATCGGTGAGTGAATACACAACATTAACAACGATCGACATCTTCCTGTTTAGTCCATGGAAAGCAGAAACATACGACATCGTGAACCGGTACAGTTTAAATATGCAACGTCGTGAACCAATGCAGTTGAAATATTTTACGTTGTGAACCAGCATAATTGAGATATATGAGATCGTGAACCAGTATAGCTGAAATATATGACATTGTGAACCAGTACAGCTGAAATATACAACGTCGTGGACTAATGCGGCTAAAATGTATGACGTTGTGAACCAGCATAGTTGACATTCATGAGGTCTTGAATCAGTACAGCTGAAATATAAGACATCGTGAACCAGCACAGTTAAATATACGACGTTATGAACAATGTACGACGTCGTGAATCAGCACAGTTGAAATACACGAAATCTTTAACAAGTACATGTGAAAAATACGACGTCGTGAACCAGTGTTATATAAGATGTCGTGAGCCAATGTCGTGAGCCAATGCAGCCAAAACAAGCGACATCGTTAACCAGTACAACTGGATTGTACCGAGCCGTCACCCAGTACTGTTGAAATCAGTTTGCCTACAGCTAAAACAAGCTACATTTTTAACCGAGTTCATACCGTGGCAAACTTTTCTATGTCTTTGTCAGAGGCGCCGAGGGTCGCGAGGCCAATCTCTTGGGAGAACTGTGCAAAGCTTGGGTCAGCCAACATCGGCACGTGACCCAGTAACTCGTGCACGCAGTCCCTGAAAGCAAACGCCGATGGTTTCTGGGTCTGATCAATTCAAACGACTCAATTTTTTTTTAACAAATATAGTTGACACAAATAACACACACACGCACGCATGCACAGACACGCGGGCGCACGCACGCACGCGCTCGGGCGCCGCACACACACACAAGCACACGATTACACATACACGTCTACTCACGGCTCGACAGTGTGTTCCGGCCGGGAGCCGTGTCGAATGTACTGCGTGCATTGGAAGACGCGGAACGCAAGACTGGCCAGGAAGTCCCGCGCCGATAGTAAACCCGCCACGGGCCGCAGTTGGAAGCCGGTATGTCCTGAAATGACGCGGGTTCATAGACAAAAAATAGCATGATATAACACACGAACATGTGTTATTGTCGAAACATGCAAACGTGGTTCCTACGATTTTTCGTGACGTTGTATTTTGTTACAAAGCGGCGAACCAACATAATTGTAGTCTTACGCACGTCCTATTGTGCTGTAAACAGTTAAGCATTGCCTTCAAAAGCGACAATATATCTTAAACTTTTAATATTTATAAAAAGCTTGTATATAGTTGTACATCGTTTTTCCATCAATTTATGTTTTATGTACGTACATCTATTTATGTTTTACGTACGTACATCTTTTTATTGTTTGTTTTGTTTATCTATTGTTTTGACTTGTATATTTTACCTTACGTGTATCAGTTTGGATGTAAAAATTATATGTTTTTATCTATCGTTTTGACTTGTATATTTTACCTTACGTGTATCAATGTGGAGGTAAAAGCTATGGGATTGAAGGCCCAGTAACAATCACCCTATAAACGAGATAGGGTCACCATTGTGAAATAAAGCTCTACATACAGAAATTCGTGTCTGTCTGATTTCATCAATGTCATCATAACCAGGTTTACAAACATGGGCGTCCGGGGGGGGGCAAGTGGGGGCACATGGCCCTCCCAGGATGTGGATGTTTGTATAATTTAGGTCTTTAGTGGCAAGTATATTGTTTACTATTTGTGTTAAGTAGACCATCTAGAATATTTGTTAATTAATTATATACAATTATATCATTTTGGTAAATGTAAAAATTTCTGGTCGAAATCAGATAGGAATATTTTTTGTCCCTCTCAGGAAGTATAAGGATTTCTGGTCGAAATCAGACAGCACAATTTTTTGCCCCCCCCCAGAAAAAAGCCTGCGGACGCCTTTGTTTACAATATAATAAAAGTAAGAAATGTTTATGTCATAGTAACTAATCTATAATTTAAACAGTCTACTTCAGAAAATAGCGTCGACAAAATGAAGTTCTTTTTTACTGCGTAACATATTATATTCTACGTTGTTTTTAAGCATTTGTTTTCAGTTTGGGGCAATCCTGAGTCAACATAACATTATCAGCGTTTAACAGAACACCAACTTACATGAAATGTAATATTGCATGCATATACATTGCACTGTAAAAATTCGCCGCAATAAAACTGTGTTCGCTTATCGTGACTGTCTAACTGTGCATATCCGCCCCCGCATCTACTTCCGAGAAACAGAATAGATCTTACTTTTCAAGAAATTCGACACATCTTCCAGCTGAGGAATGTTGTTCTCGCCGTACCCACATTCCTGCTCCAGAAGTTTGAATACACGGATGTATTCTGCGCATGCGTGTGTTGGATACAGCGCCACTAGATTGCGATATACCGTTGACCTGTGTACAGTCAAATACACGCTAACTTTCTTCTCCAATGTGTGATAGAAAGTGGATATAATTTTATATCGGGAAGGCGCCACCTATAAAGTACGTGACGCTCATAGGGTAAGCGTTACGGAGGGTTGTATGAGTGTGGTGGGGAGTCTTGGCGATCGTTACTAAAAAAGTTGTTTTGCTCGTTTAGCTATCGATATCAAGATTTAACAAGATTTGCCATCCAAGCCAAAGGCCCAGATGGCAAGTGGACAAGAAAGCCATTGGCTTATCGAGAGTCCAACAATGTTCACCTACTTATAACCCGCCCTCCTGAGATATGTGTCAACCTTGTTTTTAAACATATTCACGTGGCTCGCAGTTACACAATCTGTAGACAATTTGTTCCATTCATTTATTATCCTCTGTGAGAACGAGTGCTTCCTTATCTTCAATCTACATTGATCCTTTACTAATTGTACCTCATGTCCTCTAGTTCTGCTATCCTTCGTGAGTGAGAAAATCAGATTAATAGCATTGATTGTTGTGTCCACTGAACTCGAAAGGAAACGGAATGCGGACTCTACCATGCATCAAAGAAGTATTTAATGCCGCGCGAAAAGTCTGCAAGCATGGTGAAAAATAGACGTTTACATAATCGGTGGGCGAGACGAACGTAGTTTTAAGGGGGTGTACAGGCCAGGGTTACGAAGCGTGACAAGGGGGCGGTGGGTCTCAAAAAGTTCAAAGTTAGCGTGAGGTATCTATGGATTGCCCCTAAGATGTTGTGGACAACTTTACTTGCACGAATACATTACTTTTGTCGATACAATACGTGATGCCTGAGCACATACGCCTTAATGCCTTAATCACCCTAAATATCTACTTTATCATTATCGTGAAAATTACAGATACCAGTAACTATCCCACACACACGCGCACGCATGCACGCAAGCACGCACGCACGCACGCACGAACGAAAGCACGCACGCACGCACGCACGCACGCACGCACGCACGCACGCACGCACGCACACACACACACACACACACACACACACACACACACACGTACATGGTCAGTACCAGGAAAACTCTACATAGGACATGAAACAAATGTCCTAGGAACATTTACAAGGGGAGGACATAGGAGGAATGACCAGAACAACAATGTACAGACTGAACACTGAACACATGTATGGAAAGTGATGGGAAAACTGGGAACTCAGGTGAATTGGAGCTCAACAATAAATTGATTACGACCTACCACGTGACAGAAGACTGAAAGTAAGAGTGGCTACACTAAATGATTTGAAGAAAGTTAGCTAAATTCGGCTCTACAAATCAAACTAGACTTCAGAAGAGTAAACTTTTTTAATGCAGATTCTACGACTTGTGACAGCCGCACGATATTGACACACCTGCTTCGGCTGGCGAACGGACTGTCGCTGTCGACAGGTGAATGGACTGAAACGTGAATAATATTATCAACGGCACTTACCATGTTTTAATTTCATCGATTGTATATTCTACCGATGGAATCGGTCGACCGCTGAAAGTCAACAAAAGATATTGTAATTAGTTTCCGCAGTTTCTCAGCCCGACGTCAAAGCGATCTTGCGCGCGTGACGTCAGCAGACGTCTTTACAGTGGGAACGGCAAAGAGTCGCCTTTTAATTCAGACGTCGTCTGAACTTCATTGTCAAGGTTCGCCGTTTTTACGAAAGCCCACTCGATAAATCATTATAACTGGTTGCGCTTTTCACGTGGTGCTTTGTATTGTCTATAATGACTTATCGGTGTTAAACAGAACGTAACGGCGATGCTGTTTTAATTAACTCGAATGCTAGGACACAGTAGAGCACGCGAACGCACATATTAGTACAATTAACCATTGTGGGCGGAATACAAATCGTTTAATAAAATAAGCATACAATTAAATCACGCCTCCGTAGCACACTAAATTAATGGTGACGCTTGTGATCCTAAATTAGCACCATTCGATTATTCCGTTCCCACTAGATGGCGTCAGAGAACAGTATCTCACTCTCGGCGTGAATGATGGGAGAATGTGGCTCGGGTCTCATCCTCCCATCTCCCTCCAGTTCTGGACGCCAACCTCCGACCATTTTTGAGAGTCTACATCCAACGCCCCACCAATCCCACCGCCCACCTATATTTATGACCACTCTCCCACAGTCCACTTCCTGCACCCATCACTGATGATGGCAAAAAACTGAACACAGTTTAAAGTGGCTAGATTTATAAGTGGTGATTGATTATGATACATTTTCAATAATAGCATTTTTTTCAATAACAGCGTTACGCTAGAGGTGTGAATATCAATTAGGATTCACTCTCAATGAGAATGGATTTCTTTTTCACATTTCCACACTTAAAAATATTTGGTTTCTTCATAGTAAGTCGTCTAACAGTTATCATACTTGTACGCACATATTTAATCATATTAGCGCAATCTGATATAGAGGGTAACCTGTAAGTTGTATCTATCATTTCTATTTCATAGGTTATATATTCATAAAGGTAGAATATTGTTTATTATAACAACGATTGTGATAGGGTGCGCATTCTTAAAGTACACCGTTACATATTTATTTACAATTAATACAATTTGTAATTAATACTGGAAATAAGGCTGCCTTTTCTCCATCGGTGAGTGAACATACAACATCAACAACGATCGACATCTTCATGTTTAGTCCATTAGAAGCAGAAACATTCGACATCGTGAACCGGTACAGCTGAAATATGCAACGTCGTAGAGTAATCTGTAAATTGCATCTATCATGTTTATTTAATAGGTTATATATTCATAAAGGTAGAATAGTGTTTTTCATAAAACGATTGTGGTTGGGTGCGCATTCTTTAAGTACACTGTTACATATTTATTTACAATTAATTCAATTTGTAATTAATACTGGAAATAAGGCTGCCTTTTCTCCATCGGTGAGTGAATGCATAACATCAAAAACGATCGACATCTTCCTGTTCAGTCCATGGAAAGTTTGTCAAAACATCCTCTACGTGGTTGCGACACGGCTGTTGTTAGGAAGACTGGCAATCATAATATATGTTGTTAGGAAGACTGGCAATCATAATATATGTTGTTAGGAAGACTGGCAATCATAATATATGCGCCGAGTTAATATAATTTACCTTTGGTAAATTATATAAACTCGGCGCATATAGTCTCTGGAGTTAGGTATGACTTCTTCGCTGATCATTTCAGTCTACCGTGATTGGTTGTTTGTGTTGTCTTAGAAGGAAAATAATGTTTCTGTTTTTTTATTAAAACAGCTGCCATTTTGAAAACGAATTTCAGCCAAAGAATACTGTCTGTTTCGATGTATCTACAACATTGGACGATTTCACACAAAAACCAGTGCATACGCTATGGTTGTTTGCATAATTTTTCAAAGTTATTCCTAGAACACGTATGGCAAATATTCTGAAATAAAATGTCAAGCCTAATAAACGAAGTTAAAATGACATGAAATATTATTGTAATATCAGAAATATGGCTTGAATCTGGATTTGGTATTTATGCAATTTAGCCTTGATGGTGAAAATACTGCGTTGAATCACGAAAAACGTATGCAAATTCAGGCCATTTATCCGACCATTCGCTGATAACTAAATCTGACTTATGCTCGACGGCAAAGTACGATGCCTGTTCGAGCAACTGTTACAAAATCAATGATGTGAGGCATTAAAAGGCTAGCGCTGAACTACGCTGGAAACGGAGCGATTATATCCAGCGATTATAGTCTACCTACTGTCGGTACATGAATGCAATTTTGGCGATGTCCTTCCGTCGTTCTCTGTACTCTTTGTCCGCGAAACCCTGTAAGATGACATAACACGTATTATTCTTAATAATTTGCCATTGTTGACTGACACTGACTCGCATTTCCCAACAAATGTTATATGCGTGATACGAATGGCATGTGTAACATTTCAGTTGGCTCAATTGTCTGTTATTTCAAACAAGTATAACCGTGAATATGTCCATCAAGTTTCATCACTATTAAAATATTGAGACTATTCGGAAATGAATTCTGGGACCACCTGGTTCTTCTTCTGCTCCTCAGATGTTTTGGGAAATAGGCTGCCCCATATGAACAGAATAGTCAGAAGGAAAGACCAAGGAACGTAACGATAAGAACGTGGAAAAATCCAAAGACATTATGAATGAATAAATTAATGTTTATTTAGGATCGCAATGTTATGAAATTGCGTCCAATGGGAACAACACGTGTATAGTGTGCTTTGCAAATAACGTGGCAAAGAACTTACAAGTACAAGATACAACGTTTTCCATGTAGCCATAACAAGTACAATAAGATTCGATATGCAATAAATTGCTGTAAGTGTCTATCGAATTTGATAGCAGATGCAAAGTCTATAGTAGGCAAAGCTTTCTTGAAACGTATTTAAGATGTTGAGTTTACAATGAGTTCAGGTAGTCTGTTCCAGGTGGACACAACTCGATTACAAAAATGTTTTTTTTGTTGCTGTATCAAATCTAAAGGGGTCACCATCTTGTACGTCCAATGAGTAAAATTAACCGTACAGCATATATTAAAACTAATATTAAAAGGATATAATTACTACAGCTGTGAGACCGCAGTCATCTAAATATCAGGAGAGTAGCCGGCTAGTGCAACCAAAGTGGAAGACAGCAGAAAGACAGACTGTGTATACCAGATCCCATGTCAGAGCATTTGCAACAAGGCTTGCGGAGTACAAGCAGGTCGGGGCGATTAACTATTTAAGCTAACGACATTTAAACATAACAAGATGGTTTTGATGTTAACATGAATGAGTACGCACGTCAAATATGAGAGCCTGGATAAGAAACTGGCGCGCCACAAAGTGAGAATGGAGAAACTGCCGCGCCACCTAATGAGAATGGAGAAACTGGCGCGCCACGTAATGATAATGGAGAAACTGGCGCGCCACCTAATGAGAATGGAGAAACTGGCGCGCCACATAGTGAGAATGAATATCCTATTTGTAGGCCACCTACCGGGTGATCATAATCCAAGTCCGGGTCAAACTTGGTCAGAAGGTGCGTGCAACGGTCAAGATCAGAAATGTGTCGCGGAATCCAAGTCCCTGAAAGGCCGTAACACATCAATATATTATGTGTTTGCGTGTGCACTGTGTGTGTGTGTGTGTGTGTGTGTGTGTGTGTGTGTGTGTGTGTGTGTGTGTGTGTGTGTGTGTGTGTGTGTGTGTGTGTGTGTGTGTGTGTGTGTGTGTGTGTGTGTGTGTGTGTGTGTGTGTGTGTGTGTGTGTGTGTGTGTGTGTGTGTGTGTGTGTGTGTGTGTGTGTGTGTGTGTGTGTGTGTGTGTGTGTGTGTGTGTGTGTGTGTGTACACACTCACATACTATGGACCTCGTGCAGACTGTGGACGTCCACGGTCTGTTTTCAATTAAAGTGCCATCTACAGTATTATAAATGATGTCCTGTAGTGAGATTGTGTTCATTCAAAGCTAGTCCACATTTTGGGTATTTCATGCCATTTTTGGGTATACGAGTGTATTCTGGTCCTGACTACTGCTACACAGCTGTAGTGTCCTCGGTGCTTCGTTTTCCTTCTTTTCAACGGTGGTTTTATAAAAAAATGATGGCGAACATTATAATAAATCGTTTACTCATCCCAGTAATGTTTCCGCGCTAGTATTAGTGTGACACCCCGTGTTTGTTTTTAGAATAAGGGTTTAATTTCGGGTTTAATAATGTGCATCGAGCAGACGTCAAAATGGGTAACGGGAGAAAGAATCGTGTCGTGATGTATTATTGGGGTTATGGTATAAAATAACGAAAAATGCCGTATACGTTTTAAACAAGTCATGTGATAGTGGTGTCAACTACTAAAACAAATAGCCTGGTGTCACACATACGTACGCACGCACGCACGCACGCACGCACGCACGCACGCGCGCACACATACACACGTACATGGTTAGTACCAGGGAAACTCTACATAGGACATGAAACAAACACATATACGTATGTCCTGGGAACATTCACAAGGGGAGGACTTAGGAGGAATCACCAAACGACAATGTACTTAACAGACTGAAGACTGAACACATGTATGGAAAGTGATTGGAAAACTGGGAACTCGGGTGAATTGGAGCTCAACAATAGATTGATTACCACCTGTCACGTGACAGAAGACTGAAAGTAAGAGTGGTTACACCAAATTATATGAGGAAAGTTAGCTAAACGTGGCACTCCAAATTAAACTAGACTACATAAGAGTAAACTGATCATTGTTAGTGCAGATTCTACGGTTCGCGACAGCCTCACGCTATTGATACACCTGCTTCGGCTGGCGAACGGACTGTCGCTGTCGACAGGTGAATGGACTGAAACGTGAATAATATTATCGAAGGCACTTACCACGTTTTAATTTCATCATTCACACATACACGCACACACGCACGCCGCACGCACGCACGCACGCACGCACGCACACACACACACACATATCGCCCAATTCCGTGGTAACTTGGTATTTACTTATTTTATTGTGTAATTTTTTTATTTCCGTCTGAGTCATTGGTTTAACGTTTATTGTGTTATGAAACTGCAGCTACAATTTGTAATAAACCTGGTTGGAATATCATCATTCAGTGTAAATGACTTAAGTTAATATCTTTTAGAATATGCACTACATCACCGTAAATGACAAAGTGCGCAAAGTTAGGCAACTCAACTATAAGTTTGTTTATGTTTTAATGCATTAATGATATTTACGCGTTATTGATACAGAAAAACATTAAACGCCCGTTATCCTATTCGTAGGCAACGCTAATGAGTGTGATGTTACATATTAAATTAATGCCAGTGGTAATAATACTAATACTAATGCACATATAAATTATGGAATGGATTGCATTACAGTTTTCTGTTGCAGTGTTGCTGTTAGCCATGTAGAAGAGAATATTAATTAATTTAGCAATTCGTTTCAGAGGGGCAAGCAGTGCTTGTCAAACTGGAAAGAAATATCTGGTTACTCAGCGGAGCTCATAGTGGGTCTCTGGAGACCACCAAGTAAGTTATTAATCAGAGTTACACAATCACATTATGATTGTGGTACTTGCAGATATGTGTGCGTGCGTGCGTGCGGGCGTACGTGCGTGCGTGCGTGCGTGCGTGCGTGCGTGCGTGCGTGTACATTGCAACAAACAAAAGCTAATAATCTATTACAAATACGTAAAAGATATCGAGGAGAAACATTACATAGGCATAATGTTTAACTGTTTAACAATCAGAACAGTGGGGGATTGTATTTTGAAATGGTATTGTTTGGCTTGATTCAGAGAAATATAATATAAGAAAAAATACACAATTATACGTTTGTATAAAGCAATAGTTGGGCATCATTTAGAATGTTATATACAAACTTGGAGGCCATGTTTTAAGAAGGACACCGAATAAATACAGAGGAGAGCAACTAAACTGATTCCAGAATTGAGATACCTTAGTTATGAAAGACGACTAAACGAGTGTGGTCTGTTAACACTTGAAACAAGATTAAGAGGAGAACAATTTGAAGATTTTAAGGTTTTGAATGGTTGTAAAAATATTGATAAACGTATTTTTTCTCAGTCATGGAACAAGAAGAGGACACGAAATCAATTTAGTCAAGGAAGAGTGTAGAAAAATCAGTGTATACTGATTGCTTTTCTGTTAGCAGCGTGAATATGTAGAAAAACAATTGACAAATATCTATGATGGACGGATTACACACAGATGAATAATCGTTAGACCCTTGATGCGCCAATGGATTCCATGTCCGCTTGCAAAATGGGTTTTATTTTGCTTTGTGTGGCAATCTTGTTAAATGTTCCTTCGTAATCAAATGGTTAAAAACTGCAACTGTACTTACAAACAAAGGAAGAGAATATGTATACCTTTAATATAATAATGACTGTTTAGTTAAATTTAAAATGAGATAGTCACCTTTTTCATCGGCAGTCTGGTCCGCCAGTATGGCAACGTCAATTACGATAGAGCTGCTCTGTAGAGATTTGACGAGATTGCTGACGGAGTCTCGCGTTGCTTCAATCTTCACGAGAAACTCGAAGTCGGCGACACTCCTACGGCGAGACGCGCGAGATTCGACGTGCAAAATGGCCGCCTGTGAGTTCTGCGATAAGAAACGAAAAAATGGCCCGGTTGGGTTATTAGTTATGCAACAGTAAAGGATTGTTATCACCATAAAACTAACAATTTCATCCCACAACCAATTATCATCATCAGTTTGACAAAATATGACTTTGTAAATATCTGGTCTACATATGTGACCACAATGCGGCATGCATGACAATAGTAGTTATTTTCTAAACAAAAGTAGATATCATAGACCTACATTAATAAGCGTTGGACAAAGTCGTACTTGAAATTGCATCCATGAAGTAGCCATGTTTATAGAGGTTGCTACCAACAACTATTCCAATTCTAACCATCGCAATTTATTTTAAGCTATATTCACCGTTGCTGTTTTAAAATAAACTATATCATAATTATTCACAACCGATTATATGTTCGCTGTAAGGGTGTTTTATTGCGCTATGCAAGTTAATTCGACCGCTTAAAGACTACGTGTTATTTATGATCATAATAAAAATTCAAACGCACGTTTTAAGTGACCAAAAGTTACTTGTAATTTATTTCTGAGACTGAACTCTAAAGCAATATTCATAAAAATTGTCAACCTATGCGCAAAACGCAGATTGCGTGACAAGACGTCCATAATTTGCACGCGTAGGATACTTCATATTTGACATCCGGCCGACATGCTGAATCCAATATAACTCGGAGCGCTATATCGATCACAGAGTGTAAACCTCTATTATTTATTCAATGCCGGCAGGAGTTCTCTTTAGTGAGTTTTGATATCGTTCGCGCCTTCCGCCGACGCCTGCGGCATTCCATTCACTAACGCCGGCTTGGATTTGGATTCGAACACAAAGCCTAACGCTCCAAATGGAATAAATTCATAGATAAACCCCATCTTTGATAATGTATTTCGTTAACAGATCGATGATACTCCATTGTTGCTTGACGTTCGTAGACAGGTTGTCGTCAGAAAACGCCTAATTTCGTCATCGATACAGGAAGCGCAATTTGATCGCATCTGAGTTGGATTTCGTGTATGCCACCTTGTCCGACGCCGATTTTAGACTTCACACGTGCAAACGGAAGTGATATTCGCACCGACTTTCTCGAGGTAATTCACGAATGAAATTGTTCCAGGCGCCCTCTCATGCCGAGCGCGAAAAAGCCTGTTTGATCTATCGTGTAATAGCCACAGGTAATGCTAGTTGTGCGTGAGCTAAATCTTATTTTATTTATAACTTTCATTGGCCACGTAAATTGTGATAGTCACACGCGTTTGCCGATATCAAATGTTTAAGGTTATTTATCAATATTCAAATGGTTACGAACGTGTTTGAAAATAAAACACACACACACACACACACACGCACGCACGCGCGCACGCACGCTCGCACACACACAGTCACACATACACGCACGCGCGCGCACACACACACACACACACACACACACACACACACACACAGTCACACACACGTACGCGCAAACCTACCGCGCTGCGCCTCTATCTCTGTCTTGTTCGATTTGCTCGGATTTGCATATAGCGTTATAATATTGCCTCGGCGGTGAATGGAAAAACATATTTCGAAACAAAATTATAAAAAATAATACATTTCCACATCAGAAAGTCGAAATCTAAAAAGAAAATATCCGTCACATGATTTTTTATTTTTAAGAATGCGGTAGCCATTCTCGTGGATTTCTTGAAGCCGACTCATTGGTAAACGAAACAACGAACATAACAGTATTACAGCGACATTCACTCTGGTTACCTCGAAGAACTGGAAGAGACGCGACAGCGAGCTCATATCCCGGATGGACAACATCAGGTTGCACCTGCGAAGCTGCATCGCTTCCGATGGCGCGCCGTCGTCGCCATTGGCAACGGCGAATACGTCATCTTCGGCGTGTTCGTCCTCTGAGTGAAACGACGTCCCCTCCAACTTTTGGAACTCGGCGTTGGTGATTGTGTCGAGCTTGGCGGCGTCAATAAGACTTGGCTGTCTCAGCTTGTTCCCGTGCTACAAAGTGACATCTACTTGTTATTGTCGACCTAGAGTATGTATGCATGTTTGTAAGTATGCTATTCTACTCTTCCTAGACGCTTTGCATCTCGGGTAACAAACTTTCAGGAGTTCATCTACGACCCCACAGTCGGATCGTCAGTTTTATATTTTTTAAATTCATCTTGCTATTACCCGTTCTACGAATAATCGAATTACCATGTGTAGTCATTACGTACAATTGTCTACAAAGCTGTGCAAACAATTACGTACAACGTCACGCGTCTTTTCTACGATTGTCCGACGTTAAGTAACACAGGAGCGTTACTATGACTGCCTGTATTACGTCGCCATTTCGAGAGTTGTATTTCAAAAAGCCCTCAGTATGTTGACTAACAGCACCATATACAAAGTCACGTGCCACCCAATTGGGTTACAGAAGGAGTTCCTGAGACCATCAGGCCGCTGGAAAAGTAATGCATCTACAAAATACATACGACTGTCACGCTTCACACACTTCACAAACTACTTGTATACCTACCCTGCCAAAATTATAATTTACTCAAGGTCTTGGTCTGGATGATGTCAGAGCCTGGTGGAATGTTCAGACACATCCGACAATTCATATACACCAATCAAGCCACATACATCAGTTAAGTCATCGACTGCCACATTTCCCCAAGTACACGTCCATTAGATGTCAGTGCAAGCTGGTATTTTGGATGTTCACCTGTTTAAATACTATGTAAACCAAAAGCCTATGCACAACACATCAAGTTCTTACAGTACCTGCCCACTTAATACAAATTGATCAAATCTAGAAGATGTCAATGCCTGCTGGTCTTTCAGACTTCATTTTCAACCTCACCCCATTACATGGCTATACACACGTTTTAATTGTACTACACATGGTGACAGTGCTTACTGCACATCTAGAACATGGGGTAGCTTCCGTGGGATGACAGCTTGACTTCCTGTACACATCAAGGCTTTAGCGCTTTCAGTGATATCCCACCTATTTTCTGGGTGATGTTTGTAAATTTAGGTATCTCACAATGTAACTTGACAATACGTTGACTATGTTGTTGAATAATTATGTATCGACAACTAGCATTTTGTCGCATGTCTACACATACGTTATTTAATAGGACTCGTGCTGGGACAATTGGGCTACCAAACATCAGGACATAATAGGCAAACATTCTACATTCTATTCTATTTCACGGACAGTTTATGTTTCACTGTGTATACAATACTACTATACATGCATTATTATTATACTGTTCAACAAATGCCGACAATTGACTTGCCGTGTATATAACGTGAGTAGTTCCTGAGGTGGGTTGACCCCGCTTTTGTGCATACACCACAGCGCATGCGCACAGTCCACCACAAACTCCTGCGTTAGCCCAAGTTTGGGCTGTTTGGACTATAACCACTTGTGACTTGGGACTTGAGATAGAAGGGATGATCTTATTCATGGAAATGTTGAGACGATCCCTTAGCCATGCAGCGCAGCAGCTTACCATTAGGGAAGCCATCAGGGGTTTGTATCAGTACGAGTCCAAAGTTCCTTTTTATAAGTAAGGAACAAACACGTGTGGATGCCGCGAGTGCACACTTTATTGATGTAATACGACACAGCCTCTTTTGATCTGTTGAAGCCAGTCATGAAAATCGTTAGTGATTAGATCGGTGTCGAATATATCAACAAATGTTCTCGTCAGATAGCCGTTACAACGAAGCAGTATATAAGTTATATAATATTGTCTGCAAACATTCGACAGAGGACTCTGAAGTCTCTTGGAATTGTGAGTTCATTGAGAGAAGTGTTTGTTCATGAAGGTGCGGAACGTTGCGTGCAGTGGCGGCAGGCCGTACGAACAGAAGTATTCGCGGCGTCTGTTAGCGTGAAGTATAAAAGGGATTGTCTTATTCTTGGTAATGTTGAGAAAACCCCCATGGTATGTGAGACGATCCCTTAGCCATGTGCAATTCGTATCACAGCTTATCAGACCTGTGGTGCAGTTTAGGGAAGGTATCAGAATATAATGGGTCTGTATCCGTATGAATCCAAAGTTCAATCCAAGTAAGGAACAAACACGTGTGGATGCGAGTGCAGACTTTACTGACGTAAGCCTCTTTTGATCTGTGGAAGCACGTGAAATATACGAATATATCGACAAAAGTTCTCCTCGGATAGCCGTTACAACGAAGCAGTATATAAGCTACACAATATTGTCTGCAAACATTCGACAGAGGACTCTGGCATTCTAGATGACCAGGATACTAACAGGAGACCAAATAGAAATGTTTAAAATAGTGAACGGTTATGAGGATGTTGATAGGAATATGTTCTTCAAACTTAAAGAAGGCAGTAGAACCAGAGGACACACAGCAACATTAGTTAAGGAACAGTGTAGGTTGGATATAAGAAAGTACTCTTTCTCGCAGAGGGTGTAAATTAATGGAACAAACTACCAAATGATTGTGTTAATGCTAGTAGTGTGAATATGTTTAAAAATGGAATTGACATATATCTGATGAGGGCGGGCTACACATAGATGAGAACATTTTTGGACTCTCGATAAGCCAATGGCTTCCTTGTCCACTTGCCATCTAGAACTTGTTTTTTGGGATGGCAATCTTGTTAAATCTTGTTAAATATGTTAAATTTTAAATCTGCTCACCCAGCACACAACTCGAATACATGGTCACTGCACGCTCAGTACGTAACTAGAATACATAGTCACTGCACCCTCAGTATATAGCTAGAATACATAATAGTCTGTATCTCCAGCACACAGCTTTAAGACATAGTCACCATAACTCCAATACACTGTTAGATTACATAGTTACTGCTAGAATACATGTTTGGTTTTAAGGTAAGGCTTAGTTAGTAATAGTCTGTATCTCCAGCACACAGCTTTAAGACATAGTCACCATAACTCCAATACACTGTTAGATTACATAGTTACTGCTAGAATACATGTTTGGTTTTAAGGTAAGGCTTAGTTAGTAATAGTCTGTATCTCCAGCACACAGCTTTAAGACATAGTCACCATAACTCCAATACACTGTTAGGTTACATAGTTACTGCTAGAATACATGTTTGGGTTTAAGGTAAGTGTTAGTTAGGGGTTAGGGTTATGATATCAATGTATAAGATTCTCGCATTGCGACACGCCATTGTCCTCCGTGACGGCTGCAATGAGAGGAAAAGACGCGTAAGTTAAAGCGGAAACAAGCACTAGGAATTATATTGAATATGAATTGAAACAAACATCAGTAGACTATGAACTGCTGTATCAGTCCGTTGCTGAAACAACAAGGGTTACAGCAAAGGCTAGCTGCACGTTGCATAGCAACAGGTAAGGACAATGATCAGCAGTAAAAACAACGAGGGTTAAGATGTAACGTGACAACTAACTGCTTTGTTTGTTGGCAGTTATAACGAAATATACTTACAGTTGTCCGAACAGAACGAAGAGTGTGAAACCGATGTCATTGGAGGCCGTAAGGAGGTCATTGCTCATTGCCGATGTAACTGGCGGCGACATCGTGGGTAGAATTCGTTGAACGAATGACGTGAAGGTGAACGGAATCATTGCACAGCAACAACAAGTATCGCATAGACTGCTAGGCAAGAGGAGGCCTTTATAAAGGTACGTATGTTTTACAGTGTAAAAGAAAAGGCACCACATCTAGAATACATAGTCACTGTTCCATCAGTACACATCTACTACAACTCCAATATCCAGTTAGAATGCATAGTTTCTGCACACCTATCACACAGCTAGAATACAGGGTCACTACACCCTCAGTACACAACTAGAATACATAGCCCCTGTTCGCACAGTGTACACATAGAATACATAATCACTGTGCCCGCCGTATACTGCTAGAATACATGGCTACTGCTGCTTATATAACACTGTTTCAATAAAGCACACATATGTATTCACATGTTTCAGTAATAAAGCATACATGACGCCTGCTTGTAAACCACTGTTAAAAAAGCACACACGTGTTTGTTGCTTTAGCTTGCTATAAACACGGACTGGACATTAGTTTCATACGGATCGTGTTATTTAAATACCATAGTTATATACCATAGGTATGTTTCCTAGTACAGTTCTCTTATGTTCTAATACGGTAATAATGCTACATAGTCAACACAAATCCAATAAACAGTTAGAATACATAGTTACTGCACTTCCAGCACACAGCTAGAATACAAGGTCACTACATAATCAGTACACAACTAGAATACATAGGAACAGGAACAGGACATATTTATTCTTCCCAAAGACAACAAAACAGAGTATTCAACACAAAAACCATACAATATAGTACATCTAAGCCGACATGAGAAAACGAAGTGGCAAGAATATGGAGTACGGTCTGAAAATAAAAGATACTGTCATATAAGGGACGGGAGACTCCTACTAAGACTAATTAATTTCACCCATTATTTAAATTAAAAAAAAGAAAATCCTTACAGATGTCAGTGCATAATTACTGAGTGAAAAAAAATTAATGTAGATATGTCTGTATATTACAAATGCCAAATATACATACAACCGGTTTTACATAGGGTGATTTTTAACCAAGGAGGAACGGAGACATTGTGAATCATGTTGACATAATCGTTATATTGAGTTTATTTTAGGATACCTATAATCCTGGAGCCCCTATTTGAAATTTTTTTTTATGTGGCTTTGCCAGTTTAATTTTTCATTAAAACTTATCCCTAGGAAATTGAACTCATCTACTCTATCGATACATGTATTATCTATTTTTATATTTAGTGGCTTTATCATATTATTTCTTCTAGCCGTTTTGAAGATCATATATTTGGATTTATTTACATTTAAAGATAATTTGTTTAATTTAAGCCACTCATTAATTTTTTTTCAGTTCTGTGTTGATTAAGATTTCTACATTTTCTACGTAAGAATTATACATTTTCATTTTTGCTATATTGTGCGAAAGATTCTAGGGTACTTGAAAGTGTCGTGTCATCGGCGTACATAATAAAGTTGAATTTTGGATTAGGAAAATCATTTATGTAAACTGTAAATAACAAAAGGCCTATAATTCATCCTTGAGGTACGCCTGCGGAGATATTAAGCATATCTGATTGGGCGTCTTCAAATTCTACGTACTGTTTTCTATTTGTTAAAAAAATTTTAATAGGTCTAAAGCTACTCCTTTTACGCCATAAAACTCTAGCTTATCGATTAATATTGAGTGATCCAGAGTGTCAAATGCTTTTGATAGGTCCAAGTAAATATTAATAGGTATTTCCTTATTATCCATACGTGTCAATATCCTATCAATTAATTCAAGAGCGGCAAATTCCGTAGAATGTTCCTTTCTAAATCCATATTGGTTATCGTTCATAAGTTTGTGTCTTTTAAAGAAAGAATCTAGCTGGTTATAAATAATTGTTTCAATTACTTTTGAAATTGCAGGTAAGATTGATATTGGCCTGTAGTGGCAAAATAGGGTTTCGTCCCCTTTTTAATAAATTGGTATTAGTTTGGCAGTTTTAAGCTTGTCGGGGAAGATACCCGTAGTTAATATTTGGTTTGTGATTAAAGTTAAAGATTTTGTCAAAACAGGTTTAATTGAATTTAGAAGCGGTAAAGAAATACCATCAAAGCCGCAACTTGCTTTTGTGTGCATATAATCTATTGTTTTAGATATTCTTTCTTCAGTTGAAAATTAAATACATTGTTATGTTTTGCATTAAGGTAGTATATGACAACTGATGATGAACAAAAAGAAACTTAAGACTGTAAGCGCCAACACTGATGCAAAGGTGTTCATTACGGAAGACCTAACGCCGCTAAGATACAAACTTCTGATGATAGCCAAGCACGCAGACGCGGTTGACTATGCATACACACGCGACGGGCGCATCATCTGCAGCATCAAAGGCAACAAGATCACAATCCAGTCGCCTGATGATCTGTTTAAAGTTGGAATTGATCAACCAGATCTCAAGGCACTGGGACTTGGGTCCTACGTTCTCGGTGTAGAATAGGACGGGGAAGGAAGATCCTCTTGTGAAGACGGAGGAACTAAGAGTTTAATTACAGAACAGAACTCTGCTTTGCAACCTGCTGTAACTAATATCAAATGTGTTCTACTTAATGTTTGTGGCTTAATGACCAGGCTGAGATCGCCTGACTTTGATTTCTTTATTTCAGAATATGATTTAATATTTCTAACAGAAACAAAACTGGATGATCTTGACATAATTGATATAGATGGCTTTGATTGCCATACAATGAATAGAACAAAATTTAAATCTAAATCCGGAGGAGTAGCATTACTGATTAAGAACTCTCTGTCTAACACTATTGAAATTGTACATGGAGATACAAATTGTGTACTATGGTTCAAATCAAATGTTAATTTGCTTGGGTATGAAGCATTATGGGGAATAGTTTATATTCTGCCAGAGAATTCTATTTATTCATCAGCTAGCCTGTTTGATGATATAGAAAATGACACTGTAAACCTGAGGAATGACTTAAACAGCCCATTGTATTTAGTTGGTGACTTTAATGCCCGAACTGGTAATTTATGTGATTTTATTGAGTTTAACGATCGAAATATGATGTTGAATGACTTTGACGAAGATATAATGCAACAGTTAATGGGAAAAAATAATTCAGATAATGTAGGCATACCACTGGATAGAAATTCAATAGATAAAAAGACAAATAATTATGGACACAGGTTAATCACATTGTGTAAAAGTCTAAATGTCCATATTGTTAATGGCAGGATTGGTGTCGATAGGGACAGAGGTGCAACTACATGCAAAAATGTAAGCACTGTTGATTATATTCTTGTTTCTCCTCAATCATTTAATAATATAAATGAATTTGAGGTTTTGGAATTTGATGAATTGTTATCTGATGCTCACAACCCTGTTAAAATGGGCTTTAAATGTACCATGCAACACCCAATTGTTCCAACAATAAGGGAGGATGAGATGACTGAGAATGATGATACTGCCCAATTTAACAAACCAAAATGGGTTAAGGATTGTGAATCGAGCTTTAAAAGTAGTATTAATTTGAAGGATGTTGTAGATATAGAGAAAGATCTTGACAATTTAATGTGTAATGATATTGATGAGGCTTCAGTAAATGATATAGTAAATCGCATTAATGATATATTAAAAAGTGCTGCTAAAATGGTTGGTTGTATGAAGGATAACTATAGACCTACAACAAAGGGTAAAATCATTGACAAAAAAGCTAACGGTAAACCATGGTTTAATCAAGCCTGTAAAGAAAGGAGAAAACATTACTTTCAAGCCAAGGCAGTGTACTGGAAAGATAAAACTGATGTTAATAGAAATGCCAAACGTATTGCAAGTAGGAACTATAAAAAATAAATTAACAAGCAGCACAAATTGTATTTTAAGGATTTGCAAATAAATTAAGAAATATGAAGAGTAAGAATCCAAAGGACTACTGGAAAATTATTAATGAGTCGAAAGGTGACAAAGGTAAAGAAGTCAATACAGTTAATACTAACACTTTTTTTGAACACTTTAAGAAGTTAAATTTTAGCGAGGAGGAGGATCAGAATGACTATGATTATGAAAATGTTGCAAACAATAATAATATTTTTGTAAATAGTATGTTTACAGCTGAGGAAGAAAGAAATGGTATACATAAGTTAAAAAACAATAAAGCATGTGGGTTGGACCTAATCATAAATGAGTTCCTAAAACTTTCTGAGGATTGTATGATATCTGTATATGTTAAGTTGTTTAATGTCATATTAAAATCTGGCCATATTCTTAAATATTGGGCCATGGGTATTACTTTGCCCATTTATAAAAATAAGGGTCCTGTAACTAACCCAGACAACTACAGAGGGATCACACTGCTCAGTTGCTTTTGCAAATTATTCACCTCTGTTTTGAATAATAGGCTAACTGAATATATTGATGAATCGGGAATAATGGGAGAGGGACAAACTGGATTTCGGCATGATTATTCCGCAATAGATCATGTATTTGTCTTGAAAAATGTAATTGATTTATGCTTAAATAAAAGGAAGCGCTTATACTGTGACTTTGTAGACTACAGAAAGGCTTTTGACACTGTAAACAGAACATTCCTATGGTTGAAATTATTATCAAATAATATTGATGGAAACATTTTCACTGTGATATTTAACTTATATAAGGAAGCCAAATCATGTATTATGAATACATTTACAAAACATTTGTCACCTTTCTTCCCATGCAATATTGGAGTTCGACAAGGCGAAAATTTGTCACCACTAATGTTTGCATTATTTTTGAATGATCTTGAAACACATCTGTCAAATGCATATGGGGGTTTAACCTACATTTCTAGTCTAATGGAAAATTGTTTTGAAAAAGAGGACATTGTTGTGTATCTAAAGCTTTTGTGTTGCTGTATGCTGATGATACAATTGTATTAGCAGAGTCACCTACTCAGTTACAATCTGCACTTGACGCCCTATTTAACTATTGCAAAACTTGGAAATTGCATGTTAATACTGCCAAAACTAAGGTGTTAGTATTCTCAAGGGGGAAGATTAGAAAATTGCCAGAATTTAAATTTGGACCAAATAAGCTTGCCATTGTAGATAAGTATAACTATCTAGGAATTAATTTTAACTATAATGGTAGATTCTCTAAAGCAATCAGACATTTATATGAACAGGCAAACCGAGCAATGTTATGTTTAATTTCTAAAGCTAGGAAGCTAAAACTTCCTGTTGATATCCAGTTAGAACTATTTGATTCCCTTATATGCCCAATATTGTTATATGGATGTGAAGTATGGGGATGTGAAAATATTATGTTAATTGAAAAGCTACATAGGAAATTTTGTAAAATTTTTCTTGGGGTAAACAATAGAACACATACTTCCATGGTTTATGGAGAACTTGGGCAATTTCCACTAAATATTAAAATAAACAGTAGATTGTTGAATTTTTGGGGGAAACTATTGATGGGAAAGGAATCTAAACTGTCTTGCATTATGTATAAATTATTATATCAATTATATGTTAAAAATATCTTTGAATCCCCTTGGATTACTCATGTTAAATACATTTTAAATAACACTGGCCTATCTAACTTGTGGCTGAATCAAGAAATAGTGAATCTTAAATGGTTTAAATCAGTTATCAAATTGAAACTTACTGACCAGTATCATCAGCAGTGGGGTAGTAATATTTGCAATAGTGATGGGTGTATAACCTACAGAATAATTAAACATGATTTTAAAATGGAGAAATATTTGCTGGTGTTACCACCAAATCTATCTAGACCTCTGTGTAAATTTCGTACTTGTAATCATCGGTTGCCTATTCAGCAAGGCAGGTATAGTGGAATCGATAGGCAAGAGAGATTTTGTACTCTGTGTGATTGTAATGATATTGGAGATGAGTTTCATTATTTGTTTAAATGTACTTTTTTTCAAGAAGCTAGAATTAAATTTATTTCTAGATATTATTTTGTGAGACCAAACACTTTAAAAATGGACCAGTTGTTTAATTTGACAAGCCATGCAAAGCTAATTAAATTATGTAAATTCGTACAGGAGATTTTAAATAGCTTTAAGTTGTAAGTAGATCTTCCTGTGATACTTTTGTGTTTTGTATTTTGGTAAAACCATTTACCAATGTAATTTATAAGTATTATTGAAGCCTGGATTACATACACTTATAGCCATCTCACATTGTAACAGTATGCAACATTGTGATTCTCATGTAACCTAATAAGGTTTTTGAGAATAAAGTTGAAGTTAAAGTTGAAGTTGAAGTTAGACAGTTTTATTTGTCGAATCTTTTATTTGGTGGGTTAAATTTGGGCCAATATTAATATTTTTTTAAATATGAATTACATGTGTTTGCAATTGCCGTTTTATCTGCTATGATTTTTTTTTATAAATAAAGGAATTGGGGAAGGTTTTCTTTCTGTATGTTCTAGAAAGAATACCATTAATTGTTTCCCATGTTTTTAATGTTATTTTTGAATTTGTTAAAACATGATTCGTAATGTATTCGTTTAGCATTACGTATGCTTTTTAAAGGATATTATTATATGTAGTCAGGTTGATCCGAATTGCAAAGTATTTTGGTGATTTGAGCAGAACTAACATAATCCAAGTGGATTTCTTCTGTTTATATTTTTTAGTTTAACTGTTTTATATGGCATATGTTTATTTTTTCACATTTCATTACGTCATGTAAGATATCATAGTTTACATTACGGTTTGCATTTTGTCAAGTTTACTGTAAACATTTGATGAGAAAAATTCCTGTATATAATCAGATATTGAATCAGAGTTCTGTACACTGATTACTGTATATCTTGGTAAAGGTTCTGTGTGGGAAACTGTATTTAAAAAAGTGAAGTATAGTTGGTGGCCTGATAATTGTTTAGTTAAAATGCCTGATTTAGGCTTCATTGTAGATTTAGTTAATTTGCAAAAGAAATTATCAATTAGGGTTCCATTATTTTTGGAGAGCCTAGTAGGAAGTGTTATGTGGGGGTAAAAGCTATATGATATTAAAGTATAGAAAAATCCGCGAATACTTCTTTTTCGTTTATTTTCAAAAGGTTTATATTGAAGTCTCCTGCAATAATAACATATGAGTTTGTTCTGTCAAATGACGAAATGATAGGTGTGAATTCAGAAAGGAATTGTTTATAATATTCGCTAAGGTCTCTTGGGGGCCTGTAAATGTTACCAATTATTATATCTCTAGAAAGCCCACCACCAGTTACTTTAATAAATTGACCTTCCCAATTGTCATACTGGTTAAGAGATAACATTACTTTGTAGTTAAATGTTTTGCTTAAATACATGACCAGTCCACCTTTATTGGTACATGTATTGCTTTGTTTAATGCACTGATATCCCTCAATTTGTAAATGACACATATCATCATTCTCGGAAAGCCAGCATTCCTGAAAACATATTAAGCTAACGTTTAAGTTTATCAGGTTAAGTTCTTCCAGGAAGGCTTATATTTCCCTATGTTTAGCTATAATTGATTATGATTGTGCTTAGTATATTAAAATGTTCGTTGTGTCTTTTTGAAAGTAACTTAAAATTATCTAAATCATAATAAGGGGAGTGACGTATCGGTTGAATATCCTCATCAAGTGTTTCATTTAACTGTAATATATTAAATAAAAATTGCTGTTAGTACCTCCTTGAAAATGAATAATTGATTCATCATCATCCGTTATATGGAGACGTAATTCTGGTTAAGAAATATGCAATTAAAACCGATTGTCTGCTATATATTATACATACAACATTTAAGATACAATATGGAGTCAGCATGTATGTTGTGCTGCGAATCACCACAATTGCCCGTATAGAAATATTAGAATAGTACATATAAATACTGACACGAACACTAGTATTTGGGATTAATAAGAACATGACAAATATAATAAAAATAAAAATGCGTACCACAGAGGTCATCGAGGTACCGAGATTAATGGTGACAAAACAAGTCACAGTACAATGGTGAGATAGGACTGCCAATAATTAACAATCGCAGGTGCCCATTAAATTATATGTGCACATAGGCTTAGGTTGGTTATAATCTTGATATATACAAAAATTAAACAAACAACAATAATAATATAATAACCTATTATCATGATGTGGCCTGTACCAACTACACATCGACATAACTAAATATATTATTGTAATTGTATTTAGATATAAAATGATAAATAATCTATCCGTATAACGTGGATAGGTTATATTAATAAAATACATAAATGTTGTTTATAAAGAAATAATAATAATACTGTCATAGTGCCATGGAAACTGGATACGTAGGTTCACGCTACTTGAAGGTGTGCAAGTGTGCAAGTGCCAGACAATGTTTACGTCATTTGACGCAGCAGTGTCTCGGGAATATCCGCAGGAGTTACCTAACACAGGCGTCAAACACGGCGCAGCTTGAAACATACGTCCTGTTTACTTCGTACTTGATGGACAACACCCTGAGTGTTTTTGTACAAGATATTCCCATTGAAAGACCAACAGTCAGAAATCAGTCCATTTTTCTAATGTTTTCGAAGTTCATACAGAAGTTCAGAACGAGTTTTCGTGAGGTCTTCATTCACAAATAAACGAAGGTTTAGACCCTAGGCTGTATTGCGCTGTTTTAGGTTGATTCGAGCTCTGTATATAGCGTCACTCCAACGTTCGCTATTTAGTGTAATAATTGTAGTGCGTGGTCGCCCGCCATCCGTTTTAGGGCGGCCAATTCTGTGCGCTCGCTCAATCTCGTGAGACTGCAGGACTGGGGTTAACTTCATATGATCATTGATAATGTCTAGGATTGCATTTTCAATTTCACCAATACCTACAGATTCTGGTATTCCTTCTATTCTCAAATTGGATATTCTAGGATATTGCTCGATGCTGTCTTTGGCCGATTCTAACATGCCGACTCTACTTTCAAGTGCTTTGATTTTCTCGTCCTTCTCTTTCACAGTTTGTTTTAGTTGTTCAGTCTGAGATGCTAAGTAGTATATTTTGTCAGCAATCTCTTGCGGGAACACAGCTCGTTTCAATTGTTTTATGATACCACTGCCACTCAGAATTTCAATAAAGGTAAGTTTTAGAAGTTCGTTGCCAATACCTTCAAAGCGATTAGCCTCTGACGAGTCTTATTTTCGTAGATTACACATCTGATAGGTGTGTTACTGTCGTTGTTTACACGTCTGATAGGTGTCTAATTGTCGTAGGTTAAATGTCTGATAGGTGTGTCAAATGTGGCATGTCCAAGATGGACGTTCAATGTGGCAGCAAACTGAATCATACAGACCTATAGATTATGTGCGAATCCACCCCCATCATAGGGTATTGTGAACCAGATTCATCGTACGGATCTTCATTATCTTACGTCGTATTTGTAACAACAGAACATCGCCACACAGGAGCTCAACGAAACGCGGCCTGCTAGTGACAAAGTCTGGCTACGTACTGTTCCCACTATACACATCTCCTAAATGTAATTCTCACCACACCCTTATTCTCATCATACATCTCATTGCATCCTTAACTGTAACTCTCACGCAGTAACTATGTATTCTAGCTGTGTATTGGAGTTGTAGTGACTTTGTCATGGCCACGACCCTTGGCCCCGTCCAGAAGTGTCATGGTCATTCGGTTGAGGAAACAGTGACTATGTATTCTAGCTGCTTATTGTGGAAACAGTTACTATATATTCTAGATGCGTACTATGGAAACAGTGACTATGTATTCTAGCTGTATACTGAGGATGTAGTGACTATGTATTTTAGTTATGTACCCAGGGTGGAGTAACCATGTATTCTTGCTGTGTACTGCAGGTAAAGTGACTATGTATTCTGGATGTATACTTTGGGAACAGTGACTTTGTATTCTAGCTGTGTACTGAGGATGTAGTGACCATGTATTATAACTGTGTACTGGAGTTTTAATGACTATGTAGCTGCGTACTGGGGATACAGTGACTATTTTGAATTGTAGCTGTGTACTTAAGGTGTAGTGACTATGTATTCTAGATGTGTACTGATGGTGCAGCGATCGTGTATTCTAGTTATATACTTGGATTGCAGTGACTTTGTATACTAGCAGTGTACTGAGGGGGTAGTGACCATGTATTCTAGCTGTGTGCCGGGAATGCAGTACTGTTTCCCCAGTACACATCACATAGTAGTTACTGCACCCCAAGTACACAGCTATAGAATACATGGTCACTGAACCATTAGTACACGTCTAAAATACATAGTCGCAACACCTAAGCACACAACAAGAATACAAAATAGTCGGTATCCCCACCAAACAGACAGCTATAATAAACAATCACTACAATCATTACATAGTTAGAATGCATAGTTATGGCACACCCAGCGCAAAGCTAGAATACACCTTCACTGCACCCTCAGTACATGACTAGAATGCCAACGGCGTCAATGTCAAGATACGACTGGTGCGCAGCAAGGACGCGTTCGCGCTCAAGGCCGGTGGTGCAAACCCCGCCTACAAGATCCAGTTCGTCGACGCCACCTTGTTCGCGAAGAAAGCCGAGTCCGGCCGTGCAGATAGCGGTCGAGAAGAGCACGGTCAAGTATCCGATACGTTCCGTCGACTGCAAAGTCTATTCCATCCCGCGTGGAGCCCGGTCGCACACGCACGAGAACCTGTTCCTCGGCACCCTGCCGAAACGACTGGTGTTGTGCTGCATCGACAACGACGCGTACAACGGTTCATACGCCAAGAACCCGTTTAACGCCAAGCACAACGACATCAACTTCCTTGCCGTGTACGTGGACGGACGACAGGTACCCGCCAAACCACTCATGCCGAACTTCGCCAACAACTGTTGCGTGAGCAGCTACCTCAACCTGTTCGCTTCGACCGGTAAGTTGTGGCAGGACGAGGGGAACGACCTGACTCGTGTCGACTTCCGGTACGGCTACACCTTCTTCGGTTTCGATCTCACCCCCGACGAGTGAGACGGTGCCTGCTTCCATCTGGTACAAAAGGGCAACGCATTGAGGTTCATTTCGCTGCGGCGCTCGCAGAGAGCATCAACGTCGTCGCGTACGCCGAGTTCGAATCCGTGCTGGAGATCGACAAGAGTCGGAACGTCGTGTATGACTTCTAGGTAAACACTAAGCAGATCACTGCGCTCCTAGCGAAAGATCCACGCACCACATCGATCTTTCGCGGTGTCGTACCCAAAGACGGATTGCCAACGACGATCGATGTTTTTCCGGTCGCTTTCGTGTGCTACACCGACGACAGCGATGGACCGGGCGAGCACTAGATAGCGCTGTACTTGAACGCTAACAGACGCGGCGAATACTTCTATTTCGTACGGCCTGCTGCCACTGCACGCGACGTTCCGCGCCTTCATGAACAAACACTGCTCCGAATGGACTCACAAATCCAAGGACTTCAGAATCCTCTGTCGAATGTTTGCGGACAATACTGTGTAACTTATATACTGCTTCGTTGTAGCGGCCATTCGACGAGAACTTTTGTCGATATATTCGACACCGATCTAGTCGCTAATGACTTTCACGTGTTTGACTGGCTTCATCAGATCAAAAGAGGCTGTATCGTATTACGTCAATAAAGTGTGCAGTCGCGGCATCCACACGTGTTTGTTCCTTACTTATAAAAAGGAACTTTGGACCCATACGGATACAGACCCCTGATACCTTCCCTAATTATAAGCTGCTGCGCTGCATGGCTAAGGGATCGTTTCAACATTTCCATGAATAAGACCATCCCTTCTATACTTTAAGACAGTCATACGATCCCTGTATGTGCTCCACCACCACTACAAACAGGGGGGTCAACTCACCCCTAGGAACTACTAACGTGTTTCAAGTCTCAAGTAGTTATACCCCAAACGGCCCAGTCTTGAGCTTAACGCAGGAGTTTGGATCAACGGCTTTTAATGTATCTTCAGAAAGACACGGGCAAAGTGGGGTGAACGAAATTGCCCAAGCTTCGAAACGGCGGTGGTGGAATCGAACCACCGTCCTCTCGATCGACAGGCGGGTGCCCTAACCATTAGACCACCGCTCCCCACTAACGTGCGAAAACTACTGTCATTAAATATTTTAATCCCAGCTCTGCCGCCTTGTGTTTCACACAAAATAAAGGCAGTGAAGGACAATAAATCACCTGGAGTGGATGGAATTCCTCCAAAACTACTATTGGAAACAGTATAACAAACTAGTATACCACTTGCACGAATGCTCAACTCGTCATTAGAAGAGGACGTGGTTCCTTTTTACTACAAAGAAGCAAACATCATACCATTATTTAAAAAGGGTTCGAAAAATAAGTCAGAGAATTAGAGACCAGTGAGCTTAACGTCGGTGATTTGTAAATTATTAGAAAAGTTAATTAAAGACCATATGGTGGACTTCCTTGTTAGGTGTAAATTATTAAGGTGGTTGGGGCGGCTAGCGTGTCAGGTTATTTTTTATTTTTTTCTTCAGAACATGCTAGGATAAACTGAACTAAACGTCAACACCACAAAAAATCACACGGCACTAACGTCATATTTCGCCAATCCATCCTTTAAAAACGCAGTCCTTTTGGAAATCCCCTTCAGTTCCCGGAAATGCGACAATGTTTCCATAGTAACAACCGCGTGCGCTATGATGTTTGAACCAGCTATATTCGTTCACTGTGACAGTGGACAACATCGTCTGGTTACTGTAATGCTAGTGCACATCAGTATTATATCTATCTAACTAAATCATGTACTTAAGCCAGCAAATAATTATGAGCGTTAACGTAGTTAATCGTGCCTATGACACGAATAAGAATGCCGACACGACCTGGTGAAGCCGCGGGATAACGGGCCAATCAAAATGACCGTACACACACCCAGCCACGTGTTTGTTAGACTACTGGCGTAACCTGGGCCCCAGGTAATAAACCGTACTCAACTCAATTGAGCACGCTTTCATGCTCAAGCCTCGCTTTCACACTATGCTCAAACTCAGGCGAGGTTATAAAACATCTTGAGCACGAAATCGTGTTCAGCGTTGAGCACGAAATGCTGAAATCCTGAGTATGCTCAAGACCGTGCTCAACGCCGTGCTCAAGCATAAATAAAAATGGCAGCTCACTCACAAATTTATTGAAGTCGTTGAAAGTTTGTTCGTTTTGTGAAGATAAGCTGTCCGATTTGAGCGTCCAGGTCGCCTACTTCCGAGTTTTATCCGTAAGAAGAACTGATGGAATACGACATTTGTGAAAGTAGTCCAATGTATTTTCTTGTATTCGTCACATAAGTATAACTTCAAATGTCAAATTTACAGTAGACGAGGTGCAACTACTTTTGAGTCTAGAGTTTCGGCTAAACGCAGTGGATTTTATTTAATTTACACCTGTAGGTAGGCCTTTTCCAAACGAGTATACTACAATTGACTAAACCGACACGTAATCGTCTTAACTCTGTATCAGCATTATTGCAAACTAGAGGCACGATAGTGTAGTAATAGTAAACATATATATTTATTCGCACGACAATGTGTACAGTTCAATTACAATTGAAGTACCTTTGCACACAAAGAGACTAACACGTCTTTGAATAAAAAAGTGCTACACGCATTCTCAATATTATTTAGCACATCCTTTGCCAATGAAACTGTGTTTAATATTTTTTCATCCAGCCCCTTCCCATATTGGTTCTGAATGATATAATAAAAGTGGCTAGGTTTCATATTATAGAAAGTCGTGGCATCAAGTTTGAACTGAGACAAAGTGTAATTGAAACTTTTAGACATATATGAACCAATACCTTGAAGGGCTAAATTGCCCTCTCAAGAGAGTCTATCCAAAGTGTTATTGCATTTTAAACTACTCTGTATAAAGCTTACCATTCGATTCATGGTCTGAATTTGAATCGGGAGACATTCTGGTAAAAGTAGTAGTAGTACCATATAATAACAGTGAGTGCAAACTCGTAGATTAAAACGTTTCCTGAGACCTTTGTGCCATGTAAATGAAAATGCATCAAAAAAATACATACACAATAGAAAGAGTTACAGTATGACATAACTAACGGACGTTGTGTACTTATATTACAGACCCCCAAAATGTAAATGTAGTGATTAGCACATCCGCCTTCCATGCCATAGTTCTGAATTCAAGACGCAAACCGGACACGGTACATCTGGTGCTTGGCGATAGTCAGTTAATAGAACGTTCCCGGGTGCTGGAAACAACTAGATACTAGAAACTCTGTTTATATCAGCTGTGTTTTAATAACTGTGTGTGTGTGTTGAGATTGTGTTTTCATTAATAACCAGGAAATGATGTTTAAAATTATATTGTTTGAGAAAAACTACAACACTCACGACTTTTGCGTATCAACGCAATTTTGCGTATCAACGCGTCTTACATGCACACGGCGTAAAACAGCAGTAAATTATGATTAGTGAAGGGTTTGTGTCAAAAATACACTGCCACTTTAAGCTGTCATTCAACTTTTGCTTAATTCATTCACGGTTGTGTAGCATACATAATTGGTTTATGTTAATCAAAATCTGCCATAAAGTTATTAGTTACACAGTCATGCTTATATGTATGTCATTTATTTCTTTGGGGATTGTCTCCAAACTATTAAACTTCGTTTTTAGTGGCTATTTTTTTGTATTTACAATTTTTTTTATAAAATCTTGTGATATAACCAAATAAATGAAAAAGTAATTTTTTTAATCTGATATATTATATAGTATTTCAACTATAATATGTGAAGAACTTGTTCATTTATCTATAAAACTTCTACTGAAACTAATCAATTCAAGACAAGCATATAATAGCCACCCCAGCTACTTTAAATTCATCTCAACATGGATTTCTAAAAGCGAGGTTATACTTAACAAATACGTTTAGTTTTTTTGGAAGAAATCACCAAGTGGATAGACGATGGATCATCAGTAGATACTGTATATTTAGATTTTCAGAAAGCTTATGACGAAGTGCCACATCAAAGATTACTACTTAAAGCCCATAGTATCGGAGATGGCATAATCGACTGGATTAGACAATGGCTGGCTGACAGAAGACAGCGTGTTGTAGTGGACGGGGAGATTTCCAACTAGAAATCAGTTTTGAGTAGGGCACGAGCGTACCACCAAGATTTGTATTGGGACCTTTATTATTTTTAATATATATCAAATTTCATGGCCGATATAACAAGCGAGGCACTGAAATTTTAGGATGAAGCAACAGTGTTTACAAGGGTTAACAATGGTGGTGATAAACAACATTTACAAAACGATCTAGACAAATTAGTTAAATGGTCTGAGAAATGGCATATGTTATTCAAATTTGGGAAATGTAAATGCCTATATACAGGACACGGGAACTCCCATAAAATAAGACATTGTTCTAGGTACTACTGTAAAAGAAATAAGTGCTGACACGAGTTTCAGAGCGTTGTGGTATTGCAGCTTCAAAGTGTAATCAATGTTTGGTTAATTAGGAAAAACATAAGAAAAAACCTAATTATACCTGTATTTAAAGCAACAGTTAGGCCTCATTTAGAGTACTGTATACAGGCTTGGATACCATATCGTAAGAAGGATATAGATATGCTTTAAAGAATACAGAGGATAGGAACTAAAATGATTCCAGAACTGAGATACCTTTGTTATGAAGAACGACTGAAAGAATGTGGTTTAACAACCCTAGAGACATGGCAGTTAAGAAGAGACCCAATTGAAGTGTTTAAGATATTGAATGGGTACGAAAACATTGATAGAAATATTTTGTTCTAATTCATGGAAAGATAATAGAACTGGAGGACATGAGACAACATTAGTAAAGGATCATTGTAGATTCGATATCAGAAGTACTCGTTCTCACAGAGGACAATCAATGAATGGAACAAATTATCTACAGATGGTGTAACTGCTAGCAGCGTGAATATGTTTAAAAACAAGGTTGACACATATCTCAGGAGGGCGAATTACACATAGATTTTAAATGTTGGACTCTCGATAAGCCAATGGCTTCCTTGTCCATTTGTTATATGGGCCTTTGCCTTTAATGGCAATCTTGTTAAAGTTTTCATCGCTTTATATTTTAAAAAAGTTTCTTATCCATTGCTGTATTATTATAAGGTATTATATTTTATTCCCTTCTGGCAGAGTAGAGCATGTCTGCATTCATGTAAAATTACGTTTCGAACGATGTAAAAAAAAAATTTTCCTTACACCTCTTCCAAATGAATGACTCCTTTTGCTCATTTAACCTCGAACAATTTCTTGTCATCGTAAACTGTAAGCATTATTTTTTTTTATTTATGTACTTATGGTACAATTTAATTTTTAAGTAACAGCACTGAACTTAAATGTTGAGCACGCATATTTCAGAACCCACAATTAGAACACCTCATAGAATCATGCATCACCTGTGTACCACTTGAAAAAAACACTTAGCACGCCATCTAGTGAGTATGGACTGACTAATTCTTCGCTGAGTTCTGTCTTCTTGGCGACCTTCTGATCCGTGTGTCTCGCTCTAGTCTGTCGGTAGAGTTTGGCAGCACCGTGAGTTGTACACTAGACTAGCTTGTTTCACTCCCGACTAGTCTAGTATACAATTTCTGGCGCTAACAAACTAGAAAACGTGCATGAATCGGAACTCGCGACCTACAATCGCTGACATTTCCTTGATCATCGACGTTGGCGCACAATAGTTTCACGGAGCGTCCGATTCCGTGTTCAGGAAACGTTTGTATTTTTGTGGTTTGGTTAGCTCGAAATTAATGCAATTACTCGAAAATCTGAAAAATGCAGTGCAGCGTATGACCAGTTGTGGCTATTTAGTTGTAGACATTTATATATATATATATATATATATATATATATATATATATATATATATATATATATATATATATATATATATATATTTATGTATGTATGTATGTATATATATATATATATATATATATATATATACATACATACATACATAAATATATATATATATATATTTTATATATATATATATATATATATATATATATATATATATATTTATGTATGTATGTATGTATATATATATATATATATATATATATATATATATATATATATATATATATATATATACATACATACATACATATATATATATAAGCAGATATACATATTTATATTTATATGTGTACGTACGTACGTACATACATACATACATTCATACATAGGTCAACATTTACATACGTACGTATACACGTGTTCATGATAAGCTGATTACACGCGAGAACGATATCAACCCCGCCGAATTGATCGTTCCTGTGCGACCACAACACGCTGGTGAATTCATTGACACACATTCGAGCTGCTCGTTTAACGTTGACTTTGTTTGCTCGCTCGGAACGGTTAATGCCTTCATATTTTAACCGGCATATACGTATGCAGGCTGGCATATACGTATGCAGGCTGGCATATACGAATGCAGGCTGGCATATACGTATGCAGGCTGGCATATACGAATGCAGGCTGGCATATACGTATGCAGGTTGGCATATACGTATGCAGGCTGGCATATACGTATGCAGGCTGGCATATACGAATGCAGGCTGGCATATACGTATGCAGGCTGGCATATACGAACATGTCGGCGTTTATTGTGATAGCACGTTTACGAAACGGTGCAAGCCAAAAATACAATTTATCTGTACTCGTGGTTAACATTCGTGCAGCAGATATGCTACATTGAACTCTAAAGCGACGCATTAAAAGCGTAACACGGTCATTCTTCCATTAACGCAAACGTCGATGTATGACTTGATGAATTATTTTCAACGGTACCTGTGGCTAACCAACAGCACACTGAAGCAAGAAGGGTGACTTTCAGTTACGTATTTAAGACTGGCCTTGCTTTACCAACAGCACACTGAAGCAAGAAGGATGACTTTCAGTTACGTATTTAAGACTGGCCTTGCTTTACCAACAGCACACTGAAGCAAGAAGGGTGACTTTCAGTTACGTATTTAAGACTGGCTTTGCTTTACCGATTATTGTCATTAAGTTGCGAGCACAATTCAAAGAGCACTATTGAAAGATGGATCCACAAGAGCGGCTATAAAAAACTTAAAAGAGTCGAACACAATAATTAACTTTAATTAAATAAATTATTCTTCTTCCTCTTCCTCTTCTTGCTTCTCTTCTTCTTCTTGCTTATCCACGTTTTCCCCTATTAGCACTGCACACCTAGTCCTAGTTGAAGTTGTTACCAGCAAATATACTACGTATGTGTGTCATTTGTGTCGACCTGGACAATCGGAAACGTCTGTTACGAACTCAACGTATAAACCATCCTAACAGAACCGGGCAGTACGTGAATTGGTGCAAATGTATGTCACATAACATGACAGTAACGTGAAACCCATTCAGGAGGCAGCAGTATGGACTGTGCATTTTATGATTGATGAGTGTTAAATGGAAGCGTTGACTGATATTATCATTTTGTTATTATTATTGTTGTTGTTGTTTTCGTCATCGTGAGTTACACTGCAATTTAAATTTATCCAAATGTCCAACTATAATGATTATACAAATTGCGCGTAGCCAAATAAATTATATTCTATTATGGAATGAGGGTTCGTACGGAATACATAAATGTGTTTTTGAGAGGCGTGCTCAGAGTTTCAGTTATAGCTAACAGTAAAAGGAAGCTCATATGCGGAATCAGAAAACGAAAAACACTAGAAAGAAAATGTTTTACATCTAATGACAACGGAGAAGATAGAGGGGAACAGAAACAGAGGTTGACAAAGTATTAATAACCTCGATGGTCCAGCAGCCTGGCTAGCTAGACAAGAGCGGAACAGTTGTTTGACGACACCTCGTGATGTCGACGAGTACATGACATCCGACCACGCACTACGAACGCGACGCGGGCTTTCTACGATGTCCATCCAACCACGACCTCCACCGTATCCGCAGCAGAGACAGCAATGGGTCTACGGCAGAACCAATACTGCCGTAATTAATAGTTGGCTTTCCGCTGTGTGAGTTTACCATCATTTGTATTCATGTCACCTGCTCGCTTTTTATTGTCGTAGTTCTGCCACGCCGGGTGTGGCAAAAACAAAGCCTAGTTAACAGGTGTGAACAGGTGCAACGAGCCTGTTGCGTCGTGGCACAGCTTTGGTTCAGACCAAACTGAGCATGACCTGCTATAGGCATTTGTGTTGGTTGAATGAGAATATGCATATGAGTCACTGGAAATTTGCTCACGCAATTTGATGACGATTTTAGGCCATATTTTCCCTCGCTGACCTCCGGGAGATTATAACTCGTCCAGCAACCTGGTGTTTTTTTGAGGGGGTACGAGGCACCCCTTTTTCAGGGTCTGGATCCTCCCATGCTTTATATATGGTTGTGTCCTTCCGGAAGGTGTGTCGTATGCAGATCCGATCCATTTAAAATGTGTCTGATGTTTCCGTCGTCTACCCTTCTCCCCAGTTCGGTGTATGTGTTTTTTCTCTTCTGTTGTATATACGTATTTTTATTTATTTGATTATATTGAACTATTGTTTCACTGAAAATACAGTTGAGACAACAATAGCAATTATCACCTCAACTGATGTGTTCTTTTTACATACAAGCCGCATTTGACACGTGGAGAAGCAACGTGGAATAATTAAACATACTGCCACCCAACGTACCACTTCCCAGTTGGCATAAAGACCAGGAAGCCTTTTGTCACGCCCCCTCCTTCGTAACTCGCCCATGACAACTTGTTATCCTATTTTTTTGGGTGGGGGGTATTTACTTATTTATTTATATTCCCATGTAATTCCATTCAGTTCTTTTCAGTCTTCACTGGCGCAGGGATTGTACGTAGAAATCCAAGATTATGCCAATTAGATTTAGTCCCTGATAAGAAGTTCGTCATGTTACAAATTTACTTAAATAAACAATTATTGGGCCAAGCAATTTCCGTTTACATGAGGCGCACATCTACATCCTCCTTACACCGAAAAGGCCCTTCTACAATTGCGAAATTAACCCCCTCTTTCAGCAGTATCGGTCTAATTCGCTATAAAAAACACAATGGCGTCCTGTGGTTGCCAGCGACAATGGAGACCGTAGTACATAGAGAGTTGATGTCCAATATTGTAAATGCGTCACGCTAACCAGAAGAAAAACCATGGTTACGCGAGATAATAAGCGCAACTTGAAGCTGCACACCGGTCGACATTTAGTAGAAAACACACACAAGGCTTTAGTTAGACAAATAACTTAAAAGCATCATTATGTCGTATTAACGAAATCATTTGCGTTTTACTACAGCGTAGCTACCGTTTAAGATCATTTATACATCGACTGAACAGCTAATAGAAGAGTGAGCAATTCCAGCCAACCGGAATCTGCCACAATTTGAGTAGCGTAAATATAGCCTATCATTACTGACATTTCATTGACTCGGATAATTTATGCGATATGTTCTATTGTTTCAACAACGTTCAACCGTGATTCGTGTGTCGGCAACTATTGCAACATGTAGAATAATTTATTTTATTTTGTTCCACTTGGCTAGCCACACGCCCTCAGTTATTTTCATTTAATGGTTCAAACGTTATTCTGTCCATCTACCGGGCTGGCGAACGCTGAAAATAACATCCTTCTGGTCTCGCTTACCTCCAGACTGTTGCTTTTCAGTAATGCCAGCCTCCTCAAGGCTGTATCTTCGTCCGTCGACATCGCTACACCAAGCAACTGTAACTCGTGCCGCGAAACTTGCTTCAGCTCTGTTTCTGCTTCTCGAAGCGTCACCGTGTCACCGACGACCGTCAACGACCGCGCCAAAACCGCGTCTTTCGCGATTCGTTCTCCGCTACGTCATTAAATAGCCCCCGGTTGCCGCTGGGAATTATTTATGAAAATAAAAACACCGCTAATTATTCTTATCCCGTGATCGAGTCGTTGATCGATAGCAATGATTGTGTTGCGCACGTTCAGACCAGAACGTCACGGAATACACAGTGGTGCGGGGCGTCTCCTTACAGTTTCGTCACCCGTGTCATTACGTCATGTCATGGGTGCTGGTTACGTGTGCTGTAGTTCGGCGGCGTTCCGTAACCGCGAAACGGTCGCGCTCGAACCGGCTTTCTGAATATTCGCAGAACTGGCTAGAGGCCGAATAAATGGTGAAGTATTGGGTCGGACTAAAGCCGTGTCATCCTCTCAGAGAACTTACACCGAACACAATGTACGGATATAACCCTGTATAACCGCATGCACGTATCGTCAACACGCCTAGTTCACCGTGTAGCTAGACACGTAATGCCGACTAACTGTTGGTCTGGGAATGCCTCATTAGTTCAACACAAAAGGTGTTAGTGTAAACGGACAAAAATAGCATGGGTTCTTGGTAAGATCATGGTGGGTAGGTACAATATAAGAGGTGACGTTACGCAGACATAATATAACTAACACATATCCCGATCCGCTCTGTTAATAGCACCCGTAGCCGAATCTCGTTTCGGCGTTTCCGACCAATCACTCTAATAATCTAGTGTTGCGCGGCGCTGACAGAATTGACGTCCATTAAGCAACATGTTCGAGCGACGCCATAGTGCTGTGAACGAGACAGGGCGAGCAATCGATGTGGTCGTGCCTTTAGACAAACGGTAACGGTGTATTGACAGGTGTCTGGTTGCACAAGCGTGTGACACACTCTATACGTTTATTGTCACGTTGTCTACGTTCCGTTCGAGTTGGTTTCGAAACGGTAATCGCAACTTCAACTTATTTCCCGTTTTCTGTTTGCGCGCACTTGGCGCCACCTGGGAACTCTTGGTTGAACAAATTCCATTATTTTACAATTTATTTCAGTAGATAAAGATTAAACACGCTATAATTATTGTCATTCAATTATACATGTTTGTTCATGAGTAAATAGCTAATTATGTACATACATGTTTGTGTACTAAAGCGTCATATCATACGATATATATTCGTCAGGCAATTTTCGTCAACGGAAACATTAATTGTTTTAATTACTTTTCGTCATACAACTAAGAATTGAGATTACAATGGACTAAATAAATAAACAAACAAACAAAATAAATTTGGGAAATTCACTTTATTTTCATCTAAGCCACGTCAAAATGCAAAAGGCACTTGGCGATATTCGTCATAATTTTATTATTATGCATCGGAGACGAATATTTTGTCTCACCCGAGCCGCATCAACAAAATTAATAATCCACGCCAATGAAATTCGCCATGCTAAATCGACCTGCATTGTAAACGAATGGTTTGATCACGTGTCCATGATGGGCGGCGATAAAGTTGGCTTCTGCGCCACTTAGCGGATAAATCGCTCACCACCGGAATGCGAAAATAAAGGTTGGTGATTTATAGTAGATCGGCAGTGGCTGTTTGAACACAGAGCGTATGGAACCCATTAATGGCGTCGTTTAATAACGGCGTTTTGGCATTTAACTGTGGTGATTTCTGATGACATCAGGTTTCGTGAAGTCGGTTATCAATAACATAAATCATCGCAGTTCCATTCTGCGTGGTGCGCCGTGCGTGGAAAATGATCGCTATAAGTTTAACTGCTATTTATGCAAAACTATTATGTCCGCACATGTTGATGTGGTGTATGATGTGATGTCCCTTCTGGTGACGTCCATGACGAGCTGGCTCCAACCAATCATACATATTGTTACTTCTCTCAACTCGTTCATCGTCAGCTTTGTTGCATCTTTGATCTCGTCCATCCATCTCATATGTGGTCTTCTTCTTTTCCATTTGCCTTCACTCATTCCGATCATGGTCTGCTTTTCCAACGTATCCTCTTCTACACGCACGATGTGTCCAAAGAATGACAGCTTCTGTTTTGCGATTAGTGCGTGTAGTGGGGAGCTTGATTTATATTTTGAAGGAAGACATTATATTTTGAAGGAAGACATTATATTTTCAAGGAAGATACTGTCTTGGCGACTCGTTTCGGCGTGGTCCAGAAAGTCAATAAAAACACCGTTGCAGCTGTCGGCATTTCTTTACACACGTAAAAGACGAATTAAGGGAATGCTTCTCAGGGCCGCCCGTGGGATTCGTAGCAACCTCCTCCAGCACCGCATTTCGAAGCTTTCGGCTCGTTTCCTTTCATTCTGTATGATGGTCAACGAATGCAACGTACTGCACTGAAAACTACTTTCCGTGGGATGAACATCTACTATGTTATAAGCATTTCATCCACTTTTACAATATTTTTATTATTAATTCTTAAGGCCTACCACAAAATTACAGAAATGCAGAGCAGAACGAATGTGGACAAGGTGATGGATTCAATATTAATTGAATCCATCGGCTCGTCAACTCGTTATCTTAGTGAAGTCGGCCCCTTGTCGGTTCTCACGCGATACGCACAAAGGGTAATCGCTGTCGAGCTTCCGCACTTGCATGCTTGTGCAATGTCGTTCCTTAAATGTCCGCCTTAACACGTGCATACTATTTGCATAGTCTTTGTGCGCGTCGCAATCCGGCTCAATGTCGTTCCGTTTTCAACAAATTATCGCCAAGCTCGAGCGGAGAGCGCCTTTCGACGGGAGCGTCCATTGTCTTGACGACTCGTTTCGGCGTAGTCCAGAGAGTCAATAAAAATGCCGTCGCGGCTGGCAGCATTTCTTCACACACGTAAAAGACGAATTAAGGGATTGCTGCAGAAGTCAAACCATGATGTGTAACCAATGTATTACAATCTCGAGTGGTGTCTTGATTGTTCGCGTTGGCGGGGAGTGGATGATTTACTGTAGAATACTATTTAGTGATCTGGATTATTTAATAATATGAGATACAAAATGACGTCACATATTATGAGACTTTGATGGGTCTCTGTGACTATATGTGTATTTCTTGCAACGCAGACAAACCCTCGTGAGTTTTACATAACTAAGTTTCTACTAGCTTAAAAATGTGTCATTCAAGAATACAAATTCCGTGGTTAATGCATTGTTTTAGTAAGAACGAAATGAAATTCATTTGCTTGACGTACATTTAACTCCATATCATTATGAATCCACATATCGTCGGAAATTCGCTTAAAACTCCATCCTCAACTGATTTAGCCTATCACAAATCCGGTTCCATATTTTATGTAACATCAGCAGTCGATTTAATAAAATGAAATAAAAATTAATAAAAAATAATTTAATGTTCAAATCATCGAAATAATTTACTTAGTCATCTTGTCTGGTAAGGCGCAAAATAGTGGATATCCAAAATGGCAAGCACTGTGCGGGTCAATGCTGATCATGTGCATGACTTCTTTCCTCACATGTCAAAGTTAGGAAATTTCACCAATTTCACCATTCGTGAGTTTTCAGTGTTTGTTTGACCAAACTCAATGTTCGACCAAACATTAAGTCATTTAATTTAATTGCACAGACGAGCTAGCATGTTGCAGTGAATACTAGGTAGGTTTGGTTTTTCGCAAAATGAATTTGAAAAGAGACTAGCAAAAACTCGAATTGAGGAGTGACCTTTAAGAGAATCAGCCGAAGTGATTCTGTTAGGCGGAGTCCACTGTTGTAAGCCGTACACAAAGAAATATGCTCGATACAGCGAAATACAGCAAAACAAACTGTACCATTATAATAAACCATGATTTATTTTTCAAATAATATTCATCGACTTTTATTTCAACTGCTACAATGTGCATTTCGGGATTTTGAAAATTAGACGACGACGGTACATTTCGTATTTCTTCCCAGGTTTCGCTCCAATGTAAATCGTACATATCACGCGAGAACTCTTATCCTGGTGTGCATCAGTGTATTCCCAAAAATGTCACATGTCCGGGAATATTTTCTTTGCTATTGCATTATTGGTCACATCTGCTGGCTGGTGTTGCAATGCTGCCCATGTGATTGAAATTGAATTAATCTACTTGTTTAATCTTTTCTCCAATTACTGTTACGTTGTAGTTTGGGGTGGTTGCTTTCTTTGAAACTACCGTGCGTTTTCTGCAATTTATCATCCGCGTCATGTATACAAACGATATCATTAGAATAATGAATGTTGTTCATGTTTGACCTTCTGAAGTCATCTAGACCTTAAGACAATACAAAACATATCTTGGACACAAAGCCGTTTAATATATTTTTACGTTACGAATTACACATTTCTTATTGTAAACCCATGATGAATACTTTTATTACGCAATTGATTATTAGTACTGAATATGTTTTAAACTATTGAAAAAAGACCAAACATCATTATATACACAGTGGGGAAAGTAAGTCACCATAAAAATAGGAACTTTCAAAATGGCCACAGGCAAACAAACTGACGAAATTAACAATAAATACAATGGTGAAAGACGTTCACAACATCATTATTCTCCCAACTTGATGAACATTTCAGAATCACAAGTATAATCACACAAAATATTTACTTATTCAACATTTCTGGTTACCATGCCAACGGGCGAGCAGAAGAACAGTTTGCCCCAGAATTCGGTTCCAGGCGAAGGCAACCGACAGTAGTTGTAGATAAAAAAATCGTTACTTCATTATTTTCTACCAATCTGATGAACATTTTCACGAATATTATCATGCTGTATTGCAAATACATAGTGAGACGTGGAGACGGAATTGACAGGACGGGGGACGTAAAGCATAGCCAAGCGCCTGTATCGGCGGGGGACTATTTAGATTCACAATGTCGGCGGCACAGCGGCGGCGAGGGCGTCCACACAGCATGCTAAGCTATCATTCATATCTACAGCCACGTGTCCCGACAGCGGCTCGTACAACTGTCCATTGTGTGCCGCCCACTGTCCGGTATTGACCGTCACACGCTGTCGACGTCAACCTAACGCAAAACATGTTATGGGCGTCGTTTGTTTCGCTTCGTCAGGAGACACATTTCAATTCAGGAAGTCGTTCATATGCAATGCAACCGCAGGAGGGAGGGGGAGGGAGGGAGGGAGGGGGAGGGAGGGAGGGAGGGAGGGAGGGAGGGAGGGAGGGGGGGAGCAGGCAGGCAGGCAGGCAGGCAGGCAGGCAGGCAGGCAGGCAGGCAGGCAGGCAGGCAGAGACCTAGTCAGAGCCACATCAATAGAGACAGTCAGCTTACATATATGAGTGATGCCATCTAGCGGAAATGTAGAGAGGGACTTTATTATTATTTTAAGAAATGACTCAGTTCAAACAAGTGTTGCCATCTAGCGAGAATTTAGACTGCAACTGCATTCATTTAAACTATCCGCAACTGGTACATCGCGCTTCTGGAAGAAATTACGGTGTATTTGAAAATTCATGAAAAAGATTTGTTTTATTTTCAGAAATGTTTATTCTCGGTACACTTGAGTCTTGAGTTTTTATAATCCACACACCCCCTTCTGGACATAGAAGTTTTTTTCTCACTAAATGACCATTATGCACTGCCAGCGATAAGCAAGTAATTTTCGTTGTATGCATTGCTGACTTTCGTTTCCCCGAACCACAATTGATTTTCTAATTGGTAGCCGTGTAAACATTTTGCATGATTGAAATCAAATGTGATCATCAACAATTCTAAGCATTCGTGACATTCACTGTCACTGTGTTTCCACTGTGCCGAGCAAGACTGGTCAACATCACATACTGCCAACCCTCTTAATCATATCACAAATGCGATTAACCTCAATATTATTGCGATTTAATGCAAGTTTACATGTTTGAGTTGAGATTTGGGGTGTGATTTATTCCAGATCGAAATAATTTTCAACCCGTTTTTCACGTTTCGTTTGTGGAATACTTCACAATCGAAATACCTTTTGCTTACACGTTCGTCAAAGCAGTGCCTGACCCGCGAATAAACATTTATAACAGTTCCTAAAAAAATGCATTGCAATTAAGCGCAAATTTAATCACTGATGAATTTCTTCTAGCAAATTGACATTTATTGATTGCATATAAAATGTGCACATTTGCTAAATCGCCGGAAGCAGTGCGCGCACAGGTAATAACGATGTTTTAGCATGTAGGATGTTTACCGTCGATAGTAGTTCGTTGGAAGTCTACCAGCAGACACACTGTCCAAACATCGGGAGTTAAGAAGACGAAATTAACGAGATGTGGACTTAACCACCTAAAACGTTTTGGGGATATACCCACATAATATCATCTCACGCAGCCACTTTATTTTGTTTCGTGAATGAAACTTAAACCTTGTCTATCATATAGTATAATGGGTTATGCCAAGTAGAAGCTAAACTGAAATTCAGGATTCGATTCAGGATTCGTTAACGTCCACGTGCGTTCAAATGCAAAAATAATGTGTTTGGGACAAGTTGCTACAATTGTAATGGGGCAAGTTGTTACAACTGTAACAACGTCATGGCGGCTCGCGCCGATGGTTCAGCCAGCGAGTTGTGTGTTGACACTGACTGAAATAACAACATTTATTTAACCGCTAAGTGTGAACGTTTTATTTCACTTGTGAAGCCTTTATAACCTGTAAATGCTTGCATCGTCAAACAAAATTAATAAATATATCATATGGGCGGGTTACACATAAATGAAAACGTTTGGACTTTCGATAAGCCAGTGGCTTCCTTGTCCACTTACCATCGGGTGTTTGCCTTGGGTTATAATCTTGTTCAATCTTGTTATTTTTTATGGAACAACCCTATTTGGGCAATCATTAAATAGTGCACGATTCTTTGACATGTGGATGTTCGAGCGCGTGTGCATGAGTGTAGTCGAATGTGTATAATTCAATCAAGAAGAAGTGGTATTACATATTATATTGCTATTCACTATTTCATGCTCCAATGAATAATTAATATTCCATTCACAATTGTTTGTTATGTCAGAATCCGGGAAACAAGTCCCCTTTGGCAATTAAAAATAAAAAGATTAATATATAAAGTTGTGAACGCCTACATTGTTATGCACACTGTACAAAATATGTGTAGATGTAAATAGTCATGTACGAGTGACACTTGCTTTGTGATCCACACGTTCTTTAATGTAACAACGTGTTCCGTGTGATGTAACAATTTTGTCCAGCTTACGGGGCTAGTTGTTACAGTCGACCGCGCCTGGGAAACTTCACATATCTACTTATATACAGTTTAGAATACCATCGTATGGTACATTTTATTAACATGAATAATAAAATTAATGCATACGTTAATATAAATAATGAATCCAACATACTTTTCACAAAACGTGACTTTAACTGAAAATTGTAACAACTCGCCCCGGTCTCCCCTATGCTCTTGTCGGAGGGAACTTGGAACCAGAATCGAGCCTCTTTTTGGAGAGTGACCTCTACTCTCCGCCCGACCATATTACCTACAATAAATCATAGCGACCTTGACATTTCACATTGGTTAACTGAATGTAGACGTTCATTGCAGTACTATTATTGCTACTTCGCAGCTTTTTCACAGCGAATATATTCAACGTCAGGACTGTTTCCGTGCAGACAATCGTTCTGTTGAAGCCCTGCTGTGCCTATCGCAGCAAGGCACACATCTACACATTTGGACGTCAGGCGTACCACTGGTTTCTAGGGAGACCTGCAGCGCGGCACATAACGCGGCCTCGGCATTTGATTGGTCAATGAATAAAAAGACAGTAAATAAATCATATAAACAGACGCGTTTGTGTATGTAAAATTACCCGTTTCAAGGATGGCAACTCATACATGAACTCAACTAACATTTACTATCAGGGTGGTTTATAAAACTGTTGTTTATTGACTAAATATAGATCGTAATAACATCTCATTATTTTTTCATATGACTAGCTGTTTAAAATGAAAAATAAATTTACTGTTTGATCACTTTAGAAAATCACACACAAAAATACTAATAAAAACGAAGTAGTAAGTGAAGTTAAAATGTTTACTTAACGCCATCTGGCGAATATTGGGAATATTACACGATCAGATTGTTCACAAGATGGCGCCGCGAGCGATTATGTGTTTTGTTTTGGCCATCTTTCGTGGGAAGAATTAAAAAATCGTTAGATTTTGAAATGAAGTTGTAGGAGCATGTGAATTTGTTTTTATAAGTTTGTCAAGCAATCCGGAAAACTCCCGAAAAAATGTTTCTTGGCCTCGCTCCTGATTGCAGCAACAGCCTCTCTCTTTATGGGTAGACCCAACCTTACTTGTACACTGTTATTAGCAGTGTGCATTTGTCTCCACGTCTCCATTTCCCACAGTTCATGGGAAAAGTAAAGTCACACCGCGATCACCAGAGTGAGCCACTTTTGGGTCTGCACAAACGCCATTGGTCGTGGTTATATCACGGGTTTATTATATGCAAGGGGCACACGCTACCTCGTCATATCCAATGTAGTAACTGTGGAAGAAAGGTGAAAAAATTAAAAACTAAAAATGCCTCATTCCTGCCAGAAAGCCTAGACAGCTTCAATCGTCTGGTTTTAAATCACTTTTGGTTCCCAGCGTTAAGACAAACGTCGGATAACATTTAAAATGTGGAGGACATGTTATTAATTAACGAAAATAATTAGAAAAACAAGTCACCGATTTGTAAAAGCATGTTTTTATAATTAACATACCATATATCGTAACCCAGAGAAACTATTAATCACAGTGAGTCCTACGGTTTTTTGTGCTTTTCTCCGAATCAGTCAAATGGGATGTAAACCCTTTTGTAAATCTGCTCTTCAAATAAAACCCGCCAAAGTTGAGTCGTGCCTGTGTGTACGCGATAGTGACGTCAATGACCTGTGACATCATGACATGGCAGCCCATAATATGACGACTCTGCGTCTCATTGGCCAAAGGATCTAATTTTTTTCGCATGTCAACTAAATAGGATGCAAGCCCTTTTGCATGTTAAGTGCAAATTTAATTGACTTTTATTGTGGGATGTCAGCCATTTCGTTGCGTTTAAAAAAAATTTTGGTAAAAAATTATGTAAGCCGTTTTTAAATTCTGCTCTTCTTTTATTGTATTGCATTGTATCATAAAATCATTGTATCATAAAATAATTGTATCATAAAATCGAGACCTACGGCGGTGCTTTAGAAAGTAGGCCGGTGTTCAGAAAAGTGAGATACATCATATTATGAAATGAGAGTAAAGGGCACATTCGACCCAAAAGGGGGTTACAGCTTCAATGCTGACTTAGCTATCACCGTCCCTACATTCGTCGCGATAGCTACCTTCGTAGCATCATCTTTGCCACAGCACAACTGTTTTCGTCTAAATAAGCTATCAACACTGCAGTTTGGTTTTCGTAATTAACTAGCTACTGCGACGATTACCAAAGCGGTGATTATAGCTACTGCGACGATAGCCAAAGCGGTGATTATATCTACTGCGACGATAGCCAAAGCGGTGATTATAACTACTGCGACGATAGCCAAAGCGGTAATTATAGCTACTGCGACGATTGCCAAAGCGGTGATTATAGCTACTGCGACGATAGCCAAAGCGGTAATTATATCTACTACGATGAGGATAGCCAAAGCGGTGATTAGGCTACCGTCGTCGACGACAATAGCCTAATCAGTAGCTATAATCACCGCTGTGGTTATCGTCGTCGTTTCATTACAGTTTTCCTAATCGGACCAACATTTATCGCCTTTGCCATTATCGCCGTTTTAATTAGCTGTTTTTATGCGACCACGACTTGTAGGTTGTAGCATTAGTTACTATCGCAACACGCTACTATCTTCCCGGCCGTAATCGCACCGCGCTTACTCACTGTTATTCTGCACTTAGTGCTATTTAAACAAGACGACACTCACTGTTGACTCAAGTGTCAGTCACGTGCCGGTCGGTGTCCCCAAACCGGACATGTCCAGGTCATCTGTCCGCACTGCCCTTACGTCTCCTTGCGAGGTCCGTATACGTGCTCGGAGGCACGCGACTCGACATCCGCCAGCGACTGGACGTCCGCGATGACACCATGCACTTTGATTGCTAAATATTTAGGACAATGACGCTGGAAGTCAGCTGAAGGAGTCAGACGGCGTCTGTCGCCTGACTTTGACGAAGGTGTCAGCCGCCTGTGGTTCACCTGTCATCGACGTCTCGGCAGTTTGTGGGCCATCGAAACAGCGTCGACGGCTTAGGCAAGATGGAAGGCGACATAGGGACTGAGGTAAGATATACGACTATAGGTATCCCCCTCTTGTGTGTGCACACGCGCATGCATGTATGCTGCCTACAGGCTCCAATCAGGATGAAGGCAATACGGATCGTTTGCTGTATGAGTTTCCATTTGTGTTATAAAAAAACTCGATTATATATCGTGAATGTCGTGGTCTGTATGTGTATGGGGGGATGGGGTACAAGGGCACATATTCGGTCACGCCAAATACCTGTCAATTGGCTTCGATGCATGTATATCGGTCATTCTTCGATGCATTGAATGTACATTTCACTATCGGGGCGAATGAGGATGTGTCAGAGGCGCGTAGTTGTGAGAGTCGACCGCAATAGGGAACATATAATTACACGTTTTATATAAGCAAGGCGTTTTCAATAGGCAAAAACGATATCAATTCATGTTATTGGGGCGCCCTAAAACGTAATGAATAACGTCCAAATAAATCTACATTGACCAATCGTCTAATATGTACAATACGTTGTTCCAATAAAGCAGACATCGAATGCAGAAGTTTCCAAATACACGTACACTGTGCTGAAGGCTCGTGCATTTCATACGTGATTGAGGGTCTATTTTGTTGATAAATTCGGGCCTGAAATGTATACATCGTAAACTCAGCAACGCGACACTCATGTGGGTCAACCAAACAGCGGTCGCACTGCTCGGGTAACCGCAAAACATAATCTACGACAAACACACGTTACTGAGTTTTTAATTTATGTGCAATCGATACCCGTGTAGGCAGGACACATGTTTTGGAAGTTGATACTCAGTTGGAATTGTGCTGTGTGAAATGGGAATAACCAATATGACGCAGGGTAGTGCTCAACATACCAATCGCATTGTGGTTACTCAGTTGGATCAGGATTTGACGGCGCGCGTCCCTTAAATTGGCCAATGTAAGTTTGTTGAAATGTTCTTATTATTATTTCTTGGGTGCGTCTCCCAGGAATACTCTAACACCGCCAACTGTTACACCGACGACTCCAACACCATGTGTGGGTTGAAAATTTGCAATTACATTAATAAAAAATATTGTAATAAAACATGTTTTAATCATACATACATACACATTTTTATAAATAGTTATTGTTTTTGTATGGCCCAAAAGCAATACGTATGACGTTGTTAGTAAACAACAGTGGCATCATCGATCAAGCTGGACACTTTAAGGGCCTACTTGAAGTAAATGTCACATTGGCAACGACCTTCTCTGTTATCGCCCATGGTCGCAGTTGACGTCACAACAGATAACATACGATACTTTATCAGCGAAAAAACGTCTCGGGGTCGGTCTAATAGGTTCATGCGCACTTTAATGTGGGTATTTAATGAATAAACTCTCGAGTAACGTAGTTTGAGTACGAGTTATGTATGTTTGGGTTACTTTGAGGACGTCAGTGCACAACATCAAACATGGTCTTGTGGGAGTTGCATGAATATCGACCGAGATAATATAGTTAAAGTTAGGGTTAAAATACGAGGTTCTACTCCTATGCCCCATTCTTATATCTTGATGGGTCGTATACGTCTAAGGATTTTAGAAAACAATTATTTTCGTCGAAAGAAGTGGTTACAAACATCTTTCATAGTAGAATGCATTGCAGTGAGTATTAACATATTCCTTTTCCTAATTATTAATGACATTTAAAAATCAAAACCGATTGTTCACTTAGCGAAGTACAATTTTCACTGATTTCACTTCCGAATTTTTTATGTGTTGAATTTATTGTTATATCCTCTTGGACAGGGGTGTTTACACTATTTGTTGTCTTGCATTTAGTGTATGTTTAAAAACAAGGTTGACACATCTCTCAGGAGGGCGGGTTATAAGTAGATGAACATTGTTGGACTCTCGATAAGCCAATGGCTTCCTTGTCCACTTGCCATCTGGGCCTTTGGCTTGGATGGCAAATCTTGTTAAATATTCTATATACGACTGCGAGTAATTATTCACAAATTATGTGTGATTTTAGAAAATTTTTTTTACTGGATTTTCGACTTTCAAGTTGGTTAAGTCATTATTATAAACCAGAACTCGTTAATATTAATGTATCATAGTTAATTTATTATAATCGATGTTATAAAAATTCCTAAACGCTAACATCGGGATTGTTAGTATGGTTTTGCATCAGGGCATTTTATATTACGAATACGTTGTCGTTGTATGTTTATATTTAAAACACTGGTGTAAATTATGCATGCATCCGTGGGTATGTGCGTCAAAATACTTTACCAGATGTCTTGCAATTAAGATATCTTGCGCAATACATGGACAAAGAACTACGTTTTAAAGACTTCCCCAGAATCGCACTTGTTTTTCGGCTTTGTTAGATATTTGAGACGGTCTATTTCAATATAATCTGTCACATGCACTTAGGTACATTAAACAAACTTTGTCATGCACAAACGCGTCAAGAGACGTGGACGCATACACAGATCGTATTCATTACACCGAAAACCCAGACTTTGTAAATGACTTTAATCATAGACAGGGTTCGAAATGACCACTGACCCTTGGGGGGTCCCCTAAAAATATTGGTCACACACCCCCTCGAAAAAAATCTACTTTTCAGGCAATGTAATGGCTATTAGCGCCCATTTTGTGAAAAGACTTGCTTGCTATCATAGCGACCTGTAGTTATTTTACCAACTTAAGAATGCACTTGTTGTAAGTCGCTCTGGATAAGAGCGTCTGCTAAATGAGTAAATTGTAAATTGCTATCTAAACCATTGTTACTGGAGTAATGCGCTTGCAGACACAGTGCTCTGTAATTCTGAGAAGTAAAATGCCAAGGTAAAATGTGTCTCAACTAGACACTCATTGGTGGGAATACTGCAGACACCCAACAGATATCGCCCTTAACCACAAAACACACACTCAATTATATGAGTCGAATGATGTAAGATGTTTTTTAACAGAGATTAATTGAATGATAATAGAATGAGCTGAATGAATCAGCTACGCTACCAACAAAATGATGTCGAATCCTGCAAGATCGATCGAGTTCTGCGAAAACCTTCGAGTTCTAGCACAGACGAACCAGAGTAGCTTCACACACAGCAACAGATGCAACAGCGGAAGGGTAGTTACATCAGTACAACGATAAAATGTGGGACCCTCAAGCTTACATCTTTCTTTCTTATGTAATGGGAGGTCCCTCGTGTCTTATGCCAAAGGTTATGCCTTATAGTTATGAGGGGCCTGGACCCCCAGACCCCCTCTCATTTTGAACACTGATCATAGACATAGACATAGTCTTAGGCTTAGAGCAAACTTAGCTACGTTCATATGACGCGGTCTGAGTAAACAGACGTCGGTCAAAATACATCTGACGTAATTAGTAATGTCATACAATCGCTCATAACGTCATTCGAAGTCAAAGGTGAAGTGCCTATCAGTGCACTTGATCACCAGTTCGGTAAATGTGTCACGATGACGTCAATAGATCTGGATACAGTACACAACTGCTTTCTCATAGAAACCAGTGCCGTGCAGTTCTGTTCACTTTAATTATGGTCTTGTCGCCGACCTTCAGAGTTCAGTAGCGTTTTCGTCAAATCCTGCACTTTTGTTTTCGAGTAGATCAACATAGAAGTTGTTTCCCGTCATTTGTTGCACAAACAAATTGGAGTTCCTATGTCTTCGTACGAGGGGATCCTTCCGTCACTGCCACCAGGGACCCTTCCGTCACTGACACCAGGGACCCTTCCGTCACTGACACGTGCATATGCTACCAACCAGCAACTAGACATTTAAACTTGTGCGCTGCGAATGTGCAATGTCATGGCTGTTTTTCAGGGTGCATATAATTCTTAATTCATTATTCTCTAAGTAAGGTTTTCTTCATTAATTTGCCTGCATTTGTTGTTCATTCGAGGCATTTTAATTATCTATTGCGTACATTTTGATAAAATACTCAAGGCAGGGCAGTTTTTTCAAAGGTGGGTTCATAGTCGGAGATGTTAACCGAACGCGCTGCGCAGCATTAATTTGTGGTAAATTAATATGAGTGACGCGCTCGTGACGTACTTTTTTGTTGTTTAAAAACTAGTTGAGACAGCTCATTTTATTCATGTATAGCAACACCTACAGTGGCACTTGTAGTACGGTGGGGGGGGGGGGCGCAACAGGTTATATACAAAAAAATGTGGCTAACTAATGGGGGCCATGGATCAATAATCTAAACACGCTACTGAACACCAACATGTATACAAACCTATATAAAATTTAACAAGGGAGCCCTATATCACTAACCATTATTATACAGCTATTATTAAATGACTGAACAATTTCAACATCGTTAAATTAGTAAATGTCTTACTGCATACATTTAAACTAATTACATGTTTTTTATAAACACCGATTTCATTAGGTGGACCCGCTATATTATAAGCCCTGCCGTGTTTCCCAGGAATCACCTGAGTTGAATTTGAATAAAATAATTTATGAAATTAATAATTCCTTGAATTATTGTAACTGAATAAAAGTATTATTATTACTTATTATTAGAAATTACGAAGTTTTTTAAGAAGCCACGCGTGCGTAATCAGAATATTGCGATGTATAGCTACGCATCAGGCGTCGTAACACGTGGTGACGTCACTGCGTCAAACCGTTTAGTTATTAACCAATCAAATTCGGTGCTATCACCGTGTGACGTAATACTTTCGTAGCAACCATTTGCGCTTTCGAAGCTGGAGTCGTCGGAAGTGTTTCTTATCGATTTACTTAGTTAAGTTGCCATTTCTGGATTGCTGTAATTTCTTGTAGGTAACCAGGGTTTGGAGGAGAGTAAACTCCTTTCGCTGTTGATAGCATTTGGTAAATCACACCTCCTCCATCTCTTACGGGGGTATTGAGGTTGGGTGGCCGGCTTGCAGACTCCTTCCCTGGATTACCCGCCGTTTGTATATGAAAGTCATTTTTAGAGCCCGTTTTCAAATTTCGCAACCATCAAGTTTGGCTGGCTGTTTCTTGATTAATCGTAACTCAAAAAATAGAAAATGACTTGCTAAGTACTTACGGTGCCTTTTTAGTCATTCGATGTACCATTGTTCAAATAAAACGTTAAAACTATATCGCATTGTGTTTGTCTTGATATTAATTAACGAAGCGGGCTAAGAAGCCTTGTTAGGACTAGGACCCAATAGATTGACGGGGTGGGGTGGGGGGGAGTTCCTTCGAAATAAACGTATCGATCGCAGTCCTAAGCTACTTATGCTTTGCGCTACTTCTACGGCAACTTTTCCCGAAATGCCCCTCGCCAAGTTCCGGCAGTTACGTAGTCTATTTCCGTTGATGGCGCCACTAGATCACCTCCGCTTTGTCCGACGTCGACCAGCATACTCACCAGGTGGACCATTATTTGATGGACGGATAACTGAGTCATTATACTTTTACACCATCTAATGGGCCAAGCGGGAAAATGTGTCTAAATAACACAAGTTGGTCAGTCCACGTCCGATGTATGCTGATTTATGTACACTAAATTGTTACGCTGAATATTTAACACTTTTTCTAAGTTCATATTTTTTCTGAAATATACTATGCTTAGAAGCTGGAGCAAGGTCTTTGGTTGGTTGATTGATTGTTGTGTTTTATTTTGAACCATAGCAAAACAGTAACATAAATTACAGTCATATACATACATAGAATAGATGCATACATACAATACCATGATAATTTCAATTAAAAAAAGACCAACAAACAAACAAAACAAACAAAAACATAATATATTTTTCTATATTCGTAGGTAATATAACATTGGTAATATGACAAAAAAGAAAAAATTATTATGGGTCCTACTAAGACCAGGCTTGGTCGCTATGGTAGGAGCCACCTTGTACACCGATCATGTTGAACAAAATGTTGCACAAGGTATAGCAATATAACTATTACTACTATGGGAGTTTTGCACTTTTGCGATCCCATAAAAAACACACACGCGATACGTAAAATATCCACAAATTGTTGCTATTTATTGAAAACACAAAAAGGCCTTTTAAGTTTTTTACCAGAAAATATGTGTTGTCAATGTAAATGATCGGCAAAAACAATGAGACGTAAATCTTTCCTGGAAATCGTCTTCAGCTTGCCACATTTGTACAGGCGTGAGTTGATGTAAATCGTCTTCAGGTTACCACATTTGTATAGGCGTGAGTTGATGTAAATCGTCTTCAGCTTGCCACATTTGTACAGGCGTGAGTTGATGTAAATCGTCTTCAGGTTACCACATTTGTACAGGCGTGAGTTGATGTAAATCGTCGTCAGCTTGCCACATTTGTATAGGCGTGAGTTGATGTAAATCGTCTTCAGGTTGCCACATTTGTACAGGCGTGAGTTGATGTAAATCGTCTTCAGGTTGCCACATTTGTACAGGCGTGAGTTGATGTAAATCGTCTTCAGGTTGCCACATTGGTATAGGCGTGATTTGATGTAAATCGTCGTCAGCTTGCCACATTTTTACAGGCGTGATTTGATGCCAGGCTCTGCGTAGTGCACCTAACAATGGTCATAACAATCAACAGGCGGTCATTATTACAGGTGTGACAAGTATTGCCAGCAATCTTTGTACGAGTTCACACTGCAGTGACTGATGCCACAGAGGAAAACAATGATGCGGATTAACATGCATTATTTATTCGGACAATGCTGCAAACTTTATGTAAACACTTATAATTTTGTAAAAGGTAAAGGTACGTTCTTATATGGCGTGGCATACAGTCCTTGGGACTGTTCAAAGCGCTTTACACTTCACCCCCTGGCACACATGTTCGTCCTAACGTCTTCTCGGCTTCTCTGGAACCATTCAGCCACGCTGCGATTACTGCGCGAAGACCGTTCGTTCACAAATCCACCTCAGGTACTCATTTATATAGCTGAGTGAACTGTGGCAACGCGGGGTGAACGAAATTTCCAAAGCTTCGAAACGGCAGCAAGAGAATTCGAACCCGGGTTCTCTCGATTGAGAGCCCAACGTTCTAAGCGCTACGATACCGCACCCAGCGTATTGGCAATGTGTGTGTATTTTATTGTTCTATATCTGCATTGTCGCCGAGTTAAATCTACACGATTTGTAATTTGCAAAACCACCACCGCCCGACACAGCACCTTGCCTTTATCTACTCACTATAATTATGTCGCTAAATCAAAATTATGTTTCAGTTTATTGATTCCTACAAAGCAATCTTTATTTGCGCGTTGGTCATTACCTCCCCCGTTTTGTCACTTTTATTCATGTCCGATCGGATCAACTACCACTATGTCCTCGTTTATATAAAACGAACGCGTATGCTAGTAGGCATTAACGGCTACGGTCGAGATAAGGAACTATCGCACGCACAGAAGCGGTCCACATTTTGCGGCAACGTATTTTCGCGACACTGGCACACGACCGCGCGCGCCAAACGCCGCCAGTACCCGCTTTAACGGCCAACCGCCAGCACACCTGCGGGTCGTGTTACCACGGGCATCTCGTTACCTACCGCCGCGTGTACTGCGCTGTCTTATTGCGACCGTAGTGAGTCGCACAGAGACGGTCGCTCCACAAGACGTCGTCGGCCAAACAAATTAAACGTCGTGTGGAATAACGTGGCGTCGACGGTCCACGGTGTATCCGTGCTTTACAGACCCGTTGTTCCGGTGTGATCACGTCGTGATGTCGACCAAGACTCGGTTTAGTGGCCGGAAACTGGATATCTCTGTATCGCGAGTCGCGCATACGAAGGTAGGCCTATACGTCTAGTAAATGTGTGGCGGCTGGTTTTATTGTCACATATGCTGCAGCCTCCAGGTGAGACCAAGTATAATGGTAATTTCAACGTCAACATAACCAATAGGTAATAAAAAGCTATGATACCACAATTTTTGAAGACATTTGTTTGGCATAATTTTGTCGTGCCAATAGATATGTGCATGCAAATGAATAATTCCCATCAAAGTGTTTGCAGCGCTCGCTGTAGTTGTTATAAGAACAATAACAAGACTTCATTAATCTTTCTTCACGTTTCTTCACGTTTCTTCTCGGTTCTCGACGGCTTCACGGTGGAGCCGCTGGAACGACTGACACGTGCGTCACTCCTGTTGCGACGCTGATTTCTGACAACAAATCTGTCGTGTCTTCTTTCAAGTTGCACCATTTGCGATGTGAGCCCGATAATGAAAAGCACGGGATGTGAACCCGATGATCAAAAGCACGAGATGTGAACCCGATGATCAAAAGCACGGGATGTGAACCCGATGATCAAAAGCACGGGATGTGAACCCGATGATCAAAAGCCCGGGATGTGAACCCGATGATCAAAAGCACGGGATGTGAACCCGATGATCAAAAGCACGGGACGAGCGGCGAAGAAGCGGTTCTTCTCGCCCGTTTCATAGACGAATTTTGACGGACAACATGACGTCACATCCTGTCCGTAGGCTTGGACGATCTATTAATGAGACTACAAGCGAGGCGGAACATGTTTTAAAATGGATTAATTTTGTTGTCGATGTTTTTTGGCGAGCGTGAAGATACTTAATAACATGAACGAGTTGTAATTTTTCGATGGAGACTGGTGTGTTCATTATTGCTTAACGTACTCTCCTTAGTGGTATAGTGGGCTAGTGGGGAGTCGATTGGGCCAATATTGAACCACTGGTACCATATAACCAGCTGTGAAGATACCATTGCTATTATCGGTTATATTATCACATATTTATAAAATTAAGTCATTTTCACTTGCACGTTCACCCTGACCTATTCACCCAAGTTCAACTCTAAGTTCAGCCTACGCAGAATTAGATTCTATATTCAGCCCTTGGTAATCTGACAGAATCAGGGTCAGACCAACGGTAATATGATAACATGGAGGTTTTAGGGTCGGACTGCATATAGCTGTGCGTGGCTGCAACCTCTATTCGTGTCGAAACTATGTATTTGTAATTCACCGAGATTTTACACCAACTGTGGTTGTGGTGTGCATAATACGCCCTACTGGTTGTATAGTGATTTATGGATAACTTACCACTGGAAAGACACGTCCATGACATGCACTTGCAAACAGAATATGACAGATGCAGTAATAATATAATAACTATGGTGTATGCACACATTCTAATTGTGCAAATATTGCCCATGCATCCACTACGTCCCAGCGGAGTCGAGTTGGTGTTTTAGTCAATTGAAGTGGAGGGTGTCGTGTGTAATAGCGGGGCTGAAGAATGTTTTAGTCAATTGAAGTGGAGGGTGTCGTGTGTAATAGCGGGGCTGAAGAATGTTTGAGTCAATTGAGGTGGAGGGTGTCGTGTGTAATAGCGGGGCTGAAGAATGTTTGAGTCAATTGAGGTGGAGGGTGTCGTGCGTAACAGCGGGGCTGAAGAATGCTTTAGTCAACTGAGGTGGAGGGTGTCGTGTGTAACAGCGGGGCTGAAGAATGTTTTAGTCAACTGAGGTGGAGGGTGTCGTGTGTAATAGCGGGGCTGAAGAATGTTTTAGTCAACTGAGGTGGAGGGTGTCGTGTGTAATAGCGGGGCTGAAGAATGTTTTAGTCAACTGAGGTGGAGGGTGTCGTGTGTAATAGCGGGGCTGAAGAATGCTTTAGTCAACTGAGGTGGAGGGTGTCGTGCGTAACAGCGGGGCTGAAGAATGTTTTAGTCAACTGAGGTGGAGGGTGTCGTGCGTAATAGCGGGGCTGAAGAATGCTTTAGTCAACTGAGGTGGAGGGTGTCGTGTGTAATAGCGGGGCTGAAGAATGTTTTAGTCAACTGAGGTGGAGGGTGTCGTGCGTAACAGCGGGGCTGAAGAATGTTTTAGTCAACTGAGGTGGAGGGTGTCGTGCGTAACAGCGGGGCTGAAGAATGTTTTAGTCAACTGAGGTGGAGGGTGTCGTGCGTAACAGCGGGGCTGAAGAATGTTTTAGTCAACTGAGGTGGAGGGTGTCGTGTGTAACAGCGGGGCTGAAGAATGCTTTAGTCAACTGAGGTGGAGGGTGTCGTGTGTAACAGCGGGGCTGAAGAATGTTTTAGTCAACTGAGGTGGAGGGTGTCGTGTGTAATAGCGGGGCTGAAGAATGCTTTAGTCAACTGAGGTGGAGGGTGTCGTGCGTAACAGCGGGGCTGAAGAATGTTTTAGTCAACTGAGGTGGAGGGTGTCGTGCGTAACAGCGGGGCTGAAGAATGTTTTAGTCAACTGAGGTGGAGGGTGTCGTGTGTAACAGCGGGGCTGAAGAATGTTTTAGTCAACTGAAGTGGAGGGTGTCGTGTGTAATAGCGGGGCTGAAGAATGTTTTAGTCAACTGAGGTGGAGGGTGTCGTGTGTAACAGCGGGGCTGAAGAATGTTTTAGTCAACTGAGGTGGAGGGTGTCGTGTGTAACAGCGGGGCTGAAGAATGTTTTAGTCAACTGAGGTGGAGGGTGTCGTGTGTAATAGCGGGGCTGAAGAATGTTTTAGTCAACTGAAGTGGAGGGTGTCGTGTGTAACAGCGGGGCTGAAGAATGTTTGGTGCATGCATCCAGCCTATTGCCTGTAATTGATCATTTATTGAAAACAAATTATTAAAATAATCGAAAGCCCTGACAGATTTCCATTAGACTCGCTCGCCACGTTATTCGGCGACTCGCCGAATATGAACACACCTGATTTGTGTCACGAAATATTTTAGCATACAGACACAAAGACGTTTGACATAAAGGTAAACTGCACAGACTCGTGCTGGAAACGGTCTATTCAGTACTCTAATTTAGAGCACTCTTATTTATAGTGTCGAATTGTCATGAGATCACAGGCGCCATCGCGACGAGCCGTTCGTTTGTCATGGCGGAATGACTAATGCTCGCGCCGACAGTGTGATTGCTCTGAGGTGAACGGCATAATTCACAGTGAGGACATAATATCGATTATATTACATAAGGATTTAAATAAACACACACACGCTCGCGCACACACATATTCGTTCTGTTTTTTTTTTCTTTATTAATGTCACACTCATTATTTATATAATTGTGTACTTAAATTTTCCAAAGATTGCACGAGGCACGACTCGTGTTTGCACATTGCAATGGTCGAAACGGTTTTCGTGGTTTTGGAAATAAACATTTACTACCGAACATGTTTATCTAAAATGGCTCGTTCTGTGGCAAAATGCCACGGCAACTTGCCAAAAAACGGGAACAAATATTAGAATGGCATATGATAGTTAACGTTATTATCTGATAATATAACGTGTTTATAATACATAATGTGTGCCTGCATATTAAGTTGCCAAACTAACCCAATCAAGACAAGATGTGTGCGAAAGATGGCGACACTTATTTATGTATATATTTATAACAGTTTTGGTGAATTTACGTTCGCACGTGAATTCGACAAGATATGAAATAGCGGGAGTTTAAAGTAGTGAAACTACATAAATTCAAAGTAGAGTTGGAAATCTATGTAGCTCATAGTCCTGTCTAGTCATAGCTCCTCTCTTTTATAGACATAACTTACCGACTTCCATACCGTCTCGTGTATCAATTAATGGGCTCGCCTTTGACACAGTGACTGTCACAGCTGTTACATTACGCAGACGATTTACAACATCTGGAGCAGGTCACGTTACATACGTCGTGGAAGTCGCTTCTTTTCACTCCGAGGCTGACAAATTGCCGCATAAAATATGGAGTGGCTGCCTTTTCTGAACAAGCTCGTTGAACTAATGAGCTGGTGCCATTAGCTGTGGCTGTGGACAGCTTCTGTCTCGTGAGACAATGCTTGTCTTAGCTGTTTTATGCCGGTAAATTGCCAGCACGACGCCTCGCTCGCTTGATCTGGATTAGTCCGATACGCTTCGATGATGATAGCAGAATTCGGCGTCTGTTTGCCGGTGTAAATGGTCGATGCCGTAGTCTTTCAGATTTGTTTCATCACATCCTTACGCCGCAACTCCCTATAGTGGATGATGTTTTGAGGTGGTCACTGGACACCCGCTGCCGTGTGAGCCCCATCCATCGCAGTCGTCTATGTTTGAGGATGTTGTTCAGTTGTGCTAACCTGCAGCGTTGTAGAGTATCAAGGATGGTGACGTTGTCCTGCCATTTTACACCAAGGATCATACGCAGACAGCGGAGATGATGTGATCCTACGAACAGGCGAATGGTATACTGTCAGTTGCGTATGCTCTTGTTGAACTAATAAGAATAAGCCTTCATTTACAGCGATCTGATCAAACAAAACAAAACAAAAAAAAAAATATATATATATATATATATATATATATATATATATATATATATATTTATTTATTTATTAAAATATATATATATTTATTAAAAATGTTATTAATTATTAAAATATTTTAGCAATCATTTCATATGAATCATGGAATGTCTCCCTGCCTATGTGCTTCAGGTGGATTGTCAAAAAGCCGCTTCCGCCATAACAGTCCCGCACTACGCGGCAGACCTGCGCAGCCAAATATGGAAGCACGGGGTCAAAGGTTACTATGATTACGTCATGGGGCTGATGGACAGTCTGCGCACCGAGCCGCTGAACGTGGCGGCGATCGGACGAGATAACTCGGAGAAGACAGGTAAGACTCGAAGTCCGTTATGTTCACACTTTCGCAAGTTACAAGATCTATCGATCAAAGTCAATTCGTTCGACTATTGCAACTAAAGTATGCAGGCTTTTATGAAATCGACTGCACATATTACTTTAAGCTATTCACATTACCGATTTGAACATCAACGAACACGATTCGCGATGGGCTAAATGAATTGAAGAGGCAGGTTTAATATAATATATATATATATATATATATATATATATATATAAACACACACACACACACACACACACACACACACACACACACACACACACACACACACACACACACACACACACACACACACACACACACACACACACACACACACACACACACACACACACACACACACACACACACACACACACACACACACACACACACACACACACACACACACACACACACACACACACACACACACACACACACACACACACACACACACACACACACACACACACACACACACACACACACACACACACACACACACACACACACACACACACACACACACACACACACACACACACACACACACACACACACACACACACACACACACACACACACACACACACACACACACACACACACACACACACACACACACACACACACACACACACACACACACACACACACACACACACACACACACACACACACACACACACACACACACACACACACACACACACACACACACACACACACACACACACACACACACACACACACACACACACACACACACACACACACACACACACACACACACACACACACACACACACACACACACACACACACACACACACACACACACACACACACACACACACACACACACACACACACACACACACACACACACACACACACACACACACACACACACACACACACACACACACACACACACACACACACACACACACACACACACACACACACACACACACACACACACACACACACACACACACACACACACACACACACACACACACACACACACACACACACACACACACACACACACACACACACACACACACACACACACACACACACACACACACACACACACACACACACACACACACACACACACACACACACACACACACACACACACACACACACACACACACACACACACACACACACACACACACACACACACACACACACACACACACACACACACACACACACACACACACACACACACACACACACACACACACACACACACACACACACACACACACACACACACACACACACACACACACACACACACACACACACACACACACACACACACACACACACACACACACACACACACACACACACACACACACACACACACACACACACACACACACACACACACACACACACACACACACACACACACACACACACACACACACACACACACACACACACACACACACACACACACACACACACACACACACACACACACACACACACACACACACACACACACACACACACACACACACACACACACACACACGTTTATGGTGCCAACCGAGGACACCGGAGTAGATCCCGCCAACCGGGGACTTTGTTAATAACAGACCGACATAGTTATTGGGTTATCATATGTAAGCATTCATGTTAGTGATATGAAAAACAGTGTATTTTTTAATAAATCATAATTTTTAATCACCGGACTCTGTACATTCAGAACGAGGACGCACACCATACACACAGTCTGTGTTGGTTACTATCCATATGCGGACTTGTGTATATATAGATTGATGCACGGCACACTGTGCACTAAATATATGTTATGCAGGAATTAGTTGTATGAGACAGTGTATTTATAATTGCGTCAATTGTTTGAATATTCAGTCCAGTAGCTTTTTCGGGGAAATGGTGAAGACGTTGCTTAAATTAGATCGATAACAGGGTTTGAGCCATGCAGGACGCGATTTCGCGATACACTTGCGTTTACTTTTGTTGCGTAACACTGAAGACTGAGCAACACCTGTGTCCTGTGATTTTCTTCAATGCCGTAAACAGTGGAGTGGTTCTGATACTGGCGAGACAAGTTTATAGAAATCGTGTATAGCGCCGTTTTTCTTTCGTATGCGAGTATTTATAATGCGACGCCTACTTGATATTGCGTCATCATCTTATGAATAATAAAGTCTGACACGTGACTGACGTTACATTCAGGTGTTGTCGGCATGTAAATATGCACTCGGGGAGAGGGGATACTTAATTTCAATCCCACAATGCACAATTTCAGTGACACTCCCTATACTAAAATGGCGTCAGTCAGACGAAGTTTAGACTCGGAAGTTCGTTGGTAGTGTACAGTATTCTTGAGTCGAAATGACAAACTGGTAAAGTTTTGGCTTTATGTTGTGAACCAGCGATTCCCAACCTGGAGTACGCGTAGCCCCGGATAAGCGAGAGGTTTTCCGGGGGTACGCAGAGAGTTGGCTGAAACTAAGGTCAAGTAGGGCCTACAATAATTTGGCCACCTTTTGTGGACCATGATTAACGGTATGTATTAAAAACAAGATGCGCCAACCAGTTAGTTGTTATGACTACGAAATGTAGGCGTAAAGACGTAAAGGCTGTGTAGTTTAGCATGTGTGCAAACCAGCAGCAATCAAGAGGTTTGGGTATTCCCGATTTATATGAACCCTTTGTATGAACCTGTCATACATATTGCCAGTTGAGAGAAATATATTGTACAGGATCACATTGTGTCAATACAATTGCACGTATAGGCTATCAACATTTGCGTGGTTGCTCACGAGGAATAATTTCTGTTTTTGCCTTATATTTAAGAAGTTATTCTAAGCTAAGAGGAAGACATGCTACTCTTTAGTATATAGCGAACTTACCTTTATTTTAACATGCAATGACAAACTTACAGTGGCTGTGAAAGAGCAAATTCGTTTGATCCTACGCAGATTTCGGACAAAACCTAGCGGAGTTTTCTTATGTAGGTATATTTTGTAGCCTGATAAATGTTGACACTCAGTCGGAGTAGGAATGCATGGTATACCATGATATTACATGGTATTGCATGTAATACAGTGGTATACCATGACATTACGTGGTAAACTGTGGTAGACCACGTTTTTTTATATGTTGTGTATTGTAATTGCATGGTATACCATGGTTTACCTTTTATAAAACAATATGGTATTTTAACATGGAATACGATGGCATATTTTCATAAGGGCGGTAAAGCAATGAAAATGCTGTACGGATTTATACACAAATTTAAGATAAAATGCCGACTTCAACCAAACAAATGTGACAGGTCTGTTTTAATCGCCGGACGAGAGAGTGGAATGTGATATCGAACTGTCGTCGGTCAGGCACGTGAGTATAACAAGCGCTTTGCCGGAACGCGCACGCATATCAGATTACAAATGCAACTGAGTTACTCCATGGGGGTTGGTGTAACACTTAGGAGGGCGTTAAGCATGCCATTAAATGCGTAATTTGCTAAGACAATCTTCTTATCGTAAGGATCACAGGAAGTATAAGGAAACATTATTAGCCGCAATTTAAAAAAATGTTCAGATGTGTGTTAAAATTGGTTCCCTGAATATGGCGCAGTTGAGTTATATATTTGCCTTTGTTAACCGTATTAATGCACACGTTCAGTGTCAATGTCACTGGCAGCATTGTAACATACATTGTCACTGTAGGAGACTATGTTGATAGCAAAATATACCATCAAATGAGAGTAAAACTTCAAGAGATTCGAAATTGAATTAATTGATTATCACATAGGTAATCATATAAACTAAATCGAAAAACTTCAAGTTAAACACCGCCCAAATTCAAATAATATATCCCTACCCACATGTTACTCAACAGCCTTATTGCACGACCAGGTGTCAACCACCCAAACCCTACTCCTTACATTCTTCCCAAATTGCTAAACAAGCAAAAGAACAAACAAGCAAGAATTCGAAAAGCATTGCAATTTGCTTAGGTATATAAAGATTGAGCATGGAGAAGAGGAAGTGGGTATTTCACTCGTATGGAAAAAGGAACTATTTCCAATTGTGTTGGTGTCTAATTTGGAGAAACTGGTTGGCATGCTTTCATGAACATCTAGTAGTGTGTATGGTGTATTAATATATCTACATATCTATCAAGGTGTGTCCTTTCTTATATAATATGCAGAATCTTCTGACTGTTCTTGTTTGGGGGGGTTTTCCCATCCAATGTCTGTAAGGAGTAACTAACTATTACTAATTAACTGATTATTTTGTGTAATTGCATGCATGCAAACATTTGTAAACGCAAAAGTAGCAGATAATATGTGACAACGCCGCGCGGTGGAGGGTTCGGGAGGTGGTTTCCCCTCCAACATGCGGATTTGTTGTGTTCTGTTGCCCTAAGACTCTAGACGTCTTTAAGTCTTTATTTATTTTCCACGTAACCGCAGCCTGGAGTATCATAGCACTGTGGCATGCATCCCAACCTTTTGAACATTGCATCCGGGAGATTTCCAGGATTAGGGTAGAGCGCCAAATTTATCAAACATAAGTTTCCTCTGAAATTTCACGATTTTTACTTTAGTAAATGCCATTCATAATACAAACCTGAAGCAATATAAACAGATGAAAGGGCGGTTTATCTCACATTCATGAGTCTGTTCCAACTGGCGAACTGTTCTGCATAGCGAAGGTATGCGCTCTGCCGTTGTAATTATTATAATAATTATTACTGTTATTAATGTAGTGCTGAGCGGGAGCCCTGCTGACATTTCGGGAAGATTTACAGTGTTGGACGGGAGGCGGGAGGTAGAGGGTGATTTTCGGTTGACTCCCGGTCAGTAGAGTTGCGATGCTTGATGTGGCATTGCGGCTTCAAAGGGTATTCAAATAGCGTTAGTAAAAGAATGGTGTAGATTGCATTAAAAACATACTAGTTCTCCAAGTGGCCGATAAATGAATGGAACAGTCCTGAACAGATTATCTACTAATTGTGTTAATGCCATCAGTATGAGTATGTTTAATATAAAATTGACAAACATTTTATAAGGGCGGGCTACACTTAAATTACGGGAATCCGGCGACGTTTATTTCACCCTCCGCGCCGCCGACAGGCCAGGAGAGCAATAGGGGTATTCTATCAGACAGGCTCGACGAACACTAGTCTGGATGCTCGCACAACCCCACCGGCACAGCACAACATCGAGGACCCTAAAGATACAGGGACAAACAATCCCGAACCCCCGATGATGCAAACTGAAAACAATGACGCCAGGAACACCAACGGGCATCAAGTTTCGTAAGAAAAACATCATGATTTTACAAAACAAGAACGGAAATTTAATATTTTTTAACATTCAATATATATATATATATATATATATTGAATGTTAAAAAAAATATATATACACATAAATCTATATATATATATATATATATTGAATGTATTGAATGCTTTTTTGAAGGGAAGGAGGCAAGGGTCTCAGTCTATATATATATATATATATATATATATATATATATATATATATATATATATATATATATATATATATATATATATATATATATATATATATATATATATATATATATATATATATATATATATATATATATATTTATATAGACTGAGACCCTTGCCTCCTTCCCTTCAGAAAAAGCGAAAGGTTGAGACCCTTGCCTCCCTTCGCTGAGAGGGAAGCGGAAGGTTGAGACCCTTGCCTCTTTCCCCTCAGAAAGTGGGAGGTTAAGACCCTTGCCTCGTTCCCCTCAGAGGAGAGTGGGAGGTAAAGACCCTTGCCTCCCTCCGCCCAGGGGAAAGTGGAAGGTTAAGACGCTTGCCCCCTTCCCTTCAGAGAGGAAAGTAGAAGGTAGATACCCTTGCCTCCCTCCGCTCAGAGGAAAGTGGAAGATTGAGACCCCTGCCTCCCTCCCTCAGAGGAGAGTGGTAGGTTGAGACCCTTGCCTCCTTCCCTCAGGGAAAGTGGGAAGTTGAGAACATTGCCTCCCTCCCGTCAGAGGAGAGTGGGAGGTTGATACCCTTGCCTCCCTCCGCTCAGAGGAAAGTGGAAGATTGAGACCCTTGCCTCCTTCCTCAGGGAGAGTGGAAGGTTGAGATCCTTGCCTGCTTCCCCTCAAATAAGCTTAGTATTCTTGTACATTTAAATACTCCCATCAGCATCAAATCCCTAGAATCTATCAACTAGCCTGGTTAATTTTATTGCACCTTCCAGTGACCAGCCGACGGTATTCAGCCTACATCGCACACCAGGGATGCCATTAGCAGCCAGATAAGATCTGACAACACTTGATTCTCGCCTTAATTGACTGCATTTCACGTAGTTCACAGTTCTTGCTCCGTCGTAAATGTGTCATGGCAGTACCAGAGTCGCTCCTGATAAAAATTACGGACGTGGGTTATAAATTCACACATTTTGTATTAATTCGTCGTGCACTGAATTTCCTTGTTACTTGATTTTTCTCCCGATCCAGAAAGATGCAGTGCAGATGCAACTGCATCGGTCAGATCCAAAAGGCATCGGTCATATGCAGCTGCATCGTGACGTGTCGCTTTGTGTATAATTCTTAGATAGAAGATTATGAGACGTGAGTGTCGCGCATTCTTCCTTGTCGTGTAACACTGAAATGGTGATGCTGGTTCGGACCAGAATTTATTTATAAATTCATACATTTTGTATTAATTCGTAGTACATTGAATTTCCTTATATGTTATTATCTTATCGAATAAACTAAAAAGATAAAACTGCAGTTCAGATGCAAATGCATCGGCCAGATCTAAAAGGAATCGGTCAGATACAACTTCTTCGGGACGTGCGTCAAAGCGAATGTTTGAAGACAGATTTTTGCCGACTCGAGAGTCACACACAAAACCAGGCTCTGAACGGCTAACCGTGGTCTACATCAAATAGGCTGTAGGATCTCAGCTACCAGGCATGTATTCTGGCCAATGTCCTCGGTTGACACATTTTACGTTTGCGTATATATGAAAGCACGAAGAATGTTTTAGTCAACTGAAGTGGAGGGTGTCGTGTAACAGTGTAATAAGAAATATTGAATCTGTCAGATCTGAGGCATAAATTTTGCACTGTGCTGCACCGTCGAAGGAATGACTTACAGTTTGTCTGAGGTGAACGGCATAATTCACAGTGAGGACATAATATCGATTATATTACATAAGGATTTAAATAAACACACACACGCTCGCGCACACACATATTCGTTCTGTTTTTTTTTTTTATTAATGTCACACTCATTATTTATATAATTGTGTACTTAAATTTTCCAAAGATTGCACGAGGCACGACTCGTGTTTGCACATTGCAATGGTCGAAACGGTTTTCGTGGTTTTGGAAATAAACATTTACTACCGAACATGTTTATCTAAAATGGTTCTCGTTCTGTGGCAAAAATGCCACGGCAACTTGCCAAAAACGGGAACAAATATTAGAATGGCATATGATAGTTAACGTTATTATCTGATAATATAACGTGTTTATAATACATAATGTGTGCCTGCATATTAAGTTGCCAAACTAACCCAATCAAGACAAGATGTGTGCGAAAGATGGCGACACTTATTTATGTATATATTTATAACAGTTTTGGTGAATTTACGTTCGCACGTGAATTCGACAAGATATGAAATAGCGGGAGTTTAAAGTAGTGAAACTACATAAATTCAAAGTAGAGTTGGAAATCTATGTAGCTCATAGTCCTGTCTAGTCATAGCTCCTCTCTTTTATAGACATAACTTACCGACTTCCATACCGTCTCGTGTATCAATTAATGGGCTCGCCTTTGACACAGTGACTGTCACAGCTGTTACATTACGCAGACGATTTACAACATCTGGAGCAGGTCACGTTACATACGTCGTGGAAGTCGCTTCTTTTCACTCCGAGGCTGACAAATTGCCGCATAAAATATGGAGTGGCTGCCTTTTCTGAACAAGCTCGTTGAACTAATGAGCTGGTGCCATTAGCTGGGCTGTGGACAGCTTCTGTCTCGTGAGACAATGCTTGTCTTAGCTGTTTTATGCCGGTAAATTGCCAGCACGACGCCTCGCTCGCTTGATCTGGATTAGTCCGATACGCTTCGATGATGATAGCAGAATTCGGCGTCTGTTTGCCGGTGTAAATGGTCGATGCCGTAGTCTTTCAGATTTGTTTCATCACATCCTTACGCCGCAACTCCCTATAGTGGATGATGTTTTGAGGTGGTCACTGGACACCCGCTGCCGTGTGAGCCCCATCCATCGCAGTCGTCTATGTTTGAGGATGTTGTTCAGTTGTGCTAACCTGCAGCGTTGTAGAGTATCAAGGATGGTGACGTTGTCCTGCCATTTTACACCAAGGATCATACGCAGACAGCGGAGATGATGTGATCCTACGAACAGGCGAATGGTATACTGTCAGTTGCGTATGCTCTTGTTGAACTAATAAGAATAAGCCTTCATTTACAGCGATCTGATCAAACAAAACAAAACAAAAAAAAAATATATATATATATATATATATATATATATTTATTTATTTATTAAAATATATATATATTTATTAAAAATGTTATTAATTATTAAAATATTTTAGCAATCATTTCATATGAATCATGGAATGTCTCCCTGCCTATGTGCTTCAGGTGGATTGTCAAAAAGCCGCTTCCGCCATAACAGTCCCGCACTACGCGGCAGACCTGCGCAGCCAAATATGGAAGCACGGGGTCAAAGGTTACTATGATTACGTCATGGGGCTGATGGACAGTCTGCGCACCGAGCCGCTGAACGTGGCGGCGATCGGACGAGATAACTCGGAGAAGACAGGTAAGACTCGAAGTCCGTTATGTTCACACTTTCGCAAGTTACAAGATCTATCGATCAAAGTCAATTCGTTCGACTATTGCAACTAAAGTATGCAGGCTTTTATGAAATCGACTGCACATATTACTTTAAGCTATTCACATTACTGATTTGAACATCAACACAACACACAATGAATTGAAGAGGCACAATATATATATATATATATATATATATATATATATATATACACACACACACACACACACACACACACACACACACACACACACACACACACACACACACACACACACACACACACACACACACACACACACACACACACACACACACACACACACACACACACACACACACACACACACACACACACACACACACACACACACACACACACACACACACACACACACACACACACACACACACACACACACACACACACACACACACACACACACACACACACACACACACACACACACACACACACACACACACACACACACACACACACACACACACACACACACACACACACACACACACACACACACACACACACACACACACACACACACACACACACACACACACACACACACACACACACACACACACACACACACACACACACACACACACACACACACACACACACACACACACACACACACACACACACACACACACACACACACACACACACACACACACACACACACACACACACACACACACACACACACACACACACACACACACACACACACACACACACACACACACACACACACACACACACACACACACACACACACACACACACACACACACACACACACACACACACACACACACACACACACACACACACACACACACACACACACACACACACACACACACACACACACACACACACACACACACACACACACACACACACACACACACACACACACACACACACACACACACACACACACACACACACACACACACACACACACACACACACACACACACACACACACACACACACACACACACACACACACACACACACACACACACACACACACACACACACACACACACACACACACACACACACACACACACACACACACACACACACACACACACACACACACACACACACACACACACACACACACACACACACACACACACACACACACACACACACACACACACACACACACACACACACACACACACACACACACACACACACACACACACACACACACACACACACACACACACACACACACACACACACACACACACACACACACACACACACACACACACACACACACACACACACACACACACACACACACACACACACACACACACACACACACACACACACACACACACACACACACACACACACACACACACACACACACACACACACACACACACACACACACACACACACACACACAGTTTCTATAACCAAGCCATCATGTGAACACTCCTTCACAGGACGTAGTTGAGTCTTACATGATACAAACTTACTTACTGGTGATACTGGGGGGGGGGTTCTAAGTATCATGAATCATGATTTTCTTCTAACCACGATTATTGATTTACTTACTCAAAGTTTCGACTGCCATGGGCAGCCTTCATCGGGAATTCTGGGACGACCAGCTCTTCTTCTGCTCGCCAGGTGGCTTGTCAAACAGGCCGTCCCATACGTGCCTGAGTCGGTATCCCCCCTCGTCTCGATTCGTGATTCATATATTATTTACCAACATGATGAACCATTTTCTCTTTTTATTTCTCTTTCCACTGGAAGCTCTTTGATCCTTTCCCAGAGCGTGTTGTTGCTAACTTTGTCCATTTCAAATACACAATTCTGCGCAGGCATCTATTAATGAAAGCCTGTACCCTTTTCAGTGTTTTCGTTGTCATTCTCCGGGTTTCCGATTCTCACTGAATCCGTCGATCGACGTTTATTGTTGCTTGTGTCGCGTTCAACAACTGCTCTTTCCGCAGGTTTTCTACAAGCAATGTGTCGGTCGTTCGTTATCGGTGAAGACCTCCATCCGCTAGGTGTCGCCGCCAGTCACATGTCCGAGTCGTTCGTGCGAGTGGACAAGATGCCAGTCATCGTGACGGAGGACACTCGTTTCAGCCTCAACGCGTCCGTCGCCTCTGAGAACGGCTTCCACGCGCCAGACCTGCTACAGGTATGATACGCCGGCTGTGATTGGTTGTTTGACAGGAACGTGTGTTTTGATTGGATGCTGATGGTTATTGTGGACCAATCAAATATTGTTCTCGTTATGTGTATCTATAAATCTTCACAAAACGCCCACTGGAGAAATGTAAAATGATAAGCTATCATATGGTTGTCTTGATAACTAAAGTGATGCAAACGTCCCAGAACGTGTAATGAACGTAGTACTGTAGTAGTATTTGTGAAGAAGCATACCAATGCAGTTCACATAACTATTTGTATGTCAGGCCACACATGCAATACATTAGCATCTCGCTTTATGGACTTCTGGTGTAAGGAACAACTTGGAAATTCCCGTTCGCCTTGGACTCTCTATAACCCTCCCTCGTACCTTGATATAAGGGACATCGAATATAAGGAACGGTTCGTCGAAATCCCAGCATGTTCCCTGTAGCGAGAGTCCACTGTATATCTCAATTACCAACAATTACCAAAGTTAACGTTGCATGTATACAATGGCAGTGGTTCATTACAATAATTACGAAATGATTTAGGAAAGGTCATGACAGTGTTAACATCTTGTTGTGATGTCGCAGAACGCCGACGGTCTAGATGTGTCCATCGACAGTGGACTACAGGGTGCCACTTCCACCGATTGCGGAAACGACAGTAGCGCTACACCGGAAGTATTCAGCAACGGCGACACGCCAAAACCGCGCAGGCGCAGCAAGATGTGCGCATGCTCCAAACTGACGCTCAAGCTGGACGTACCGGAAGTAGCAAGAGCCGCCCTGGCGGAGACGAAGGTAATATGCCACCGCCCATCAGAGTACCCGCAACTGCACCTGTGGGACTTGCCGCAGCTCGACTATCCCGTCCTCTACCGGTCGATGTCGTTTGACGCCTACGTCATCACGACGTCGAGTCGCGACATGACCCGGTCTGACGTGGCGGTCGCGACCGTGTTCCGCGACCGCAAGGACGCGCTCTTTCTGTTCGCCGACCTCGACCGCGAGATGGCGCAGCACGACGACCCGGATGTGGTGTCTCAGATCGAGACGTTCAAGGAAATACGGTCGCACTACCGCCACACGTTGTACGAGCACTCCCTCGGTAGCATGCCTCTGTTCGTCGTGTCGACCACCGACACGTACAAGTTCGACTTCCCCGACCTGCGACGGCAGATCGTCAAGTGGGCCCAGCGCAAACAGTTCCTGCGCAAGGACGCTCTGGCTCGGGCTTCGCTGGACGCCCTCGATGCCAGACGGAAGTCCCTGCTCGGCTACTGCTCCGTGACGGCGACGGCCAGTGCTCTGTGCTCGGCCATCCCGTCCACCCCCGTACTGGCGCTGCTCGGCGATTCCAGCATCTTCCTCGTCTTCCAGCGCTACTCCTTCGGTTTGAACGGTACGACGGCCGCCGGGGTCTGCCTGGAGACGACCGTCGACTCGGACCCGAAGCCGCCGGCGTCGTGCATGGAGCGCGCACGCTCGCTGCTCGAGTACGTGCCCTGCTTCACGGCTTGGCTGGTGCGCCGGGCCGTGCTGGCCGCCATCCCGCCCGACGTCCTCGCCTTCTCGCACGCCGCCCGCAGCGCTCTGGCCATCGTCTCCGGCGCCGTCGTCTTCACCTGCGTCGACAGTCTGCTGCGGCGTAACCTCGCCGTCTGCCACAAGAGGGCGCGCGGCGTCGTCGACTACGTCATCAACCGGCTGCTGCCCATGCACATGCGCGAGAACAGCTTGCCGAGCACGCGCACCAGCACGCGGCCAAGCAGTCCGACAATGTCACTCTAGGAAATCGTGCAAGTGTGTGATAGACGCTACCCGAAATGACCCGTGGCGCCTCTTGTGCATAATATAACACTAATGTAACGGCGAAGGCAATTGCACTGTTTACTGCACGGCGAAGTCGGGAGAAATTGTCGGCGGAAGTACGACACGTAATTGTGTACTTTAAATTAGAGAGTCGGAACAGTTACGTATCCACGACAATGACAAGAACGCAAATATTTAATGATTTGTCGTGTCTGCACAGAATACACCGCACCAACAATAACGCCTACTGTCATTAGCCAAAATTCACAATCTGATCTGACGTTTGATGAACTTCGAACGAATGCGACTGGCAAATGTACACGATTGCTTCAGTTCACAACAAAATAATCGCGCGAATCTTTTCGGTATTGAATTGTTCATTTTATTCCAATTTTGTCAGCCTCTCGTGGATTTCGATATACCACGTGTGTGTGTGTGTGTGTGCGCGCGTATGCGTATGTGTGCGCGTGTGAACGTGTGAGCGTGTGTGTGTGCGTGTGTGTGTGTGTGGTATACCTGAATATCGCAGCGACGTGGAAAGTATGAATATATTATATATGGTTCGCTTGCCAAAATATCAGGTTTGTGGTACGTTGGTAACTCGAATTATGGATTATTGCTTAGAGTATATTTGAAATATTCAAGTAATGTTTGGAAGTGAAGAAGGATAGCAACAAATATTGTGGAACATTCTGGTATGTCAATATGATGACATTTCACGTATTAGTTTATGTGGTATTTATTATGTTGCTGTACCATGAAAAAACAAGCATTCCGGGATTTTTCAATGTGAATTACCCTCCTACCCCGTCTATGGGAACCCTGTGTCACCAGCTGGGACATTATAATTTATGACTATAGTCTTCATTTCAGTTCTCCGCAAATTGGAAACTGTTGGGCCATTCGTGAAAGCCGTTGATTGAGTCGAACTAGTACTCATAGAATTGATAAAAATGGTCGACCATTAACATGATAATATAAAGGAATTTCCGGTGAAATTATATTCGTTCTTTTGTTTAGCGCGATCAGTTGAGCTTTACCGAAAAGTCAAACAAACAATTCTTCTCAACAACAGATACTGCCAAGAGAAGGGTTGACCAGGTCCTGCATGATGTCATGGATTATGTAGGCCCACCATGCAAGATCCCAAGCATTTGGGGAAGTTTCAATGTGAATTCTCCTCCTTCAATGTGAATCCTGTGTCACCCGCTAGGAAATTATATTTTTACTGTAATGTGTATTTGAGTTCTCCACAAACTGGAACGTTTTGTGTAATTCGGGAAACTGAATCAAGTTGTGGCAGTGGTGATATGCCTAGTGGCGCCATCAGGGAGTTTGTAGGATTGAATTACTAGTGCCTCCACCTAGCGAATACAGTAGGACTAAAAAGGAGGTGCAGTAGCTTTCACAACAGAACACAACCGCTTCTTTCCATAAGTTATAACAGAGGTACATTGTTGTTGTGCCACGCGTAAAAAGGTGTATTAACCAGTAGATTGCTGTGTGACTAGATCCACGCATCCTCTGCTTACTAAGGAGGATAGAACTTCAGTCCCTAGTTAGTAGTATTTTAATATTGAAGGAACGGAATAAGATTGTTCTAGGATCGTTAATTGGAACTCCTAAAATGGTAGTTATGACAAAATCGAATATACTAAATCACTTGGACCTATTAGGACTTTCACAAAACAAAAGTAAAGATCTGAATTTTGGAAACCATGTTTGCAAACATCCAAAACAAGAAATAAGTATTAAAAAAATTAAAATAAGTATGACAAGGCTTGTAAATACAAACTGTTTTTCGTATGCCAGGCTTTTTTCACTGCCAATAGTTTTGGTCTCGCAGTATTTTTTAGGATATACATATCTAAACATTGTGTATTGATATACGTTATTAACATAATTGCTGAAGTAACAAACACAGAAATACAGTGACAACTTTTAATTAAATTGGAAACATTTTCAAAACAAACTAGATTAAAATTATTATGTATTTCAATTAATTATCACTTATTCAGGTCAACAGTGACTGGTTAACGAAACATTTAATATCAGTGTAACACCTTGCAAGAAACCTCAGTGATTATCTGCATGTATACTTATCCTTTCAAAACCTGTCACAACCAGATCTTATGAGATTACTGACCCGTGTTATCCATGACCTCTGGCCCCATATACGACCTCTGACCCCATGCACACACGTCATTACAAAGGTGAATCATTATATTATTTTTACGAACAAATAAATGATCGTTGACAACTTTCCAGTCAAATTAATTCTGTCACATTCGACCAAAACATGCTAGCAAGGATCAGTCAGAAGGGTACTTCAGAAATACTGCAAAATTCATGGGAATTAATAGCAACCATTTCCGTTGCTAGGCAATGATTGAAGGTGACTAGCTTGACCAATTGGTTCACCTCATAATCAATGGAATGGTTCTCACTTCAGATCAGACTGTGATTATGCAGTTCTGGTCCTGGTCAAAACAAAGCAGATACAAAAACCAGACATCACAACCAGGACAAATTACTGTCACAAACATTTCTGTTTCTCTTTGTGTATGAGAAATTATATAACTGGCACCAAATTACACATTTTCATCTTGAGCACAGGACAACATATACATGTACATTCCGCAGTCTTTTGAAAAGTCTTCGTTATCAAGTACACCAACAAATCCAACAGCACAAAATAGTTGTCTAGAAAGATACTGCAAAACAGCAGAATACGCTTGATGAAAATTGCTGCGGCATTTTATATGACTTAGTGATTCCGACATGGCCTGTTATCCAATGTCATATATAGCCTACTTTAACGTGGACCAACACGTGTCACTTAACATCTAAACATACACCAAACTTGAATGCCAAGTTGGAACAATCACACTGGCCAAACAAACTGAAGAATTCACACACACAACCGTGGGTACAAGAAAAGAACAGGTTATGCGAAAAAAGTTAACATTAAGATGATCAGAAATCATGTATTTGTAGTTGTAAATTAAAATGTTGGGCTACGAGCCAGTTCCAGATGTAGGTCTTTGCACGCATTTGTCAAATTATCTGATATCGAGTCTGACATTCGTGTGACCGAGTCACCTGCATAATGAGAATTCAGAGAATACCGAATTCAATAAGTTTTTTACAAATGGTGTGAATTCTTGTTTTCTTCTTTTCTCCAGACAAAACATTTCGAATAGTTGTAACAGTTGGATGAATTTTAGTTTACAATTTGGCTTAAAAGGTTCATCCTGTACCCGTAACTTCATCTGCTCGACATTTGTGTACTTGATCAGCTGTTCGTGAGTCTCATCAGCCTCGTTCTCAGTTACAATGAGACTCTGCCATTTGCAATTATTACAGAGGTTTCATGTTAAAAACTGTCCAGTGTCGTTTCTGATTTATAATGTTATAGACAACAACCAGAAGCACGCTTTTTGAATACAGCACATCACCTTGCATTTTGTGAGCAAAGTAACAAAATGTTTGCAATGTACTTCTTGAATTCATATTATACAACATACTATTATAAACTGCACTGAAACACATCAAGAACAGCCCTGGCAATGTTCAGTATTCAGTAGAAATGAAGATGACAGAGCAAACTTCCGACATGTTGACAGACGCAATATTCTCACAAGTCTTCACAGCAAACTTCCATCTGAAATCCTTGTCTACTGCCAGAAAGTCTGCGTGACTCAGATGTAACAGTGGCAAGTATTTCAGCTCATAAAGATGCGTCATCGAGGGGCATCTCCAACTCAGCCTGTTCGCTCCACGACAAGGGGCGCTTTCTCTCGGCAATATCACAATCAGCGAGCTGGAACGCACTCTCTAATTCGTCCAGTTCCTCTTCTATCTCCTCCTCTATGATGGCGCTGGCAACACGAATCAGAAGGGTTTAGTTTGAGCTGCTCCTCCTCAATTCGATTTATTCATCGCATTACAGAATCATTTCACGAATAATCGAACCCATCTAGTATCCACGATGATATGCTAGCTTGTTTGTACAGATCTGTGATTTAGTTTTGGTGACATCATCAGACAAACACTTTATTTTTGACCGGATCCTGTAAAATGCAGGGAAAAAATTGCAAAAGTTGCTCTGCCTCTACAAATTATACTTAGCCTATTTACACTTTTACAAGTGAACTGATCTCTAAGGATCAAAGTCAACTCCTTTGATGATTTTTTAACAAAAAGTATGCATTATCTCATTAAACCGATTGTGCATATTACCTAAATTAACAAAAATGCCCATCCACTAGACGGGATAACTTGGTAGTTTGTGTTTACCAAATTTCAGGATACACATTACCACAGATATCCAATTATGCATTGGTGCTCGGTGCTGCCAGTCAATATCTTGACTGCATAGTTCCAACTGTCTAATTGGCAATGTAAGACTGACAGCTATAGTAATGTGTAATGACACCTCGCCCCTTGTATAATGTAACTTTGGACCGTCGAAGAAAAGACACGTGGTTGTCAACAATGAGTGTAATCATTCGAGTAGCATTGCGGACCGTTGTACGTAATAACAACACAGGGTTATTTGATTGTTTGTAGAAAGGTAATATCGGGATGAATCTGGAAAAAATTCAACTGAAATGACCCGACCGTGGGGTCGTAGATGACCCGACCGTGGGGTTATAGATGACCCGACCGTGGGGTTATAGATGACCCGACCGTGGGGTCGTAGATGAACCCCCAAACGTTTGGCGCCCAAGATGCAAAGGAGGAACAGCATAACGTACAAAAATACTCGCGGCGGATTATAATAAGATCATTCACAAACTATAAACATGAACAAAGTTGTGATGGACTAAATTTATCAAGACTTCAGAATGTGACAACACCTGGCATCTGAGTCGTGCCGCAGTGATAACAACTGACCCCCGTCAATCAACTCCTTGTAGGCCAGAGGCGCGTCATGACTGAACGTCATGAACGCACTGTGTTCATACAGGTTGATGAACAGTGTGTCGTCCCCATAGCTCTACAACACAGCAATCTCATGAAAATTCCCTCTCACCATTAACTTAAAATTCCCCTGAAAAAAAACTCTTGTCTTACCAAACTGGTTTATTATTAACGGCCACCATAATGCATTTATTTTATGTGCTCACCAATAACTAAAAATAGTCCCTAAAAATGTCTAAACCTGTTTTTTGTAAACAATAAAAAACTGGGTTTTGGTTAGTCTTGTAATGTGTTAGTGAACATTTTTAATGCATAATCCTGCACTATGATCTCATTGCCAAGCTAAATGCTATACACATTAAAAATTTTGCACCAATAATCAAATACATGCAATACTTCCATCGTTAAATTTATTATGGGGAGAGAAACAATTTTTAAGTGATATTTATGGAACAAATGGGGTGCCATAAAAAACAAGAGCCTTGCCAGAGAAATGTCCAAATGCTTAGAGGAAACACAGGTTTATGGTACAAGGAAGTTTGCCGTTGAGGCGTCCAAATGGCCCGTAGGTGAACGGTGCCCTCACCTGTGCAATAGCTATGAGTATCTTGCTGGCAAAGAGTTCTGTCAGTGCCTGTATGACACTGTCGGCCGGCATGTCCGGACGTGGTGGAGCCACAACACCCGCCAGGTGGCAGGGTATCGCCTGAGCCGTAAGATGGCGGAATTCGTCAGGGAGCACCTTTACACTGCAATACAAGGTCAGCGGTGGTCAGTGATGGTATCTCTAGGTCCAAGACAGCTAGATGGGTAAGTTTAGTGGTTGTCAGGATTTACTGGTACAAAGTCTGACCGCTTTATGTTAAAATCATGTATAAATTATATCTCCAAAAATGGCTTAATGAACAATATTTTTGGGTGAATATCATGTGTGCATTGACTGCGAAATATTTGTGACACCATATTTTATGGGTGTTTATTTACATGCCCATCATGTGATCCCATAATCGATTGAATCCGATCAACTTTGTCCACAGGTATTAAGAATTGTTGATAGGTGTTTGGGAATGCGTAACAAAACAGTCAGACATTGCACCTTCATGTTGTAGATGTTTAGGATTTAATGGCCCTTCAAAAGGATTTAGTGCAAAACGTTTCTGTCTGATGAAACACGACCTAGACATGATGTAACGTACTTGTCAGGGGTGACATACTCAGTGTTGCCATAGTCAACGTACAACACCCCGACATATCTCAGTGTGCCATTCGTTGTTTCCATGGAGATGACCTCTGCCCTGTACCAGCACGAGTCGACGGAGTACTGGACGCAACAGGCGACCCCTGCAAGACAAGTGAACAGGCATCAGTTGACCAATATTAGAGCAACGACAATGACGAATGTTGACAAATCTATGAACCACATGTCGCCAAGCATGTTGACGATATTACCTTGTATTTTCACACCACTGAAACTAATCTGTCATCTATCTGATGCAGCCGCTCAGCAGTTAGAGCGCCCCTACTTACCTCAGTGGGGCTGCTGACCTGGGTGACACATGAGGGTGAGATTAATGGAATGGCTTCGAGTCCACCTACAGCTGTTCTAAAACTTGGGCAACTTTGTTCATCCCATTTTGCCTGACGCAGACAGACACTTTCGTAAGAGACACTAAAAGCTGTTGGTGCCTTCTACCTGGTGTTTAACGCCACGGGAAGTAAACATGGGACATAAACATGGGAAGTAAACATGGGACATAAACATGGGAAGTAAACATGGGACATAAACACGGGAAGTAAACATGGGACATAAACACGGGAAGTAAACATGGGACATAAACACGGGAAGTAAACATGGGACATAAACACGGAAAGTAAACATGGGACATAAACATGGGAAGTAAACATGGGACATAAACACGGGAAGTAAACATGGGACATAAACATGGGAAGTAAACAATCCCACAGAGGGAAATGGAAATATCTGGACTCAATGAGGCAATAGTCTACATTTTATCTTTTTTCTATTGTCATTGTCCTTAAAACAAAGTACAACGGATAACACTTGGGGAGATGGCACTTAATTGGAGCACATGGTGTGTGGCCATCAGACAACGCGCTATCGACATCTGCAAAAGCAGCTGATACCGAGACGAGGCGGTAACGCTGCCACAAAAGTGCGACCGCTCTGGCAGACTAAACAGGACGTGCACATGTCATCACTGTGAACAAGCTGTAGCTGCCCATATCTCTGGCAGACTAAACAGGACGTGCACATGTCATCACTGTGAACAAGACGTAGCTGCCCATATCTCTGGCAGACTAAACAGGACGTGCACATGTCATCACTGTGAACAAGCCGTAGCTGCCCATATCTCTGGCAGACTAAACAGGACGTGCACATGTCATCACTGTGAACAAGCCGTAGCTGCCCATATGTCTGGCAGACTAAACAGGACGTGCACATGTCATCACTGTGAACAAGACGTAGCTGCCCATATGTCTGGCAGACTAAACAGGACGTGCACATGTCATCACTGTGAACAAGCCGTAGCTGCCCATATCTCTGGCAGACTAAACAGGACGTGCACATGTCATCACTGTGAACAAGCCGTAGCTGCCCATATCTCTGGCAGACTAAACAGGACGTGCACATGTCATCACTGTGAACAAGACGTAGCTGCCCATATCTCTGGCAGACTAAACAGGACGTGCACATGTCATCACTGTGAACAAGCCGTAGCTGCCCATATCTCTGGCAGACTAAACAGGACGTGCACATGTCATCACTGTGAACAAGCCGTAGCTGCCCATATCTCTGGCAGACTAAACAGGACGTGCACATGTCATCACTGTGAACAAGACGTAGCTGCCCATATGTCTGGCAGACTAAACAGGACGTGCACATGTCATCACTGTGAACAAGCCGTAACTACCCATATTGGGCTAGTATCTCACAAACGATCTTGTGTTCGCCGACTCATAAGATGAAACTGAACTAAATGCCATGCTTGAAACTGAGAAGTCCATCAAAAGTTGCATGCATTCATACATGCATTACAGAATATATTCATCTGTAGTGGACTTGCAAACTCTAACGTGCACTGCATCAATTATGTGTAGGAGGGAATCTGAATTAGCTGCTGCCAAAGCTAGCTCTGATAATGGAGGATAGTGACACTAGCACCTTGTTTATGCAGATACAGGCATATATAAGACATCAGCACTATTTTTACAACACAGTCCATATAAACTGACATCAAAGCGCTGTACACAGCTACAATGGAGGTACCAGAAAAGTTAAAGGAGATGCGCTGAAAGAGGATGGGTATTAACAACGGCCACCCACCAGGTTTGATGTCTGTGAGGCTGGGATAAGAGGCTGCGTGCTGGGCCAGTTCATCAGCAATGTGGAGCAGTGAGTCAAGGTCTCTGTTGATGGCAACAAACTGTGGATCGACTGCACGCACCTGCTTCACGTACTGGATGTACACCTGCAATCACAGATCACTCTTCACATCTACCTGCCATATCAGGTACAAGGTGCAATTAAAATGTTAACATTCCTATCATAAGAAGTCTTTAATGGTATAATATTATTTATTACATGGGTAATTGTTACTGATAACACACTGTGTACGGTCCAGTGCAATAAAATCTGATAGCACACCGTTGGCACGTGCCGAAGAATTAATTAAAACGGCATGAGCTGATTGTTCTTGAGAATCGCAAAATTACTGTTTTATTGCATTAAATGTGTTGAAATGTTAGTTTATGAACCCATATGATAAACAGCTTATCAAACGATATTAAGTCTTAAGCATGAGTTGCTTCAGAATGTTGTATAGTGTGAGCTTGCATTCCAGGCACAATCTACTTGAACTATCTGGAGTTATGCGAAGTTCTTGGACTAAAATTAGTAGGGGAACAGGGAGGGGTGGTCTACTGGTTAGAGCACCCAACTGTCGGGACAAGAGGATGGTGGTTCGAATCCACCTGCCACTTGAAGCTTGGGCAATTTAGTTCACCCCAATTTGCTCTTGTTTTTCGGAAGATACACTAAAAGTCGTTAGTCCCTTTTACCTGGTGTCTATTCCAGGGGAAGGAAAAGATCCCACACGGGGGTTTAGATGTGTAACCTGGCGTGGACTCACTGAGCTAGTGGTCTACTACTATCGCTAACCTACTGATTCTACGTCCCGCAGCCGGAGCTTCTTCTTCTAGGTCGGGTGTGTTAGAGGCGCCAAGCAGGCAGTGCAGACGGCAGTCATGCTGTAGCCGACTCCCTACAGGGATCCAAAGCTGCATATCGATCGATGGTAGGAGACATATTTAATTTCAGTTGGTCTGGAGTTGTAACAACAGAGGCATCAAGACAACTACTGAACTGACCAACAACTTTAGTCAGGCAGAGTGTTTGACCGGTACTTACTTCAGTGGGGCTGCTGACCTGGGTGACACAGATGAGGGTGAGATCACCTATCTCTGGCGGGGTGAGGTGACCGTAGGGACTCGTCACCTGAAACAACATTCACTTGACTATGTGGCTTCCAACAGTAGCAGAAGAACATTAACCCCAAGAAAAATTGGTCTACGGGAACCAGTACAAAAATGATTGGGCTAATTTTGTTATCCACTCCTAAGTAATAAGTTTCCATTCATTCACCAGAAACTGACATGGTAATGCAAGGTATCAAGGAAAAACACAATTATTCATCTTTCTATTCATAAACAGATTCAAACTGCGCTAATCAGAATCTCGCATTTAAAACACATGGTATTGTTGGTATGCAAATTTTGCTTACTGTACCATATGAGAAAAATTTTTTTTAGTAACAATACTATACATCATTTGTATCGTTATGATGATTATTAGCTAAGTTGATTTCTTAAAGGAACCCATGTAAATTGCTCCACACTGTGTGCAATACAGGCAGGATTAGTAACCACTAGGCAGACAAAACAACCAGTGGACTAACATTTAGTGTAGCAAATGAGGATAACAAATACTACCTTCAATATGATCCTAAAATTCTGATACATCTTTAAAAGACGACTAGGGTACCTCAGTGACGAAACAGAAAGAGTTTGCACTACTTAGTGATGGTAATTATTGCATAAGAAAACATGATGCGTATTTAGAGTGAGGAATGTGAATTCCATTGCCAAACTATGTCTTCTATCTACACTCTGTTGAGAAACTCGTACGTTTTTGATGGAGCCACATGTAGTAACTGATTTATTTTCCTTTTCTCGAAATAGATATACATCCCATTCTACGCCTCCTTCTTGTGGTGAAAAAATTTCTTAAAGCCAATGTCAAGATCAGTTGTCAGAATCCACATAGTTACGAGACTTACTGTTCTTTTTGGTATTCCTGTAGGTGGCGCCACTACTACTTCAGGTTCCATCCCCTCGTCAGGTGCCGCCAGGCCGAGGTCAAACATGTGAGTAGCAAGGTCACGACCGTCAGACAGCTCCATTGTCACCTTTACCAGATCTCCAACAGAGGGCGCTTCCTGAAAAAGCACAATTAATGGAGGAAGTTATTCTATTAATTAATTAAACGATCAAAAAGGATGATTCATGTAAATTAGATGTTTTGATGCACAACCAGAAGAGCTGAAATCTTTATATATAAAATCTAATTTTAAGACATGCACAATATTCCAACTTTTCTTTCTTGAAATTCCTATATATTACATACATAATATACAGGAAAATACAACATACTATCCCCCAAATAAATATGTTTCTGTGATACACACCAAATTTGACTAGCCATCTAGATACCAGATTTCATTAAAATAAAATTTTTTTAATAACAAATCTATTTAAAGAAAAACTATATGAAATTTAGTTTTTTCAGCCCTGGGTGTGATAACATGTGACACTGACCGCTTGGTGACACTCACCTGTATGTGGACCGTACAGGTCTGCCCCACCACCAGGTGGTGAATGTAATCAAGCACCTTCACCGGCCACTTGCCAGGGTTACACTACAACCAGACACCACAGAAAAATAAAACCCTCTCCCAATACATCTAATGGTTCCGCACACCTCTTCACGAAACAGTGATCCAGACCAATATATCCAAATTTAAGGCCAGACTGAACCTGTGCAGACAGCAACTAGATATTTTAATTATCAATTGCATAGAAAGTGGGCAATCACTGGAGTGGAAATATATGGGGGGGGGGCATTACTGCTCATTTGGCAGTTCCCCCGGCAGCAGAAATTCGGGGTCCAAGACCAACAGAATTTGCGACAGAACATTGTTTTTTCCACTACACTATGCGCTGTTTGTCCGTCGCCATTTTGGAAATTAAATATTTCGAAAAAAAACACTTTAGCAGGGACAGAAAACCAAAATATCCTGTCCGCGTTAACAAGGTGTCCCCTCATCAGAGGGACATTAACATGGTAAAACGGTCCGTACATTGAGAAAGTGTCCCAACATAGCAGGTGTCCGCTCATTGGAGGATCCGTTGAAGGCAGGTACTACCGTATACCCCTTTTAGAGGCCACACACATTTTGCAGGAATATATTGCCCTAATTTTTAATGCCTCTCCAGAAATGTCATGATAGATATCAGGTATCAATGCAGTCTTTTTAAAGATGGTTCTCGTTTTAGTAGGATGACCACCCTAATGAGTGTTTAACAAGTTTGTTTTCTTGGGACACCATGTTTTTCACTAGATGAGTGCAGTGAACTTTGCTATATACTTATAATAATTATTATGTCACATTATATAGGGAGTATAAATTATTTAATCCATTATATAATGTGACACTTTGATTTCCTGGTATCTGATATTTAAATTGATTTTATTCCGATTCCCGACACTACTTTGTGGAATAATTTGCCCGTAAAACATAAAATAAAAAAGTCTGGCCTAAGCACGCATTCTGGTTTTTGTTGTGCCTCAGAGCTCAGGACTGATGTGCTATACAAATTTTATTAGTATTATTTTATAGAAGCATATTCGTTGTACCCCGTAGTCACAAAAACCTGTAAATTACTCATTACAGAAGTAATACGAATCCCACCAAATAAGCAGATTATATATCTACAAAAAGAGCCTCAATGATTCACGATGCCAAAAAAACTGTGATTCTGTATTTTAATATGTTTTACCAACTCTCTCGGTAGTCATAGGAGGACTGGGTCAGACAGCCAGTTGAAATATCTGAAGACAAAATCATAATTTCTTGAAAGGTAAAAACTATGTCAAATTTTACATACCAAGAAACCAGAATGTCAACCCATTAAAAAACTGGACACTGTTTGATAATTCTGCATTATTTACGCATCTTAGTGACTACATTTAGTGTTGACATAGAAGAAAACATTTCACGAAATACCTTCCACATGCACCTAATTGATTAGATAGGCATGCACCTAATTAAGATTTCCTTCAATCGTATCCTCTTGTGAGGTAGTTAGTAGAATTGACTAAGCTGCATCACGAACGCTTCTGCAGTGGCTCGTGAGAGACGGAGTCCACAGCAGGTTACACATTTATCCCCTTTGTGGGATTTTTACTTCCCTTGGCGTAAACACCAGAAAGAAGGGACTAATGGCTTTTAGTGTCTCTTCCAAGAGACACATGCAATGCGAGGTGAATGAAATTGCAACAGGTGGTTTCAAACCCTGATCCCTTTGTCTGCCATGTACTGACTCTACCAAACACAGCACTGCTGAATGATCAAAGCCTGACTGTCCACTCACCGGCTTGATGCCCACTAAGTGTCCACTCACTGGCTTGGTGCCCACTAAGTGTCCACTCACTGGCTTGATGCCCACTAAGTGTCCACTCACCGACTTGATGCCCACTAAGTGTTCACTCACCGGCTTGATGCCCACGAAGTGTCCAGTCACTGGCTTGACGTCCACTAAGTGTCCACTCACTGGCTTGATGGCCACTAAGTGTCCACTCACCAGCTTGATGCCCACTAAATGTTCACTCACTGGCTTGACGCCCACTAAGTGTCCACTCACCGGCTTGATGCCCACTAAGTGTCCACTCACTGGCTTGATGCCCACTAAGTGTACACTCACCGGCTTGATGCCCACTAAGTGTTCACTCACTGGCTTGATGCCCACTAAATGTACACTCACTGGCTTGATGCCCACTAAATGTACACTCACCGGCTTGATGCCCACTAAGTGTCCACTCACTGGCTTGATGCCCACTAAATGTTCACTCACCGGCTTGATGCCCACTAAATGTACACTCACTGGCTTGACGCCCACTAAGTGTCCACTCACCGGCTTGATGCCCACTAAATGTTCACTCACCGGCTTGATGCCCACTAAGTGTTCACTCACCGGCTTGATGCCCACTAAATGTACACTCACTGGCTTGATGCCCACTAAGTGTCCACTCACCGGCTTGATGCCCACTAAGTGTCCACTCATTGGCTTGATGCCCACGAAGTGTACACTCACTGGCTTGATGCCCACTAAGTGTTCACTCACCGGCTTGATGCCCACTAAATGTACACTCACTGGCTTGATGCCCACTAAATGTACACTCACCGGCTTGATGCCCACTAAGTGTCCACTCACCGGCTTGATGCCCACTAAGTGTCCACTCACCGGCTTGATGCCCACTAAATGTACACTCACTGGCTTGATGCCCACTAAGTGTCCACTCACCGGCTTGATGCCCACTAAGTGTCCACTCACCGGCTTGATGCCCACTAAGTGTCCACTCACCTGCTTGATGCCCACTAAGTGTACACTCACCGGCTTGATGCCCACTAAATGTACACTCACTGGCTTGATGCCCACTAAGTGTCCACTCACTGGCTTGATGCCCACTAAGTGTCCACTCACTGGCTTGATGCCCACTAAGTGTCCACTCACCGGCTTGGTACCCACTAAGTGTTCACTCACCGGCTTGATGCCCACGAAGTGTCCACTCACTGGCTTGATGCCCACTAAGTGTCCACTCACTGGCTTTATGGCCACTAAGTGTCCACTCACCGGCTTGATGCCCACTAAGTGTCCACTCACTGGCGTGATGCCCACTAAGTGTCCACTCACTGGCTTGATGTCCACTAAGTGTACACTCACCGGCTTGATGCCCACTAAGTGTCCACTCACCGGCTTGATGCCCACTAAGTGTCCACTCACCGGCTTGATGCCCACTAAATGTACACTCACTGGCTTGATGCCCACTAAGTGTCCACTCACTGGCTTGATGGCCACTAAGTGTCCACTCACCGGCTTGATGCCCACTAAGTGTCCACTCACTGGCTTGATGCCCACTAAGTGTCCACTCACCGGCTTGGTACCCACTAAGTGTTCACTCACCGGCTTGATGCCCACGAAGTGTCCACTCACTGGCTTGATGCCCACTAAGTGTCCACTCACTGGCTTGATGGCCACTAAGTGTCCACTCACCGACTTGATGCCCACTAAGTGTCCACTCACTGGCTTGATGCCCACTAAGTGTCCACTCACCGGCTTGGTACCCACTAAGTGTTCACTCACCGGCTTGATGCCCACGAAGTGTCCACTCACTGGCTTGATGCCCACTAAGTGTCCACTCACTGGCTTGATGGCCACTAAGTGTCCACTCACCGGCTTGATGCCCACTAAGTGTCCACTCACTGGCGTGATGCCCACTAAGTGTCCACTCACTGGCTTGATGGCCACTAAGTGTACACTCACTGGCGTGATGCCCACTAAGTGTCCACTCACCGGCTTGATGCCCACTAAATGTACACTCACCGGCTTGATGCCCACTAAGTGTCCACTCACTGGCGTGATGCCCACTAAATGTACACTCACTGGCTTGATGCCCACTAAATGTACACTCACCGGCTTGATGCCCACTAAGTGTCCACTCACCGGCTTGATGCCCACTAAATGTACACTCACTGGCTTGATGCCCACTAAGTGTCCACTCACCGGCTTGATGCCCACTAAGTGTCCACTCACCGGCTTGATGCCCACTAAGTGTCCACTCACCGGCTTGATGCCCACTAAATGTACACTCACTGGCTTGATGCCCACTAAGTGTCCACTCACCGGCTTGATGCCCACTAAGTGTCCACTCACCGGCTTGATGCCCACTAAGTGTCCACTCACCGGCTTGATGCCCACTAAGTGTACACTCACCGGCTTGATGCCCACTAAATGTACACTCACCGGCTTGATGCCCACTAAGTGTCCACTCACCGGCTTGATGCCCACTAAGTGTCCACTCACTGGCTTGATGCCCACTAAATGTACACTCACTGGCTTGATGCCCACTAAGTGTTCACTCACCGGCTTGATGCCCACGAAGTGTCCACTCACTGGCTTGATGCCCACTAAGTGTCCACTCACTGGCTTGATGGCCACTAAGTGTCCACTCACCGGCTTGATGCCCACTAAGTGTCCATTCACTGGTGTGATGCCCACTAAGTGTCCACTCACTGGCTTGATGTCCACTAAGTGTACACTCACCGGCTTGATGCCCACTAAGTGTCCACTCACCGGCTTGATGCCCACTAAGTGTCCACTCACCGGCTTGGTACCCACTAAGTGTTCACTCACCGGCTTGATGCCCACGAAGTGTCCACTCACTGGCTTGATGCCCACTAAGTGTCCACTCACTGGCTTGATGGCCACTAAGTGTCCACTCACCGGCTTGATGCCCACTAAGTGTCCACTCACTGGCTTGATGCCCACTAAGTGTCCACTCACCGGCTTGGTACCCACTAAGTGTTCACTCACCGGCTTGATGCCCACGAAGTGTCCACTCACTGGCTTGATGCCCACTAAGTGTCCACTCACTGGCTTGATGGCCACTAAGTGTCCACTCACCGGCTTGATGCCCACTAAGTGTCCACTCACTGGCGTGATGCCCACTAAGTGTCCACTCACTGGCTTGATGGCCACTAAGTGTACACTCACCGGCTTGATGCCCACTAAGTGTCCACTCACTGGCGTGATGCCCACTAAGTGTCCACTCACCGGCTTGATGCCCACTAAGTGCAGACCGAGACACTGCTGGGGCACCTCTGCCAGAATGATGTCTTTCCTCAGTCTCTCCATCGGCACCGTCTCATTGTTCCCAAAGTCTACATAGTGTACCTACAACAGGCGGACAACTCAATCTCCCACTCTATCTTCCTCCCCTCCTACCTCTCTCCTTCTTTCTTCCTTCCTCTCTCTCACTTTCGCTCCATCTGTCAGACATGCTTTCGTGCATGCAAGCATGCAGAAACACACACACACAATCTATCTCTCTCTCGGCGATCTTAATACCTGTTCATGCGAGCGACTAGTTTTCCAACACTGTCGCCCGACCATTTGGACAACTAGTCGCTCATGTGAAGTTGTGAACAGCCTTAACTCAAGTGTCTTGAACTATAACGCCATGGGCAATTCATGATAACAATGATTAGATAAGCTAACCATTAATATAATAAAGTTTAAAAAACCGCTAATTTTCCTAATAGAAACGCATTCAATGAAAACATATGACCAGCGTCAACGACTGTCTGTCAAATATAGTTTTTGTACATTATGGTAGAAGATATTGACCCTCACATAATTGGTATAACTGAATCATGGGCCAACATAGATATAACAGATGCTGAATTGGACTGACAGGATACGTAATGTTTAGGAAAGATTGAATAGGAAGAAGGGGCGGGGGAGTTATTTTATATGTTAAAGAATCTATTCAGGCTTATGAAATAAAACTAGAAAGGGAAGCAGATTGCGATGAAGCTGTTTGGTGCAAAATTGTTTCAGGAAATTCAAAATTAACTATTGGATTAGTTTACCAAAGTCCAAACATAAACGAAGAGGACAACACAAAAATAAAAAACGCTATAAAGGAAGTTAGTAAAGGGGAATGTATCATAATGGGAGATTTTAACCATGGACACATACAATGGAATTCTCTAGAGAGCACAGGGATTGAGGATCAACAATTTCTATGTTTAATCCAGGATAGCTTTCTTACTCAGCACGTACTAGAACCAACCAGGGGAGAAAATGTATTAGATATAGTTTTGTCATCACAAAAAGAATTAGTGGACAATGTAAAAATATTTGAACCATTGGGTAATAGTGACCATAATCAAATACATTTTGACATCAATGTAAAATCAGAAAGTAAAAATAAGAAAACGTACAAGAGAAACTTCCACAAAGGTAACTACAAAGATATGAGAAAATATTTAGCACAGCTAGATTGGAATAACATGCTGATGAATAAGACCGCAATAGAATGTTGGAATATTCTAAAATATGAAATTGAGAGTATCATCGATAAATTTGTTCCCTTCCGAAAACAAGGAAAACGGTGTAGAAAGAAACACTTGTCAAAAGAGGCTATTAGAAAAATAATGCTAAAACAAACTATGTGGAGGGTTTATAGGCGTACCAGAAAGGAAGAAGACTATGCAAAATACAAAGAGGCACTTAATGCAGCTACAACTGAAATCAGACAATCTAAAAGAAGCTATGAGCAAAAACTGGCATGTAACATAAAAAATGACAGCAAGAGTTTTTATGCATATGTCAGGAGTAAGCAAAACGTACAAGACAAGGTTGGACCTCTAGAAGACAGTGCTGGAAATATAATATCACAGGGGTTTTTAATGGCGGAAGACCTAAATGGTTACTTCAGTTCAGTGTTTACCAAAGAAGATATTAGTTCATTACCAGTTGCTGATGCTAAATTTCAGGGGGCTAAATCTGAATATTTAGGACCGTTAGTTGTAACTCCAGAATTGGTAGCTAAGAAAATAAAGGCAATAAAGGATAACAAATCACCGGGAGTGGATGGGATTCCTCCAAAATTACTAATGGAAACAGTAGATCAAATCAGTATACCACTTGCAAGAGTATTCAACTTGTCATTAAAAGAGGGAGTTGTTCCGTTTGAATGGAAAGAAGCAAACATCATACCAATATTTAAAAAGGGTTCGAGAAATAAGTCAGAGAATTACAGACCAGTGAGTTTAACGCCAGTGATTTGTAAATTATTAGAAAGGTTAATTAAAGACCATATGGTGGACTTCCTCGTTAAGCATAAATTATTAAATTCATCTCAACATGGATTCCTTAAAGCGAGGTCATGCTTAACAAATATGTTATGTTTTTTGGAAGAAATCACTAAGTGGATAGACGTGGGATCGCCAGTAGATATTATCTACTTAGATTTTCAAAAAGCTTTTGACAAAGTGCCACATCAAAGATTGCTACTTAAATTAAAAGCCCATGGTATCGGGGATAGCATAACTGACTGGATAGAACAATGGCTGACTAACAGAAGACAACGAGTTGTAGTAGATGGCGAAGTTTCAAATTGGAAATCGGTTTTGAGTGGGGTACCTCAAGGATCAGTATTAGGACCTATATTATTCTTAATTTATATCAATGACTTGGACGACAGTATAACAAGTAACGTACTGAAATTTGCGGATGACACAAAACTGTTTAGAAAGGTTAATACTGATGGTGATAAACAACATTTACAAAACGATCTAGACAGATTAGTGAAATGGTCTGAGAAATGGCAGATGCTATTCAATTTTGGGAAATGTAAATGCCTACATACAGGACATGGGAACTTGAATGTAAACTATAAAATGGGAGATACTGTTCTGGGTACTACTGTAAAAGAAAAGGACTTAGGAGTTACAATAAGCGCTGATATGAAAGTTTCAGAGCAGTGTGGTATTGCAGCTTCAAAGGGTAATCAAATTCTTGGATTGATTAGAAGAAGCATAACATACAAGGGAAAAAAGTTAATTATACCTCTTTATAAAGCAATAGTTAGACCTCATTTAGAATACTGTATACAAGCATGGAGACCATATTGTAAGAAGGATATAGATACGCTTGAACGCATACAAAGGAGAGCAACTAAAATGATTCCAGAACTTAGAGACCTTAATTATGAAGAACGCCTGAAAGAATGTGGTTTAACAACTCTAGAGACAAGGAGGTTAAGAGGAGATCAGATTGAAGTTTTTAAGATATTGAATGGGTATGAAAATATTGATAGAAATATGTTTTTCTCACTCAAGAAGGATAGCAGAACTAGAGGACATGAGGTAAAATTACTAAAGGATCAATGTAGATTGGACATCAGGAAGCACTCGTTCTCACAGAGGACAATAAATGAATGGAACAAATTGTCTACAGATTGTGTAACTGCTAGCAGCGTGAATATGTTTAAAAACAAGGTTGACACATATATCAGGAGGGCGGGTTATAAGTAAGTGAACAGTGTTGGACTCTCGATAAGCCAATGGCTTCCTTGTCCACTTGCCATCTGGGCCTTTGGCTTGGATGGCAAATCTTGTTAAATCTTGTTAAATCTACATGAAACAAGTTTTTTATTTTAAAACTAAAATACTGTATATCATTGTTGAAGAGTCAAAACAATGGCAGTCCATTTTGATCAGCACCACATGGTTGGTTGAATATGTGTCTACTATTACACAACCTTCTACCACATGAAAATGGACTGACTGGTTTGATTCTTCAACAACATATCTCTTGAGGAATCAAAACAGTGAAATCCCATTTTCGTGTGTTAGACTTTAGTCTAATAGATTCATATCCAACCAACCCCATGGGGCAAATCAAAATGGAGTTCCACCGTTTTGACTCTCCAACAGCGATATGTAAAAGAACCAATGTAACAGCTCTTATCGTGCCACCTGTATGCGACTACACCTACTTCCACTGTGGAGTCACTGTTGATCTTGGTGATCTGTGCACGGTAGAACTGGTCGTCAAGCATGTACCGGGCGATGATGGCTTGTCCCACCTCCCAGCATGCATCAGTGTCGGGTGACGAGTCGGCATAGTGCTTCTGGATGCGCTCCATCAGCTGCTGCAGTAGACTGTCATCTGAAGAGTGAACCACACAACTCTAACACTTGACCATCTTTTATAAATGTATCTTTTAGACATGTACCTTTTAGACATGTATCTTTTATAAATGTATCTTTTATAAATGTATCTTTTAGACATGTATCTTTTATAAATGTATCTTTTATAAATGTATCTTTTAGACATGTATCTTCTCATTCTGATGATTTTTTACTATTACTCGCAAATATGTACTCATCTCATGACAAACAAATATATATGTATTTATTTATTTGTATTTATTTATTTTTTATGTCTTACGTTTACTGTTTTATCTGTAAAATATATCTTTTAATTCTATATTTAATAACAGTGTGACGTAAACCACACTGAATATGGCGATATAATAATTCTGTATTTTATTATCATTACTACTATATGTGCATGTATGTCTGAATAAATGTAGGCACATATGCACACTTCACTTTTGCTATTTTCATCACTTATTTTGTCTATGTGACATGACTTTGAAAGACAGTTCTATAATTATTTGAACAAGAAAACTGGTCCACGAAGTGTACAAGTGACAAACTACAAGACATCAGGACACTAGTTGGGATGTCCTGTAATTCCAGCAGATTTCATTCCAAAGTTTGGAAAGTCAATGTTCCAAAACATCCAACAACAAAACACAGTTAATCTCTTCGAATTCCCACTGCGCTACGACAGCTTTCATTTGATTTTAAGATATACGATATTTGCACTATTTGTCTATCAATCATCATAAATATTAACTTATTACTTCAGCTACATCCTTATGCAATTCCACTGGTTATATAAAGTGGAAATATAAAGAAAACTCTCAACATATATTCGATAATTGCTAGAAATAAGAACATGGGCATGTGTTAGCTCTGCCACAAAGTTACCCTACCGTCTACACAGTACATGCCCTGACATAAGTTCTCACAGACTCACCTTCCATTCATTTAACAAGATAGCTATCTAAAGCACCAACTCCGAATGGCAAGTGGACAAGGAAGCCTGGAGAGCCTATTGAGAGCTTAAGCTACTCGCACTGTAGTAACTAATGATCAAAGTCAAGTCTTTCAATGATTTTAACAAAAGTTTGCGCTCCTATTAAACCGACTGTCACTTAAACCATTCACGCACTATATATCTAAACAACAATGAACCTGATTCGTGATATAAAGGACGGGGTTTGAAAGTGCAAAGAAAATAAAGAAACATGGTAACATCTGATAATAACTATGTGCAAGAATACCACCCACTACGAGTGTGTATTTGTGCTCAGTGCAAGCAACCTTTGTGTCAAAGCAATGCTCAAAATCCTTAGGTCATTACCATACATTTCACAAAACCATGTCACATGCATAGAAAATATTCAGGCAAACACAGACTGCAGGCTATGTGGTTTAATTAGTGTCTTTTGTCAAGTGTTCAGTGCACACAAAGCAGTGGTCGCAGGCAACAAGGGTGTGTTGTCACGCAAGCAGTGACTGCAGCAGTGCGAAAAACAGGCATGACAGTGTCTAGAAAGACGGCACATTGGTGACAACATCTCACTTGACACAGCTGGACAACACTGACAGATGACAACGACATCTCACATTCTCAAGTGGCCGTGCGAATAACACCTCCTCGGCAACACACACCCAGGCAAGCAGAACGACAATTTCTGTTTGGCTTACCATACGTGGAGATGTCTGAGATCGACGGAGCGTGACGCAGCTGTTCGATGCGCACAACACGCCACTCATTGTACAAATGATCCAGATACGACATGTCCATGTCTTCCGGCACTACGAGATCATAGTGCGCACTGTCGGCAAGGTAACATATCTCCACCAGTGCCGGGGCACCGATCAGGTCAGTCTGTGTGCTGTGAATGCTGTAGTCTCGATACTGGACGCGATAATTCAGCCCCCCCAGATACACCCTCACTGTCACCCCATACAGTTGACACAGTACGTGTATCTCCGGCTCCCCGCCGTACGTAGCTGACTTCGCCATGTCGGACAAGTATTCCTCCCTATCAACATCGCCGAGCACGTTACAATATTCGGTCCAGTTCGCTCGCATCGTCATGACAACGGCAGCTCGCAGTGAAGTGTGACGCGTCTGGTCGCCACCGAGAGCAGCACTAGATGCCAGTGCACGGAACAGGCAGTTGCCGTCACGCGGGATCCGAGCACGTCGCAGGCAGTGTCTCGCGAAATATGTATCCTGTGCAATAACCTCGAGTGTGTGTTCCTGTAGGATGAAGCCAAATCGGCCCTCTGTGCACTCCGCTGGAAACGTAACCAATCAGAGGCTGTCTGTCATTATCTGCAAAGCTGTTGAAAATCCTTCCCCATACTTCCTTTAACTCACTCTTTCAGAAACACCCTACGCAAACTTAACTAAACCAAAACTAGTTTGCTTCAGCTGTTAGTTTCACAATTCCTCACCAGGGAGCACTCTTGAAAACCTATGATTTTCCTATTTCACTACTGAAATTTTTTACTTTGTAACTGAAGCGCTATTTAAAAAAAAACAAGTTTTTGATAATTCTACAATACAAAGATATCCTATATTAATGACACGTTACTGCAGTGCTGGGCAACAGAAGCTACGTCAAGTATAACGTCCCAATGACTACTTGAGTCAAGGTGTAACTGAATAACTAATAATCATATTTCGAGTGAGTAGTTCTCACGCCGTTATTTTGTACATGAGTTAAAGTAACTTACTTAAAAACTACATGAGTATTTTTTTTAAGAAACTACTTATGCAAAAAAAACAATTACTTTTCAAATGTACTTCGCGTTCGCATTGACAAAACACCCACTGGCACATTTCCTTAAATGTCTTTGCAGGAAATCACCCATGATTGCAATTTTCATGAGGAAACACCTTTGAAAAGTACTTTTACGTTAGCTCCACAACTCCAACGACCACAGTAGTTCTACAAGACAGATGTCGCGGCATCTGTACTAGCATTCCTTGCAGAAGTATACAAGGCCATTTTGTTAATCTTTTATTGTTTACTTTTGAATTCATCCATCTTAGGATATTACGTCACACACTGCAGGATGGTAAATTACATTTTAACAGTATACGCTCGATGACTGAAAACAGATGCAGTTACTCAGAATCACAAAAATCTGCTCGACCCAGTTGCCCATTTCCGAATCTCCATACATATCTCACAGTTGCCCATTACTCAATCTCCATACATATCTCACAGCAACACACTTCTCAATCTAGGTGTGTATCTCGGTTGCCAACTTTCCAATCACTGCTTGCATCTGCACATTGATCCACTTCTCAGTCTCCATACAAGTCTCATAACGACATGTATGGAGATTGAGAAGTGAGTCACTGTGGAGATAAGTGAGTCTCCTAGCAACATACTAACCTGGCTTCACTTCCTGTCCGAACACGACACAGTTGTAGTCGACGTAGGTTGGCACCAGTGTGACGTCCGTGCCAGTGGGTAGATCGGGCGGAGGAAACTCAACCCGTGTATCCACTTTCTCATTCGTCACAATCACCTCCTTCAGCTTGTGCTTATCGTCCGAATTCCTGGGTGAAGCATCTTCCTCTGCAATGCCATTAGTTGTTGCCATGACGATCTTTGATGCCACACTGCTGTTAGCGGAATGCGGTAAAACAGAGCCGACATCTGGTGAGGCAGGTAAGTCGGTCTCAGGCAATGGTTTTGGTGGTTTCTTGGCAATGGCCCTGCAAAATAAAAACACGAAAATGAATTTCTCCACAAGGCTTAATTAGAGCTTTTGTGCCTTACCATCTCAGTGACTTTAGTTCAAATTATATTACAGATATAACTTCTGTAGTCATAAAAACTAACATGGTGTAAACTATATCTTATAATATTTGCAATGATACGATACTATATCTCCCGTACGACATACCCCAAAACAATACCCCCCAGAATATACACTTCTCCACAGCCCATACATAACAAAAAGCTATAAAGACAGTATCACAAACACACTATCTATAGAGTGAGATAGCCTTAGAAATTGTAATAATTAGACATATATGATTATAATTCTTGCAAATCCATGTTCAGTACACATTATATTGGAAAATAACCAAAGCATTTGTTAAAATGTTGTTTTAATTTTTTTTTGTAAAGCGCGCTTTTGGCAACAAATATGGGTTTATTTTTCAAACTGTTGATGTTTTTCTTAATGTCTCTGGTCATTGTGCAGAGTAGAGTATGCTGAATGCAACATAAAACATTATTTGGATAGCATAATTACTCAGATATCCTTTTTTCAAATGCAGAAGACAAGTTTTTGAGAAAACAGCCGTCAAAGTTGGAAAAACAGGATTTATTACTTGAAAGAGGCATGCTTTATCCATGAATAAAAGTGATTTAGAGGTATGTAATTGCTATAAAAGTGACCCTTAAGAGTACATGCCCTAATTATTTTACACCCCCCTTTTAAATAAGCAGGATCCATAATTATTGTAACCTGCCTACAGTGGAACAACTGAAGTGTCACGTTAAACAGTTACCTTATTATCTAGAGAAACATATTTTGGTGTACGCTCATAAGAACAGATTCTTGGGCATTTTTCCATGACCCAATTTTTTGTCAAGCGGACTGTACGCTCATTAGGTCAAAATACGGCAATTAACCATATCATATACAGTCGAACCTCGCTGGTACGGTCACTTTGGTAATACAGCCACCTTGCTATTATGGTCACCCCAGGACAGCCCCAAATGATTTTCATAATAGGACATTAGTCCTACTAATACGGTCACCTTGCTATTCAGTTCAGTTGGGCCCAGTCCCGAGGTTGATCTTAATATTGAGGTTCAATATGGGGCGCTGTAGCGTAGCGGTTAGAACATCGGGCTCTCAATCAAGAGAACCCGGGTTCGAATCCTCTTGCTGCCATTTCGAAGCTTCGGCAATTTTGTTCACCCCACTTCACTCAGCTGCCACAGTTCACTCAGCTGTATAAATGAGTATCTGGCTACAGACAGAGGTGGTTATCTGAATGAATAAACTTTGTGCAGTAATTGCAGCATGGCTGAATGCTTCACAGAGAAGTTGAGATGGCGTTGGAATGAACAGGTCTGCCAGAGGTAAAGTGCTTTGAACAGTCCCAAGGACTGGATGCCGCGAACGTATATTTTTTATAATTCATTCTTTGTTGGAATAGATTTTGAAAAGCAGTAGGTACTTGTAGCAATACTGTAGGTGGTCAAGACATACTAACCTGCGTTTTGGTAGAGCGAGACCCTTCTCGAGAAGAGCTTTCGTGACACTGTTGTATTCGACTCTGTCAGCGCTGAGGGCGTCCCCCATGATTCTCTCTTCCAGCAGCAGATCAGTTGCCAGTGACCCGTCTTCTACCTCACCCTGACACAGCCATGGTAGCTGTTAGTGATTGCTTAACAAGATTCATATATCAACATAGCCATCTGTTAACGTTAGAAAAAATCTGAAATTGGGCAAACAGCTCAAATCTCACAAAGAGGTGTTTAGCAAGTGAAGAAGTTATTGTTAAAATAAAAAACAATAGTTTTGAATCAGTAAATAAACAGGCAACAGTCAGTCATGTATAAAAGGAAAGATGTGAGATACCATAATCAGATAAGGTGTATATTTAGTTTTCATATATAGTTGTTATGCCTGTCTTGGAATAAACATTTGCAAAACAACTTATTTAATTTGTGGTACTTAGTATATATTTTAAATAACATGGAACAAGTCTAATAACAGTAATTAAGCATCAATTACATTCTCATAATCTTTCCAATTAAAACCATTTAAAATAAAACAAAAATGGTACATGTGTAAAATCAAGTCTTCTAGTAATGGAAATAATAGAAGAAAAAAAAACCGAACTGGCCAAACCAGACAAACAATCACACCTTTGGTTTGATGAAGCACATGCCCTTGGAGAGGAGTTCCACGAGGTACTCACACGCCGTACATGACCAGCGCGTGATGTCTCCCGCTGGCTGGATGTCTGTCAGGTGACAACGCAGACAGAAACTAGACTGTGTGAGGAAGCCCTCGTCCAGTGGCCTCAGGAAAGACAAGTTGAGTGTGTCCCGGTAGCCATAGTCCAGCATAATGACCTGCAGAAGGTATACAAAATGAATCTGTATATTAGTGTACTAACTTTAGGGGCAGTCTGTCTGTATCTCTTCCCAGGTGACGAGGGCCACTTGCCTCTTTCTATGGTCCTTCGCCTCCTTGGACCAGTGGCCTCTGATCTACCGATTGGCGATGTATTAAAAACACAAACATAGTTATTTACTTGTGTTTACTGCTCACCCGATATATTTTCTACCTGTCGGAGAAAGATGGAAAGTGGAAGAATTAAGTGGTGAGCCACTCTCTAGAGGGTGTCATCATGGATTCTTTACCAGAAAATATTGGGTGTAAGCTAGTAAGCTCATGGTTACTACCGTAAGAGGCTACAGTAGTGAAGTAGCTGTAACCAGGACTGGGTTTAATTACATCATTGTAATTGATGTCAGTAGTTGTAACCAGGACTAGGTTCAAGATTAAAAATGAAAACCACCATATTTGACTCAATAAATGTAAAGTACCCTACAAAAATATAGTTCATGGAAAATTGTCAAGGAAAAGCATACACCAATAAAAAAAATTTCTAAGACAATCAGGTAAGTGTTTAACACTAGTGGTGTCATTTGGTGTCTCGTGTAGAACAACTGAAACACCAGATGGCGACACATTTCAGTTGTTCCACACGTACTAGTCAAATTACAATTATGGATCCTGCTGACTAAAAAAGTGGGTGTATGCTAATTAGGGTATGTGCGCTTAATATGTCAAATACGGTAATTGATCTTATTTAGTGTAATTGGGTCCAGCACTGGTCGCAGCACACAAGTGGCTCTTGGGAGATAGTGTCAGCTCTCCTTGCCTCGACTCTCACTCAACTGTGTGCACAAGTACACCAATGGCGGGTTGACTGAATTACTTTAATTTTGTACTTGTAGAAAAGTACTTGAGTAAAACTACTTTTCAAAAGTATTTGAAGTAAAAGTAGAAGTAAAAGTACAACACTTAGAAATAACAACAAAATCATGAATAATATTATATAAATTACACAACTTGCATCTGACAACTGTTTTGCAACCACTCTGCCTATAACAATGTGCTCCTATTCAGCATTAGCTGGTCAATCGGTCTGCCACCATTGAACACGGTGCTCACTTGGATCCTTGGAAAATTACATTATCTTTAATGAGAGCTCACAACATCAAATAATTTCAGTTAAATACCGAACTTAATTAATGATGAGGCACAATCTGTCTTTTTATGAAGTGTGTGTATGGGGATTATCAATACATTATTGAAATTGCAAATTTTTATATTTATAATACATATTGAAAACTTACTGATTAATAGTTTATATGGTCAATGGAGACATTTGCATCGTGGTTTGAGATGGCGTTCAAGTGTTGTGTGCTCGAAGTGACATTTCATGTCAACGGCCTTGACCTGACCTATGCCAATATTTGGCAGACTTCGTTCACTGACGTAGATATAAAACAGTGGTTGCGTCAATTTCCCGATGAGAGGTATGCATCCAAATATGATCGGGAACTGGCATGCGATTGACTGATATTAATACCTTTTGGCCTGGCGACTATGAACAGTTTTTGAAATGTCGTTGACTGTGGAGCCATGTGACGAAAATATATTGTGAAGTAAATAAAAGTAACTGAGTAAAAAGTCGCGTTACTTTAGATAAAACTACTTCGTTACCAGTAAATGTATTTAGTAAAAATTGTACTTCGTTACATGCCAATTACTTGAAATAACTACTCAAGTATTATAACGAAGTACTTTTACTTTGTTACATGCCAACCCTGACCAATGGACAGCCTTAACAATGACCACCCTGGCAGACTACAATGACCACCCTGACAGACCAAAATGACCACCCTGACAGACCACAATGACCACCCTGACAGACCACAATGACCACCCTGACAGACCACAACGACCACCCTGACAGACCACAATGACCACCCTGACAGACTACAATGACCACCCTGACCACCCTGACAGACCACAATGACCACCCTGACATCACAAATACCACCCTGACAGACTACAATGACCACCCTGATAGACCACAATGACGACCCTGACAGACCACAATGACCACCCTGACAGACCACAATGACCACCCTGACAGACCACAATCATTCAAGATGTAACAAGATTGCCATGGAGAGGAACAAGCTCCAGATAGCAAGTGGACAAGGAACAAGCTCCAGATAGCAAGTGGACAAGGAACAAGCTCCAGATAGCAAGTGGACAAGGAACAAGCTCCAGATAGCAAGTGGACAAGGAAGCCATTAGTTTATTGAGAGTAATCCGGGCACTCAAATTATCCAGGCACTCAAAATTAAAATGGCATGGTCACACAAATGTGGACAGTTGAAAGCTTGTCCACTGAATCTTTTTGCAAGTGAAGAAATTAAAGTTTTTTTTTATAATTTCATGAATTCTTTCTAACACATCTAGTATTGCTTCCAAATTTCAGCCAGGTATAGGTGAAACAATTCAATTCTACCTCAACAATGTCATCTTTGATGCTCATTATCTGTGCGCGATGCCAACGTTTGTTGCCACTGTAAAGGGCAGCACAGTAGTCTTTCTCCTTCCAGCTGGCGGAGTCACTCAGATTGCTGTCTTGGTACGCCGTGTCAAGGTCACACATCAAACTGACAAAAACACAAAGGAACGCTGAAAACACTCTTCACCACTGCAGTGTCTCAGTTATAATCATAGACATTTCATCACGATGCTAATGCACATACGGCTATAATTTGTTTTTAATCTGACGTACAACACAACGTATGTTTGTAACAGGTTTTACTCTGAAGAATGTATGTATCAGAGGATAGTCTTCTCTCTGGCAAATAACAACAGATAACGGCAATCTGTGTCCATGCTCGTCTTTTAATTCACTTTCACTGCAAACATATTTCTCTCTGTCTCTGTCTCTCTGTCTCTGTCTCTCTGTCTCTGTCTCTCTGTCTCTGCCTCTCTGTCTCTCTGTCTCTGTCTCTCTCTCTCTCTGTCTCTCTCTCTCTCTCTCTCCTTATCTCTCTCTCCTTATCTCTCTCTCCTTATCTCTCTCTTTCCTTATCTCTATCTCTTATGCTACATGTCCCGGGTTTTCGCAGCCAGTATTTTACCTGAGTTATGTTATGTCCCAATCCCACAATTCTTCACTGTCCATTGTCAACCTTCCATCACACAAGTAAACTACATGTCAGTTGGTCTAGTAGACAACCATGGATGGTTGTATGATGCCATTGTATTGGTGGCTTTATATTAACATTGTCATGGATCATTCATGCCTTTGTTCACAATTAATTTTTTAATGTATATATATCTACGTTGAAATCAGCTCTCCTGCACAAAAACACAACCAATATGGGACAGATATGAAATATTCATATGTATGCAAACACATTGTTGTAATATCTATACAAAGAAATTGTTGAAATATCTAAATAACCAGTTTCATTCTCTCATCAAACCATGCACACACACCCATCATAACAAGTACACTTGCATAGGGCCGTATATCTGGACAAAGTCCGTTCACAGGCACTTAACATACATAGGCGATCACATTAATGGGTTAAATACACAAATGACAATTATTTAAAACATGACGTATATACATACACATAGCAAAGATATGTAAATATAATGAATAAATTGTAAATAACAGTTAAATAGATAATAAATTAGTTAGAAACTGACACGCATGCATGTACGCACAAACACACACCTGTTGAGGCCAGACGTGTCGGCAAGTTGTACAAAGATCTTGTCAGGGGACTCTACGTGACTGAGAAGCACTTTCACCTGGGCATCGTCTGCCATGTCTAGTTCACCAGACGAAGACACGTGGGATGGTGCTGTTCTGTTCACCTCCCCTTGCACATAGGGCGATGACATGGCTGTTCTGTTCACCTCCCTGCTGTTTGACTGCACAGTGTGTACGAGTTCATTAGTGTGTGGCAGAATTATGAGACCGGTAATCAAATTCTTAGGTTAATAAGGAGAAACATATCATACATATAGAAAGAAAATGTGCTACTCATACCTCCATATAAAGTAATTCCCCATCATTATGGTACACAAGTTAATTCAAACAAAAACAACAACGATGAGCTGGCTACTGGAGAAGTCTAGACTTATTGGGCTGGTAGCTAGTAAGCTAGAAAGAATACAGAAGAGAGCAACTAAGATGATTCCCAAACCGAGAGACCTTTCACAAACCACATGTGGTGCCTCACCTTGTCTCGTCCAGCTGGTCTCGCTGGTGTCTTGTCTTTGTGGTTGTCCAGGTGCTCTGCTGCCTGGGTAAACGTGGAGCTGCAACAAGAGGCAGGGCTTAGAGGACTTGCAACGCGTCATGAGGATGAAGGGTGGGAAGCTACTGCTACTCACCCACCAGAACATTGTCAGATTCATTCTCACCACCAGTAGAAATGCTACTTTGGGGTGCAGTGGTGAAAACATTGGATTCTCAATGGAGAGAACCCAGTTTTGAATCTTCATGCTGTTGAATCCTCTTCTTTCATTGATTATATATTTATATGTACATAGCCTTTATATACATCCATGTATATATATATATATATATATATATATATATATAAACAGAAATACAATTAGAAAAAGTTATATTTATCAAACATATCGATATCAAACATATCAACTTCTACTAACTATGACAGATCATTGATCGATCATCGGTTCGTTAGATAAAAAATAATCGATTATAAACATTTAACCAATTCCCTCACTAACGAGTACCTACCCCGGCCCTGTGCTGTGGGCGTATCCCTGTCTCACAAGTAGTGTATTCAAGGAGGGCTTTATATCCTCTTCCTCATCATCATGAACAGCCTCGTGTAACACCACCAGTAGTTGTCCGTCAGCCGTCACACCTGCACCAAGAATGATACCAGGCAATCAGCAGGAATAATTTGCAAGTGTGGATAGTCTAGGAAGGTAATTATAATATTACACCGTGCAGCCATTTTTATGGCTATGGAAAAAAATTGGAAAGGGAAATATATGTGGAAACTCATAAAGGAATATAATGAAGCAATGTACACCTGCACTACAGAACACATTGTACACCTGCCATACAGAACACATTGTACACCTAGCATACAGAACACATTGTACACCTGCCATACAGAACACATTGTACACCTAGCATACAGAACACATTGTACACCTGCCATACAGAACACAATGTACACCTAGCATACAGAACACACTGTACACCTGCCATACAGAACACATTGTACACCTAGCATACAGAACACATTGTACACCTGCCACACAGAACACAATGTACACCTAGCATACTGAACACGTTGTACACCTGCCATACAGAACACATTTTACGCCAGCCATATGGAATACTTTGTGGACAATCTACAAAAAAACTGTAACAAATAATTAGTTGTAAGTATACAGGTGCAATTATTTGTATACACAAATAGAAGTCTCAATTGATGAGGTCCTCACATGTACTTATGATGAGGTCCTCACATGTACTTATGATGAGGCCCTCACATGTACTTATGATAAAGTCCTCGCATGTACTTATGATGAGGTCCTCACATGTACTTATGATGAGATCCTCACATGTACTTATGATGAGGTCCTCACATGTACTTATGATGAGGTCCTCACATGTACTTATGATGAGGTCCTCACATGTACTTATGATGAGGTCCTCGCATGTACTTATGATGAGGTCCTCGCATGTACTTATGATGAGGTCCTCGCATGTACTTATGATGAAGTCCTCACATATACTTATGATGAGGTCCTCACATGTACTTATGATGAGGTCCTCACATGTACTTATGATGAGGTCCTCACATATACTTATGATGAGGTCCTCGCATGTACTTATGATGAGGTCCTCACATGTACTTATGATGAGGTCCTCACATATACTTATGATGAGGTCCTCACATGTACTTATGATGAGGTCCTCACATGTACTTACGCAAACAAGCAACAAAAATCCCATGTAACTGCCAGTAACGTTAGTATACTAACTTCCATGACTGATATGTAAAACAAGAAAATATCTTCTCAAACAACATTAAATGGTTCGACTGTAGCATCACCAAATGGTTCGACTGTAGCATCACCAAATGCAGCTGATGACTATTTCTCACAAAACATTTAAAAATGATCTCACGGCTGCCTGGCAACAGTTGTACCACTTTTATGTATAAATATACTTAAATAAACCTAACTACGCAGGCTGAAGCCCACATTTCAAAGAGGAATAAGATAAATATGGTTTGACATGGAATGATTATGTGATGAATAATACATATGATACCCACCAGTTACTCTGACCATGACTGGGTTAGGGGTGAAGTCGCGCAGTGATGTCAAAGCCTACAAGTCAGAGTAGATGGTGTTCGTACCACATCCTTGAATACAGTACATACAAAGACACCTTTGGGAACAATAGAATAATTGTGGCCACATTACAACTTGGAGTTGTTCTTGTTCACGTCTTCAGCTCAGTTCCTGCTAAATGGACAAACAAAATAAACCTACAATTGCATTTAAACTGCTCTGGTCCAAAACAAAAGAACAGTCACATTTATCACATTATCCATATTACAATATCTCTACAATTCAGTAACCACAATTAGCCGAGTACACTGACTCTGTGCATAGAGACAAGTACTTGCACAACATATAACACCTATCCTAGTGTTAGTAGTACTAAACATATTCATGAACAAAAGTAACACCTGATGAGAAAGTACTTAATTAACAAATCGCACAATTAACTGACAAAATGTTTCCTTCAGGAAATAGTGATACACCGGCTTAAAACAAGAGTGACTGGAAATATATCTTTAGAAAATTAATGCAATACTGTGAGCAGTGAGTTTACCACCTGTGTTGATAGATCAATTATCACAGAGTGAAGTCTCACCTCGACTGACCAGCCCTGTTCTTTGTTCACTGGTTCCACATCAGCCAGTCTACAGTGTATGGCCTGGAACACCACAAAGACAATGTCAGAACAAGACACCACAAGATTACACAGTACACCAAACTGTTTGTCAGTTTAACCAATCACGGCAGGTCTTACAATGCTGTCACTGACATGTTGAACAAATTGGGGGAAAACTTCATTCTCTGTATAGAAATGATTACGTGTTCACATACGACGGCCAGTAACAAGAATGAGGGCAGCGTACCTCAATTATTTGCCTAGGTTTTCATAAGGCATGGTGCTGAGTCTGAAAAAAGGGCAAATTCACACATGTGAAAATATTTTGAGGGCAAGGGGGCAGAATTGGGGGTAACCTATCACATGACAAATTTGTAATTGAACAGATAAAAATTATTATTTTCCAGAACAATAACACATTTTATTTAGACCCCATGGTTAGGCTCAATGGGCGAGCCGCCTGTCATTCTCGTGCACCCAGGTTCTGGCTGCTGCAGGAAGGCAACTTATGTAACTTATTCCAACTAAAGTTTAGCATAACATAACTTACTTATTTCATGGCATAGTTTTGTAGGAATAATATACTACTGGCGACGTGGGCTTTTTCTTCTTTCTTCTATGTATAGCCAATGTCGGCTATACATAAACTTAGGTGAAACACGTATTATTAACCATAAAAATAAAGTCTACCAAGAAACATTGGCAACGTGCTTGTTTCCTCAAATTTTGCATCATTTTGTGAGATTCAATGTTAGTAGAACTAGATTTCACAAAGAATATATACTTTAACCCTTTTTATCTCGAATACGCACCAGTGCGTAGTTCACTGTATTCACCCGTTGTCGTATTCATCTGTTGTGATTTTCTGTTTTATGCCACTCACAATATTTCACGTGATAACCACGAAGCATGGCTAAGCTTCCTGTAATGGCGGTTGTTGTGATTTTCCGTTTTATACCGCTCACATGATATACCATGTGATAACCGCGAGGCATGACTAGCTTCCTGTAATGACGGCAGCCATAAATAGTTTGAGTCATCTTGTCATTTTAATGAAATTTCAATGCATATTCGTCAAGTTTTCAAACCGGCCTTTAGTGTGCATTTTAAAATGGCCAACACCAGCAGATTGGGACACCTTTTGAGCTGCATGGCTGCGCCCAGGCAGGCCAAGGCGCTACAAAACCAGTCGTTGGACAGGTCGGTGTTATGTTTGGGGGGCATGGAGCAGCGCCAACCCAAAACGCCTAGACAAATCACTGTACCTGCTTGGGCAGGACAAGAAAAGGGTCCCGTAGCTTCCTCAGTTTCCAGTGTGACAGCTGTTCCTCGTTGCCAAAGTCCACGTACTTGACAGTGACCATGCGATGTCCAGCGAGTTGGGTCACCTCTGCTCGATACCAGCTGTTGTCTGCCGAGAACTGGGCCGCACAGATCATGTCTGTAAGCATGAAACAGGAATACTTAGGGTAGATCTCAAAACTTGTTCGATACTACACAAAATTGGTTTGATAGGCAGAACGGATGGGGGTGATTGGGTTGGGAAGGGACAGGGGTGATTGGGTTGGGGACAGGGGTGATTAATTTGGAAGGGATGGAGGTAATTGGTTTGGAAGGAATGGGGGTGATTGGTTTGGAAGGGACGGGGGTGATCGGTTTGTAAGGGATGGGGTGATGGGGTTGGGAAAGGACAGGGGTGATTGGCAACTGTTTCTCTTTGTGTCGTGCATCGATGTACTTTTTCACAACACACTTTGTTTCCTGATCACAGTTCGTAAGAGTGCTGACTTGGAATGCATGCAGGCAGTTTTGCATTATGATGGCTGAATGTGAACGGTATGTGATGGTTACTGCATAAATAATGAGGAAATTTTCACATGACCGATGTAATAAGTTTGGACGCATGCATGCACGCACGCACGCATGCAGATTCAATCCCAAAAATAACACAATATGATTTATAACATCGAAAACCACTTCAACAGCCCAAAATGCATAAGTAAACCCAATCAGTTTCTCCACACTGGGTGTTACACTGGGTGTTACATTGGGTGTTACACTGGGTGTTACACTGGGTGTTACACTGGGTGTCACATTGGGTGTTACACTGGGTGTTACACTGAGTTACTGATTCCAACTGACCGTGACGCAGCAGTTGTGATCAGAAGTACGCCTGAATATACACCCATGACATCCTTGAGGGAAACTATTGACCACAGACCTTTCTGAGGACAGAAGACGGTGTAGAGGTCTCCAGTGTCTGCTCCATAGATCTGTTGTAAGTTCATCATCATCTCCACGAGGTAGCGTGCCTCCTCACCAATCTGCATAAATTATCTCAGTTTTAATGCAATAACTTTTTAATCACGTGCATCAATGCAATAACCCGAAAGTGCCAGAAAACTAATTTTTTATCTTCGAAAATTGCTGCTAGATGTCTCTACCGTCACTCCAATCACCAATGGCACTTTCGACGTTATTGCATTGATGTGCACAGTAATTTTCTTGAAGACAGCATTTATTGTCACGCTTCAGCTGCAATTTCCTCAGTTTCAGTCCAATTGCATTTTCGGGGTTATTGCTTTGATGTGCACAATTGTTATTTGACTGTTGTTTGATTGTAACAATTGTTATTTAACGATAAGATAAGAAGAACATTTGCACCGTAAATCTAGATAAATCCATTCGGAGGTGCTTAAAATACTTTTATATGCACAACATCGATAAGTTATATAAATGATAATAAATTAATTCAGATAGAAGAGAATATATTAAATTAAAAGAATAAGATATATGATAATAAATCAGTAAAAATATGGTGTAAAATTTATATAAAAACCTGTAAAGATAATAAAAAATTTATTTTAAATATAATTAAGTACTGAACAAGCAAAAAAATTAATAAGTGGTTAAGGTGTCGCTTGGGTGTAAACACATTTTATTTTCTTATTTCATTATCACTGAACCTACAGAGCTGAAACTTTCAGAGACTGCAAGTCCATGTAACAGTAACGCTGTGAATTTTTCTCAGAAAGTTTCATACACATTTTCATACGATATGCAGCCATCTTGGATTGAATGTTACGTGTGACTTATATCAGTAACTATTGGATTTAGAGGACTCAAATTTGGTGTGTAGTTACTCCACATAATCCCAATGAAAACAGTCAGTTGTTTTTCCCAGTTTTCAAAAAACTTTTGTTTTCATTAGTTTTTTACATCTGAATGTATTTTTTCATCATGAAATTTTACATTGATGGTTCATTATATAAAATATAAGTAATGTTTTTGAAAAAGGTACAACATAGTTTTCGAGAGCATACTATCAAGAAACACTGTAGAAAGATTGAAGAAATTCTGTCAAACATGAGCAGAGATAAGTGACACGGGAGGCAGTAGGTGTGAGGGAAAACATGTTTTTGTGAAAATCGTGTTCAAAGTTTATGTACATTGGCACATACATTTCAACATCTGAAAAGCAAATTATATGATTGAAACTTTGCATACATATTACTGAATGTATAATCTATCAAAAGGCAAAGTTAAGAGTCATTGGCATTGTAAAATAAATTTTACACAAATCCCGAGTACTCGACACCCATGTCCATCGTTGCCAACACAGCTGATCTCACCACGACAAATGGGACATTCGTCGCCTGAGTCCCATCGATACGGTCTGATGACAGAGTTGCATTGATGACCTTAACGCAACTGGTGCAGAAAGTCTCGAGGCCACACACCATGCCGAGAATGCAGTGCGGTCGACAGCTCGGATGGAGAGTGTATGCTTCCTACACAACATGCATGGCAGGTTCGCAACAAGTGATAGCATGCGTACAGGTGCTGTTGAAAGATCTCCATCAGCATCTGTCTCATCCTCAACCAGGAAGCGCGGGACACCTATCTCCTCCATAAGATCTGCATAACCAAACTTCCGTTCAGTGACAGACAGTCTCTGAGACGGATCAGCTGGTATTGTTGATGACCGCCTTGATGCCTGGAAAAAATACACAATATAAATGTATTTCATGAACAAAAAAGTATCCAAGACATGTTCAACAACAAAAGCCCCCCCCTTACTACGAATGAATGCAATTTACTTTATTGGCATTGCCATATTATACACACACACCCGCGCGCTTGTGTATATAGGCTATGTATACGATAATTACCAAGGCAAATTGTAGTAATATAATAACCCATAGTCACAACTCTGCTTCTGATGTGCCTGGATGAACCCTGGGCCCGAATGTCAACACAACCACGAACATCAACAGCACGAACAAGACCAGTGTCAAATCGTTTATACAGTAATAGTTAAGCCACAAAGGCTAACAATATTTGAATAAAACACAACTGTTTATAAATCTGAATCATGCGCTATCATAGTGAACATATGAAATATCAGAATTAAACTTACACTGCATGCTATTCTCGCTGGCACCATGGTCGAAGAAAACAAAGTTGTCACCGCAGGTTCATCGGGGAATTCAACCCTCAATGTCTTTGCATCGCACGCTAACTGCAACGATGCAAGCTTTTGCTGCCTCCCAGTACCGTAACCGCCCACTCGCTTTCGACCAAACGGCATAATGTCGTTTTACAAAGCGATATAAATGAACAAAAAAGTCGATCGAATCGAACGTAGCTGGTATTTCAAGCTGACGTCAGAGGATGGAAATTAGTATTACAACCAATTAGAGCGCTTGATTTGAGGGAATCCGACATCATGTAATGATGTCCGGCGAATCGTCGTGGCATTCCCCATTCCTTTGTCACCGAGATGGTTCAAAGATGGTCATTTATAGTCAGAATTACTCCTCCAGGCTCATTTTAAAACTGTTTGTACCATAATACAGAGCGAAAATGGGGCTTTCACGTGATATGCACCATGTTGGAATGGCAGCGTTTTCCGGCATGCAATGGCTCGCGGAAAATCACCTAATGTTCCATTAGTCTCGGTTCATTTGACAAAAACAAAGACTTAGCAATGATAGGCATCATACAAAAGACACGTTTTATGACAGAAACGTGTTTATTTCGACAGTGCAACTTACATGAATGGCAAGTTGAATAATATTTATACACAGAAATAGCAACAACTCGAAATTCATTTTATTGTCAAAAATCCGTCAAATCCGACCCGAGTCTCTCGTTAAAGATTATAAAGGTCATGTACCCATTGAGTCATCAGTCCATTGACAAAAAACACCGAGCGAGTTGATCAAAATATTTGGAAAGTATACAAAAAGTTTCTTGAGAGGTAATTACCATGTCTAATGTCACTTTCCAAGAAACCAGAACGTCAACCCTTTCAAGGATTTTTAATTGGTCTTAAATAAATCAAAGGGTAGTAATCTCCAAATATATTATATGGGGTAATATTTTGTTTTTTAACTTTCAGAATCTGATCACCTTTTCATACTGCAAGTAGTGTTTGGCATTCAAAGGTTGTCATCAATTCAAGACAAATTCTTTTATACTGACAAATTCTTTTATACTGACCATGGCACGGAAAAAGCTGGTTACTTCTATTAAGGCATGGTCATCAACTTGATATATAGGGAGACCAGGGTTGTACAATGACTGAGAAAACTGAATAAAATAAATATGATACATTATTCTACAACATTTAAATCTGTTTAAAAATAAACTTCTAGATATTTGATAAGGGCACATTTTTTTTACTACTGATAAACCAATGGCTTCCTTGTCCACTTGCCATCTAGGGCTTATGACTTAAGGTGGCTGTCTTGCTAGATCTTGTTAAACATTCCAAGTCTCATAGATTGTGTATATAACTTATCTAGATTGATTGTGTAAATAACCTATCTAGATTGATCGTATCTACTAACCCACCTTCTGTATGTAGAAGCTGTATACAGAGTTGACATGACTGACCATGGCACGGAAGGAGCTCCCTGTCCGCGACATCTCTGGCTTCAAGTACCTCTTTAGCATCTTGGGCTTTGTGCCTGCACCAATGGAAGAAACAACATCATTACAATGGAAACCTTTGGCGAGACTATTGACAATTACCAGATTTCTATTCAAATTCAAGTCAATAGTCTCACAAGATTCCATTCATGTGACTGAACTCTTGGTGTCAGATTCTTCGACAAGCGATTAACATTAATTAAATAAAATATTTAGAAGTGAAATGTAGCAGAGAAATCAATGCCTTTGGGTAGAAAACACAAACAACTACTAAACTATGAACAAAATTACATTTCTAAAATACACCCAAATCAGCTTGAGTCACCCATTGGTGAGTTCAAGAAATGCAAAGTTATGTAACTGCACTGATGTTGTGGTCATTGTGCTGTAACAATTGTTGGTAGGATTGATTTAAAAATTACCGATTACAAAGTTAAAGAGAATAAGATTATTATTTTCAAATGGTCCATTGTAATAACTGTTAACATCAGGATGTATTACAGAAGACGTTCAAAATTTCTTGCTGTGTCTAAATTACTGGGTGACTACTTTACCTTATCCCGACATTGCCCGATGAAGAGATAACTTACCCCCAGGTGTCTCGAGCACTGAACGGGGTGATGAGAACCGGGTAAGTTCGAGGAAGACGAGAGCGTCCCTCATTGACACAGGTCGGTCATCCTCAATCTCGTCCGATGGCGGCTTACTTAGGTCTACGAATGTGATTTCTCCCTCACGCAGCACCTACAGTGACACCTGATGGTTAATAACTCCCTCACATAGCACCTACAGAGACACCTGGTGGTTAATATCTCCCTCGCACTACATCTACAGTGATACCTGGTGGTTAATATTTGCTTCACGCACCACCTACATGAAATTAAGATGTTGCATGTTCAACAAGGTTTTCCTAGTAAACCACTGGAGTGATGTTACTAATTGTAGTTACAAATGGTTATGTTTTAGTAACTCTTATAGGTGCATATGCCAAAATCCATGCCTTTGGTTTCGCTTTAATAAACTGCAGTGATTTTTCTTCACACAACAAAACAACTACCATTTATGTAACCAAGAATCTCCAAATTACTCCATACTTGAATGTATACATTTATGGCAACACATGCAGCCTGTGACACGTGGTTACAATCACATGCAGCCTGTGACACGTGGTTACAATCACATGCAGCCTGTGACACGTGGTTACAGTCACATGCAGCCTGTGACACGTGGTTACAGTCACATGCAGCCTGTGACACGTGGTTACAGTCACATGCAGCCTGTGACACGTGGTTACAGTCACATGCAGCCTGTGACACGTGGTTACAGTCACATGCAGCCTGTGACACGTGGTTACAGTCACATGCAGCCTGTGACACGTGGTTATAATCACATGCAGCCTGTGACACGTGGTTACAATCACATGCAGCCTGTGACGAGTGGTTACAATCACATGCAGCCTGTGACACATGGTTACAATCACATGCAGCCTGTGATGCATGGTTACAATCACATGCAGCTTGTGACACATGGTTACAATCACATGCAGCCTGTGACGCGTGGTTACAATCACATGCAGCCTGTGACACATGGTTACAATCACAAGCAGCCAGTGACGCGTGGTTACAATCACATACAGCCTGTGACATGTGGTTACAATCACATACAGCCTGTGACACGTGGTTACAATCACATGCAGCCGGTGACGCGTGGTTACAATCACATGCAGCCTGTGACAAATGGTTACAATCACATGCAGCCTGTGACACATGGTTACAATCAAACTCACTGTCATTAACATTGGCTTGTCCTCCGTCATTCTCGCAAATGTCAATGTAGCCTCAACGTCCCATTCACCGTTCTGAAACAGTGCAGAGATCACCCTGAACAATACGTGGCCCTCTACAGCAGCACGACGATAGTGGTATGCGATCTAATTGAGGAAAGCATCCGAATGTTTGCGGCTCTCAGCTCGGAGAAACTAGCATAAGAACAAAGTCATATACAACCACTTGTGGTCAACCATGAGGTTTTTAAAAATATTGTTATAAAAAGAATCAGACTTAAAAAATCAGAATGCCTGTAAGTATATTTTATGCAGTTATGGCAAAGCTGTTGTGGAAACACAAATGGTGTTAAAACTTCATTCATGATTTCTTTTTTTTTGACTGATGAAATAGAAATCTAAATAGCAGAATTCACGCCTACTCTACCCTCCTACACTACCCTAAGTACCGATAGTATCTCTACTGATCAACTGATCCCTGATAATAGGAGAGCAAATGATATTTGCCAAGCAGCAGATGGACAGACGCAGGAAAACATTTGTGGACTGCAGACGTAACACATGCATCTCCATCTCCTATTAGGCAAGAGTTGAGACTACGACATGCTGCACAAGAGTTGCTTAAAATCAGACTAAAATGACAGACTGTCACAATGAGGCCATCTTCCCACGTACAACTTCACTGACCTTCCTACACAGTAGAAAGCTGACCATTTAGAATGACTATGGCTAGCTGAAACAAGACAAAATTCTAAACCCTTTTTTGGTAAGATATTTCATCATGGCTTGTCAACCCATTAACCCCCCAGATCTGCTAATCTCACCTGCGAGGCTGGCACAATGTCTACAAGGGAGCAGGTAACGGCCAGCTCAGGAGTGCTCAAAAAGTTCCTATGCATCATCCGCAGTCTAAAACAAACAGTCGTCATCTTGGCATTCTCAATTATACTGCTGAGAATTTTATACAATCAAAGAGACACATCCACAAACAGGCCTAGTATACATAGCTACAAGTTAACTAAAAAATAATTGCAGTAGTGTCCCTGCACTGTGTAATTCCTTAACTGAGAGAAGTTAAAAATGCCTTGATTACTAGCAACATCAATAATCTGTTGAATAATGAGGTTTTGTCAAATCACATGGAAGAGTTCACAATTGTGTTAACGGAGAAAGTTGTGAAAGGAATTTATTTTAAAAACAATTATGAGAACTTGATGAGATTCTTATAATATAATCAGTATACAAGTTCTTCACCTTTCTATATTTTCTTTCACAAAACAAACTTATTTTAAGATGCTCGAGGAGTTACACTTTTGGTTAGTCCATTTCTTGACAGATTTGATGATGTTAACGAGGTTCTTCAATGTTGGTGAGGTTACGCCATCAACACATCAGTACCACAAACCTGTTGAGCGGCATCATTTCTGTGTTCCCGTAGTCAACGTAGAACACTTCAGCCTTCTGCTGGGATGGAGACTCCTCGTCGTTCGCCACGACACCAATGACCCGACCTCGATACCAGTTCTCATCCAGCGTGTACTTAGCAAGGACAAGGTCACCTGAGGGTAGCAACAGGCAAGGGTCAAGATACTTGGTGCATGCGACCTTGGGCTGCTGAGCAGATCTTTTTCAAACCAACACTTCAAAAAACCAAGATATCTTTCTATGACAAACTCAATATAAAATAACAACAAAACTGAGTTCAAATACCTACAAGGAGCCATTTATTATTTTTAGTGATCAAATGATATAATTTGAAAGAAGTATATCGCTCAGTCATATGCAGTACTTCTCGCACATACAGAAAATACTAGACCTAGACCTAGCTTGGTGAAAAAAAATTTAAGACTTATAAAGACTCTGAAAATTACTATTCTGAAGACCTTTTCAAGGCCTTAAAATGCAAGATCCAATAAACCTTTTAACAATTAAAGTTTATCATTATTAACATTAACACTCCTAACACTCCTCAATCTCCCTGCACTCACCAGGGTTGAGCTCGGTGGGGATGTGCTGCCTAGTCACTGGGTTGCTGCAGTGTTTGTTGATGGCCGCGGACATGGCCTTCAGACGACGGAAGTCTGCACAGCGCTGGATGACAAACTGGCACGGGTGTTTGATGTGGGTGACATACACCAGTTCCTGATGCACTACAACGCACAGTGAATACACGTCATTCTCTGGTCAAAAACTGAATTCTTTTTTAAACTGCATAGTTAACGCAACTGTTTTAGCCCAAACTGTAGAGTGGGAATAAACAATATACTGACAATTTTTCAGCCAGACCCCTGTATCCATGGCAACAAACAAAGATGGCCACCAAATATAGCATAATTTGGAAACACTGTAACTCCTCCAATAATTCAGGTATCAATGTAATTCTGCAATGTCATTCAGTTTCTTATTGAGTAAACAATATACTGACAATTTTTCAGCCAGACCCCCGTTTCCATGGCAATAAACAAAGATGGCCACCAAATATAGCATAATTTGGTAACTCCTCCAATAATTCAGGTATCAATGTAATTCTGCAATGTAATTCAGTTTCTTGTTTACAACGCCTCACGTTATGCAACTACGAAGAGATTTAATGTTTTGAAAATACTTCATGTTTTTTTAATATTAAATTTGTGTTGATAAAAAACCCACATTTTCCAGTACGACTACTAAAACTATACATTAAACAAACAATATATTCATTGCTGTAGCTTCACTGTTACCACAGACATCATGATTCCAAATTAGAAAAAACTGTTTTTTACAAATGCCCATCAAAGACAAGATTGAAAAACGGGATTTATTACTTGAAAACGGCATGCTTTATCCATGACAACCAGTCGATCTGCCAGGGAGTACAGTAGTACTACTACCACCCCTGGCTAGCGAGGATGATTTTAAGCTCAGATGTGGTGCCGGTGTAAACTAGTTTGCACATTACATCCAGGAAAAATCTCATTATTATAGCAATGCCAGACTTGCAATTCATGATTCCCGTTAGTACTTGGGTCATTACAAGTTTTAAATTTAAGATATTCTGCAATTTACCGAGATATCCCTTCCAAATTGTACAGGTACATGTCCACATCTAATAAATAAACAGCTGCAAAAGCTTCAGATAACACTGTAAACTACGGACTTTGTAAAAAAGTTGAAACTCAGTTAACTGTATCTGATTAAATACACTTGGCAACAACGCAATCATCACTTTTGAACTTACATGTCAAACAACACAACAGCAACATGACCAATGTGTTGTGAAGTGAGACTTGGGGAGTGGAGAATGAGAACGAGGGATGGGGGGGAGTGGAGGCAGCGAAATGGGATCAGTGACAATGAAGAAGGAAAAATAAATCTATAATCAGTATTGGCACCAGCCTCACTACGGACTACAGGGATGAAGAGGGAGCAACGGCAACAAGTTACCCAGTCAGTGAGCCACATAAGATCTGTGAAGACCACACCCACCATTCTGAAGTCGCATCTTCTGCAGTGTCTTCCTCCGTCCACCCTCACTCCCAGACCTCACACTCGTCTCACTGCTCTGGGACAGGGAGTCAAACTCCGAGTAGCTGTACAGGTCTGAAAGCATCAACACCAACTTAATATCTCCATCTGTGTTATTCTTTTGAGTCAACTTTCTCGAGCAGTGTTTGAATATCGCTGTTGAAGAGTTAAAACAGTGGAACTCCATTTTGATTTGCCACATGTGGACGTCTGGATATGAGTCTTTGATTCTTAAACAACATATTTGTCAAGGAATCAGAACAAAGTCCATTTTCGCGTGTTAGAAGTTAGTGTAACAGACACACATCCAACCAACCACATGGAGCAGAGCAAAATGGACTCATTCTTTTGACTCTGACTTAAAAGTGATACGTAAATGATAATACCACTACTAGGTTTCTTGCCTGAAACTCAACCTCTTGGTTCAGTTTACATCAATAGTTTACAACTCAAACAACCAATCACCCGATGCATTTGTATACAAAATGGAAATACACATAACCTGTGTCAGCTACATAACTTATTACAGCATGTTTCATATGTAGTAATCCAGAGAGATCATCATGTTTTAGGTGAGCGATCACTCTTGCTCCCAATTGCTCATGCTAATTAATCACAGAATGAGCGATTTATCACTTGTGCCGACTGGAGCTGCATGGGGCTCCCTCTGGTGGCTAAACATTTGTTTTAAAAGAAGGTAATTTGTTGTCCTGTAAATTACCATTGGTGTCCAGAATTTTGCTGAATTGATCAGTTAGGCAAATCATGGATGTTGGCAATGTTAAGGACAACAACATCTAATTGTAGACGTTTGCAAAATTGCCATTATGCAGTGATATCTGGTTCACAACCAAGACAGTTGGCTGGTGCAATATGGAATGTAGGAAATAAAGTCACAGGAAAAAAGTCACAGCAAATAAAGTCACAGAAAAACGGAAAAAAAAGTTCTTTGTATGTATATAAATTGAAACAATAAATACAAAACTAACTATATATTGACATGATTACAGATCACAGAAGTGTTTGGCCACCTCTATTTTTTATTAGTGTCAGTTGAGAAGCCTCTTTCAAAACTGATTGTTGTTGGCAGTCTATGCCAGAGGGTGTGGATGGCTTCAGTCCAATGTTTCTTTTATAAAACAGGTTGCACAAACTTTACAGTGTAAAAGCTACCAGTTATATTTAAATACATTCAAACCAAGTGGTGTGTTAAAATCTAATTATGTTCTTAGAAAACCTATATGCATATCCAGAGGGGATATTCATCTTTACTGTGCTCACATATAAACACAATTAAGCAAGACTGTACCTTTGTATTTATACAGTCTTTGAATAAACCAATGTTGTGGCTTTATTTCCCTGTAGCTATTTCCCAGCCAAAACTGCAACTTTATTTCGGTGACTTTCTGACTTTATTTCCACGCACCGGCCGTGAATGTGTTAGTTTGTTACATCTAGGCAAGCAAAAAATTGCTTACCTGGTTTTCCAAACCTGAAGCACCAACCACAAAAAAACCCTGTACGTACCCCCGTCTGTAGGCGACACAGGGCCATCATGGTTGTCACTGACTGTCGTTGTAGACTGGGCATCTGAGTCTTCATCTAAGTCTTCAGGCACATCACTCAGAGGTTTCATACTGAATCTGACACAAACCAAACACGAATCTTGTGTTGGAACACGGCAATCTATTGTGTTAGATCTAAATAATCTTGTGTTGGAATAGGACAATCTATTGTGTTAGATCTAAATAAAATGTGACCTAACAGAGTAATCATCACTACTATAACCAAAACCTAAGCCAAGAAAGAACAATGAAAATCATGTGTATTGAAACAAAGTTTAAAATGATCTGTCTATAATACACTTATACAGATGACTATTGATGCCATGCAACTGAATAAAGATAAACGTACTTTACGTCTGACGAGCCGCGCACTTCGCCATGTCGTAGGATACTCTTTACAAGGTCATCATCAAAGTAGCACCTGTAAACACAATACACATTTGCTACTGAATACAGGTAAATTGCGCACGCGTGGGTGTATATATACTGAATCCCTGCATGGCTGCTCCTTCCTCAATGCAATTTTTTTCGCTTGTCTTGTTTTAAAATCATTATGCAAAAAATCAAACCTATCTAGTGTCCACTACGACCATTTGTGCAATGCGTTAATTCTGATGAAATCATCAGACGAACCATTAAACTATTTCTGAATGGGCCCAATAAAAATTTAGGAAAAAAGTGCACTTTATACGCTGAACAAAAGTATGCAGCTTTTTTAAACTGGCTATGCATGCATTTTACTTAAATTAAACCCCGGAGAAGCACTAAGCGCGGAACCTGATCTAGTGCAACTTACCTAATACTTGACTCTTCACATTTCTTCCAGGTGGCATAGCACGGCATGCTGGCGGCGTGCTTCAGTTTGTCAAGAAGAACCTGAGCATTTATTGCAGTGTGTCCGTTGTTTGTCAACAGCTTCTGAGCATCTGTGACAGCAACAGTGACATATCCTGTAGCCATCAAATGAATCACCAGTTCTACAGCTACCTCCATCGTACAAATGAATCACCAGTTCTTCAACTGCCTCCATCGTACAAATGAATCACCAGTTCTTCAACTGCCTCCATCGTACAAATGAATCACTAGTTCTTCAACTGCCTCCATCGTACAAATGAACCACCAATTCTTCAACTGCCTCCATTGTACAAATGAATCACCAGTTCTTCAACTGTCTCCATCTTGCAAATGTGTGCATTTCTAATTGTAAAGAGATTCATCAGATGGATGGTATCAATATATTAATCTTTTTCTTGCATTTCACAGTACATTTTTCTTTGTTAAGTTTCTACATCATCTAGCAGTTGTACGTCTGACGAAGACAGCTGTTAACCGAAACGTACCAAAGAAAAAAGGTAAACTTAACTGTGAAACACAAGAAAAAGATTAATATGTGAACATGTGTGCATGCCTGCATACGACAGCATATCACGTACTTCTTCTGAAATTCATTTTACATCAGTTTAGATATTCCCACCAACCAGTAAATGTATTAATTACTGCATGAAAGTGGTTCCTGCCTATTACCAGTTATTCCTTCATGTATTTCTGAAAACTGGAGCAACGACCAGTGAAAAGTCTTTTTGGTTCTAACAGCACCGAGACAATACTGAGATCAAGTCAGCTGCACGAGGCAAAATTTTACAACTGTGCCATGCTGCACACTATTCTTACAAAAAAGGTAAAGGGACGATCTTATAAAGCAAAGTATCCAGTCCGTAGGGCCGTTTGAAGCGCTTTACACTTCACCCCCTGGCAGACCTATTCATTCCAACACCAACTTTACTTCTCTGGGAAGCATTCAGCCACACTGCGATTACTGTGCGAATACATTTTCTTCACATATCCACCTGTCTGTAGCCAGATACTCATACAGTTGAGTGAACTGTGGCAACATCTGGTGAAAAAAATTGCCCAAGCTTCGAAACGGCAGCAAGACGATTCGAACATGGGATATCTCGGTTGAAAGTCCGATGTTCTAACCACTATGCCACTGTGCCCCAGAAAAACAAAGTGCTAAGAATGGGACAAATCAAATTCACTCCCACTTGGTATTTTTATGTCTATGCGACAATATTGTGACAATATTGAGCAGCATACTCACATTTCACATCACAATCAAGCTCTCTCATTTGGTCCAGCAACTTGCTGCGCTGAAACAAGTAGTCTATTTTATTTCTCTGCGAGTGCATGCATGCATGTGTGCGTGCCTGCGCGTGTGCATGTACATGCATATATATATATATATATATATTTATAAAATCATATAATTCTGGATCAGTTATTTTTTGTGAGATAGCCAGACAGCTGCAGTGACCTATGCTGTAACTTAAAAAACTGTTATTTGATGAGTACTAAGGCCTATTACACTTTAATTTGCACCAGTGATGAAATCACTGAATGTGTATAGGCAAGAAAAACCAACAAGTTCAGATATAATAAATACTTTGATGCACTAGGCATATTCATACACAATTCATCATGGTAAAATATTTACCATTTCTTCAATGGGCGACCCATCGAATTGGTACAGCCTCTCCACGTCTTCTAGTAGAGCCAACTCCCTACACACAACACATGGATTATCAAAATATGTCACACATGATGAACACAGATAACACGTTACACATTTAGAGCCACCTCCCTACACACAACACATGGATGAACACATTTCGAGCCACCTCCCTACATACAACACATGGATGATCAAAACATGTTCTGCAGCGTCAAAATATCTTTTCGTTCAAATTCTTGGAAAGAGAGAAAGTATGCAGTGCACAGTTAGTGACTCACCTTGCCTGTAAATGGCTGTGTAAAGTGTGATAATGTGCACGAATATCATCAACGACATTCATAATTCCTTGCCTAACCTGCGGCACAGCTTTACACAGGGCCTACAATGGCAGAGCAAAGATATAGCCAGCAATGATGCATGCAGTAGCTTATTCCATCAAACCCACACAAAGACACACTGTGCACAGTACTTCGCTTTGATAAAACGTAGCAAAAAGGACAATGTTTCCAAACACACAGTTTTCATGGGGTCTTTGTGGCAACTACTGAACATGAAAATTCAACATCAGGATTCACGATGTAGTATACAGTTAAGGATTGTCCACAAAAAATACTAATGCACAATATTTTTGGCAAGATGAACAACATAGTTCTTATACACCATGCAGAAAATACACTACAAAATTTCATTCCTTTGCCAAAAATAGATGCACACAAAGATACAACAATTTACTATATTGCTCCTACAAATACATTTCCTGCAAAGCAGTGATAACAATTTACTTTGATTGTGATTGCAATACTTCTACTAAATATATAAAATTTACCTTGTCGGACTTTACGAGTCTTTTGAGGACTAGGCTGGCAGTTTGGACGACTGGCTCAAGATCATCTAGGGCCCGTTTGTTCTGTTAAAAATGCGAGAAATTCACTACCACATCAACACCCACATGCAGTAATAATTGATGAATCAGCAGAAAATAAGCTTTGCTTCTTATCAAGTGCTTCTTATCAAGTGCTTAGGGTTACTATTGAAAGCATTGCTAATATTTAACTTTTGCTAAAGGCAAAAAGTGTGGCATTAAATTCACGCAGCTGACTAGTAGTTTTATATGTGCTTAACTAATTTCTTCATCAGCATCAGTAATGATGAAATTCCATCATAAACGAGCCTTACATCCACCATGAAGCACTTTTTCCAGATACCAATATTCTGTAAAAGTTATTTCATAGTCCACCCCAACATTATGAACAAACCCGTTTTATGGCCAAAATCATGTCTAGGAAATTGCAAGGTTACCAAACCGTGTACGTGGCAACTTTTACTATATTATCAGGTGAACAACATTGTATTTAAGTTCTGCTCTTTAATCTTGTTAACCGATTGTGATTGACTTTATAACGCAACCAAATAAATGTAATATAAATGTAATCACACACACCTTCTGCATTCAAAGTGGACAAACAAACTCTTAAACATAATTGGGATGCTGAATGAAAACATATTTATTGTCCAGCTGTATTTCAACTTCTTCAAGCACTCTACCCACTTTACTTATACGACCAGGAACGTGATCACACTAACTTTCTGTTCCATGGCTGTGATTGCATGTTCCCGGTGTTCGCCCATGATCACACAATGGGAGCAGATGGCAACGTGATCATCCTCACAGAAATACTCGATTGGTCGATTATCGTGCTTACTGCACGTGCTAGGTACAACGTAGCTGCTGCAGGGGAAAAACATGTCATTTCAATACAGAGTGTGGTTGCTCATTGATAGTCGACTGCCACATACAGATAATTTTTCATGTGTTTAATACAAATAAGGCACATAAAAGCTTAGTCCAAGAAAACTACTAAACACAGTTACTTGAATAAACTATTAACTATTAACAAAGTTTCTGTGAAGTAAATAACATGTCAAATGCAACAGATCAGGAAACCAGAACGTCGATCCATTCACGGGTATTAACTTCTCATCATGCAAGGGGCACTAAACGCTCACTAACAATAAGTTTAACTATAAAGAAAACCAATTCTTCCAAATCCAATGGATCAAAGTGAGCAAAATGTCAGCATAAGAGAACCAATTTGATGAGTGTACTTTTATGACAACTGCTTGGTATAGGTACCTGCTATCATCAGTTAGTGGCTGCGCCTGGTGCTTCCGCAATACCTTCGAGGCTTTGTGAACCTAGCAAAAATTATCAGAGATCAGTGCATCAGCCAGCAGCAATCACTATCTCATATCAGATAGCATATAACCTGGAATATTTACCTAAATTTTACATCATATTCATACCACCACAATAACAAGGAAAACATGTAATTTCTTATTCAGGCAAGCACCATAAGTGTTGTCCCTCATAATAATTTTCAGAGGTCTCATGATCACTTGAGCTACAAATTGAATCGGCTCAAATAAAATTGTGCACACATAAAAAACATATATTTTAAGGGTAAAAATTTGCACCCTTCTTTCATGGACTGTATGCTACATAAAGTGGAATATGGCAGATTTGCCTGAAACTTTTATGGTTGACTGACCTTTTCAAAGCAGAGACTACACATGTTACATTCACACTTGAGACACTTGCATGTGGCTGGACGTGATCCACACTCGCCACATAACTCTGTTGACAAACCAAAACATCTTAGTAATGTATGTCTCTGTATACCTGATCAAGGTCATTTAATTGTTTAAAGCTTCCTCCTAAATTCTATTGCTTAATTCTCATTTTAAACTCATTTCACGAAAAATCTATAGACATTTGTTATTTAGTTTTTATAAAATCAAACTATTACATTATTTTTTACTGGATCCAGTCGAAATTCTAAAAAAAAATTCAAAAGTGGCTCTTCCTCTATATAATAATACAGAGTTGTATGACAAGGTTTTTCACACTGTCACAAGTTTCCCGATCTAATGATTGAAGTCAATTCTTTCAATAAAAGTATGTGCTCTTCTAGTAAACTGACAGCACATATTACTTAATCTATTCATGCACTACAGATTTAAACATCAACAAACCTATTCACAATGGGCTAAATGAATTGAGGATGGATTGCGCACATTTTTGCTAACATCCGAATCAATAGGGTATGTCTTACAAGAGTGTGTGATAGTTGACACAGTTATCTGCAACAAGTGAAGATACTAACTACAACCAAAGCAGCCCTGACCTTTCTCTGGTTGTTTGGCCTTGTAGGAGTCTTTCCTTCTGGGTGCCTGTATCATGCCCAGTGTCTGTAGCTTCAGGTCATCTCTGCCCACAAAAACAAGTCGGTTATGACAACATCAACTACTCTACCAGCAAGCTATCCAGTTAATAAGGCACGCATTAATTTGCTCAACAGCACAAAGCATTGGGTTACCATGACAACCTAGTAGCAATAAGACTCGACTATGTTACCATGACAACCTAATAGCAATGGCACGTGACTGTTATAGTGACAACCAAATAGCACTGATTTACTGGAGCAGTGAGACTTGACTTATGTTAACATGACAACCTAACAGCAATGACACTTGACTGTTACCACGACAACCTAACAGCAATGACTTACTGGTGCAATGAGACTTGACCATGTTACCATAACAACCCAACAGCAATGACACTTGACTATTACCATGACAACCTAATAGCAATGACTCACTGGTGCAGTGAGACTTGATTATGCTACCATAACAACCTAACAGCAATGACACTTGACTGTTACTATGACAATATAAAGCACCAGCACTTGACAGCAATGACTTACTGGTGCAGTGAGAGACTCCTGTTGACAGCGAGTAGTCCCAGCATGTAGATGTCTGGCCACAGTCCCTTTGTGCTCTCGTTTACTTTCAGAGTTGTTGATGCCTACACAGAGAGACAGGGAGATAGTTTCAGACAGATGTTGTAGCATGTTTCTGTTGTGGATTTTGTTACACTGACCATTGTTGTTGAAGGAAACATGTGATCACGCAAATCAGGAGAAGTTCAATAAAACTGAAGAAATTATTTATAATTCCAACACTTCAACATCAGAAGATGATATCTACATAACTTATCTATAATAAATAAACATATAAATAATAATGATTTACAAAACTTAAGATTGTTTTTTTCTTCTCTTATTTAAAACATTGAGCAAGGATACAGAAGGAAATGTGACTCTACTTTGACTCAGTTTTTAACAATTCTTCAAAATCAAAACCAACATCTACATATGCTGTGTATGCAATGCATGTAAGCTCGCCCGCACTGCAAGAGCAACATCGCCCGCACTGCAAGAGCAACATCGCCCGCACTGCAAGAGCACCATCGCCCGCACTGCAAGAGCACCATCGCCCGCACTGCAAGAGCAACATCGCCCGCACTACAAGAGCTACATCGCCCGCACTACAAGAGCAACATCGCCCGCACTATAAGAGCAACATCGCCCGCACTGCAAGAGCAACATCGCCCGCACTGCAAGAGCAACATCGCCCGCACTACAAGAGCAACATCGCCCACACTACAAGAGCAACATCGCCCGCACTGCAAGAGCAGCATCGCCCGCACTACAAGAGCAACATCGCCAGCACTGCAAGAGTGACATCATTTGTTATTTCACACATTTCACTTAAATTTGCTAACAACATTTTATACACATACCTAATTTGTGGATTATACCACAGCAATAGACATCCTTGTCATCTACTAGACTAACTAGAATATCTGATGACTGGTAGATTTCTCTAAGACCTGGCAGTTGCCCTTCTTCAGTGACCTCACCTGACATGTCGGGCACGTGATACTGGACTTATGTGCCTTGGCGAGTCTCGTCAAACATCCCTCACAGAATGTGTGGCCACAGTGCAGCAGCAGGGGCATGCGTGGTCCATGTGGGCGCACTGGGTCTACAAGCATACAGATATATTAGGGTTTGGGGCCTTCAATGTGACAACATTGGGGTGCCTTTTGGGAAACAGCTATCAATGTGGAAAATCATTTGTAACATTCAAGGACACATATTTCACTTGTGCAATCCACTGGGAAAATCATAACACTTTTGTGTGCTACTTTTGTAGGTTGTTGCATGTTGTTGATTAATGCAATAAGTTGTTGACTGTGGCGTAGTCATGTAGGTGCTTAGCCAATAAGCTAATTAATGCATGCATGTATTAGGAAGTTAATAAATTGCTCACCTAAATATGTTAAATTAATTTAGGCGAGCGATTTGTTATTTTTTTACTGTGTGGTGGTGCCACCATTCTCATTCAGATTCTGTTGTTATGTCGCCATGAAATTTTAATTGGTACTTGTTGGCGCTATAACATTTGTACAATGCAATAAATGTTTACTTTAGTAAGCCCCATACATTGCAATTGGTGAAACGGTTTTGAATTGTAACATGTCATCGATCACTGTAGGCATAGCCTAGGCAAGGCCAGTGACAGTATATTGTGCCCGGGCCGTGCCTGTGACAGTGCACTGTTCGATTTCTCTCAGGCGGTTTGAAAGCTCAAACTCGGTGCACAAAATATAAATTCGTCATCCGACATAATTCACTGCCAGCTAATCCTGTATATAGTGGTATGGCTATCTTGGTGGTATCCCCACTTCTGCATCAGATCTCTGTTGCAAACAACACCAGTCCTATTACTGGCTACTTCTGGCAGGGACTCTTCAAGACTTCACTGTCCCAGTGTCAGGGTCAAGTGACAGCGAAGTCGTGATTGCAGGTGCATTGACCGATCATCTACTCTGCAGCTGTGTGGTTTACCATCCAGGGGCTTAACAGCTGTGTGGTTTACCATCCAGGGGCTTAACAGCTGTGTGGTTTACCATCCAGGGGCTTAACAGCTGTGTGGTTTACCATCCAGGGGGGTAACAGCATGAAGGATGGTATTCCCTCTTGGGTGCTGGCTCATGTTGGAATAGGGGTGGCGAAAGAATTTATATCAGGTTTTACACAATGTCTACTTTTTTATTTTTGTTGTTGCCATTTTGAATGTGTCGCTGTTTTGGTTTGTTGACTTTTATAACCAATAATTTTTGCCATTTTAACCAATACTTGTCACCTTTTTTTTACCAATACTTGTCACCATATTAATCAATAAATGTTGCAGTTTTTACTTGACGTGTCAACGTTTTGACCAAGTTTATCGCCATTTTGATTAGTCATCGTTTTGGACCTGTCATTGTCTGGTTGTCACTGTTTTGGATCTGTCTCTGTTCTGACAAGTACCCAAAAAAATTAGATAAGAATGACATTTAATTGTAATAATTTGAGCCAGGTTTGTAAAGGATTAGCTCCTTCTCATAGTCGAGTAGTGGTGCATACCTCAAACAGGTCGCAAACATGGGCTTAGCTGAAAAAGTCCAACCTGGCCCATGGCCTGGGTGACTTAGGCTTAGCTTAGCCTTAGCAGCAAAACATGGAACTCTATGACATGAGGGCAGGACCGTGAGAACTCGATTGATGCCTCTTGGCGTTTATTTGGAAAGTTAGACAAATCTTTTCCTCTGTGATAACGTTAACCTGACAAAGGGTGATGCTGATTTTATTGTTGATGTGTTTATACGATGGGTAACTGCAGGGAACATGTCAGCTTTTACAAATTCGGGGGAACATAGAATAGATTCGTAGCTAGCTTAAAGTGTGTAATAACAACTGCACGCAAACCTTTGGTGCCAAATATCTGCGAGCAGTTTGGGCACGTGGGTGTCTCTTGCATTTTCTTAGCCCTTTTTCTGATGTCATGCAACAAAAACAGATTTCTTAGTGTTCAAAGACTTGCGTAACCCCATCGAAGCCAAGCATGTCACTCGTGTGATGTCATCGATTTTTGCGTACTTCTATATTTAGATACCGTACGTTTTCCTGGTTGGATTTAGAACCAAGCGTTTTGTAGCTCCGAATCTATGACTATGTTGTATAAATTGTCAAGCGCTGAAAGTATCTTTATTTTTCTGGAGATCTCATGATTTGTTTCGTACTAATTTCTAGTATGTGGCAAGGATTTATGTAGATGCGATGCAGTGCTGTAATTATTATATAAAAAAGTGTGTAAGTCAGAGGTGCCAACTCTACCGCTTTGGTGGTATATCTACCGCTTTTTCGTTAATTTTAGGATTATCTACCGATCTACCGCTTTGGTTCTGAAATCTACCGCCAAATTTATATTTTTTGGGAACAATTCGTGGTCACCAGATAGGCCTACTTCGTTACAGGGTCAGATAGAGTTCAGTGGGTCAGCGGCTAAAAACCGGAGACACCTCTGAAATAACTTCTGCCATATATTTTGTTGCGTTCAATTACATCGACGATTCTGATTGGCCAAATTTTTTAACATTTCGCGAGTGATCGTTCTTGCGACACCGATTGTGAAACAAAATGTCTACCTCTCGGAAGAAAGCGCGTTACCGCAACAAATTCAATTCAGAATGGTCCGCGGAATTTCCGGGTATCGTGAAATGCAATATGAGTGCAGAAAAAGCGCGGTGTATCTACTGTAACACAGAGTTCGGCATTGGGCACGGCGGGCGAAGCGACTTGAAGCGCCATGTGGAGCGAGAAGCCCACAGCAGTGCAGTTGCGGACGCGAAAAAAGCTGACAGGCAAGTAAGGCTTTCAGATATGCGCTGTCCGCCGAGGGCAAATGCTACACTTGACGAAGGCGGAAGCCTTGTGGTGCAAGTTTATCACAGAACATAACTTGCCATTTGCGGTGTCGGATTGTTTCTGTGAATTGGTCCCTATCGTGTTTACGGACAGCTCCATCGCCAGCAAATTCGCTTGCCGTCGGACGAAGACCGCAGCGGTGGTGACGGAAGCATTGGCCCCAGACGAGATCAAGAAGACAGTCCAATACGCGAATGAGGGGCCTGTGACTTTGATGTTAGATGAGTCAAACAAACGAAACAATGATAAAGGTTGCGCTATTCTACTCCGCATGGTTAATCCTGTGAGCGGTCTCGTTCAGAATAGGTTTCTGGACATGCCCATCTGCAACAAAGCTGCTGGTGCAAATCTATTTGCCGCGGTCGATGAATCCATGCAGTAAGTAGGCTACTCTACCCATGCAGTAAGTAGGCTACTCTACCCATGCAGTAAGTAGACTACTCTACCCATGCAGTAAGTAGGCTACTCTACCCATGCAGTAAGTAGGCTACTCTACCCAAGCAGTAAGTAGGCTACTCTATCCATGCAGTAAGTAGGCTACTCTACCCATGCAGTAAGTAGGCTACTCTACCCATGCAGTAAGTAGGCTACTCTACCCATGCAGTAAGTAGGCTACTCTACCCATGCAGTAAGTAGGCTACTCTACCCATGCAGTAAGTAGGCTACTCTACCCATGCAGTAAGTAGGCTACTCTACCCATGCAGTAAGTAGGCTACTCTACCCATGCAGTAAGTAGGCTACTCTACCCATTATTATTATTTTATCTCATACAAAAAAGTTTAGGCCATCGACAAGAAGCACGACTGTGTGTGCCGCATGCAAGATAAACAGTGGTGTACCATGCCAACAACTCAATGTCAGTGAGCAGCTTCTACGTGATGTTAGAGCTGCTGCAAGTAAGCGCAATAATGACTTGCGAGTTGTGAGGGAAGAAGCGGCTGCAGCTGCCAACGAGGTTGCAGTCGGGTCAGATGATGAGAGTGATGACGATTGGCTGTAGAGTTAGTTAGTATGATATCTGCTCCCTTTGGTTATTGTATGTTATTTTGTTGCATAAATTTGTTTTACATTCTTTTCTCCTGATCCTTTCTTTTCAACAACTTTGGTATTTGTCATTGCGAGTGGATAGTTTCAAACACATTATTCTGCTGACTGCCTGTTGAGGCAACATGATATCTTGGGGGTAATTTTTTTTATTTTCCAAAAAAATTTAATTTAAAATTATATCACAAAGACAAATTAGGCTACATAATTACTCACAAAATAGGCTACAGAATTACTCAGATTGCAGTATTTGCAATCTAGATTTTCAAAATTTTCCGGACCCCCTCCTTTGCCGCCTCGCTTCGTGAGGCTACGCTCCACGAGGATACGCTCCGCGCATGCCGCGCGTTGTCTACCTCCTTCACCACCTTCCAGGAGGTAGATCTACCTCCTCCAGTATATTTCTACTTGGCCCCTTTGGTAAGTAAACAAATTAATATCACAACTTCACAATCTTTTCTATCCCTCGTAGCGCCATCTCGCGAATAATCTCATCGTGTAATTTTGCCACTATTGTCGCCAGGTAGCGCTGAGCTTTAACAACGAGAGCGCCATTTAGTCTGACCGTTTTTATCTGGGACTGTGCTCATAACCAGCGATTTTACAATGTTTTGGGTTTTATATATAAACACATTTATACATTTCAGCTTAATCTTAGCTTATAAGTTAAACAACCCAAAACTGTTTATTTGATAAAAATATCGTTATTACATACAAAGATATTGCGATTTTAATATGGTAACCATTCGAAAAAAAATGTGTATCGTATACAGCCACAATACTCTCATTTTTGTGTTTTTTTCAATAAAATTAATATATGATTAAAATGGCTTAATTTTGTTATGTGTATATATATATTTATAAAATTAATATATGATTAAAATGGCCTAACTTTTTATGTGTATATATATATTTTAATAATTTGTTCAAGAGTTGCAAGCACATTAAGTAGGGTCACCAATATGCATAGTCCAGTCATGTATCATTAGTAGTAATTCAGTTAATGCAATTACTATGTCAATATTGGCTAATATGTGTGCGTGAAGTCAACTGACCAACACATTTTGATAAAAGGCCATGATTATGTAGATATTTGTATAATTTGTTCAGGATTTACAAACTCGTTAACCAGAGTGATAAATATACATCACACTCATTCATGACTCAGATGATGCAATTAATAAGTCAATATTGGCTAATTAACGCGCAAACTCAACAGGCAACACCTTTTGATAAAAGGCCATAACTTTCATGATTATGAAGATATTTGTATAATTTGTTCAGGGTTTACAAACTCATTAAACAGGATCATAAAATATACATCATAGTCATTTCATTAGTGAAATTATGCAATTAATAAGTCAATATTGACTAATTAATGCACAAACGCAACAGGCCAACACCCTTTCATAAAAGGCCATAACTTCCATAATTATGAAGATATTTGTGTAATTTCACCACATTAAGTAGGGTCATAAATATACATTAGTTATTTAGCATTAATGATTCAATTAATAAGTCAACAATGGCTAATTAGCATGCTATCACAACAGACCAATGCATTTAATACAAATCTATAACTTCCATGATTATGAAGATATTTGTATAATTTTGGTACAGCCTGAGCTTTCTTTCCCTGCTAAATAAAATCATATATATAAAGAACACCAACATATTCTTGCATGGTAACTATGGTGAAATAATTGTTGGAGAAATATATTCTAATTGGTTTTCCATATAGAGTGATTTTTTAAAAAGAAAACAATGCCATTGTGTAAATATAACACCATTTAGTATATATTCTGATATTTTGTACATGTACAGTACACTGCAGGCACAGTACAGCAATATTTACATTTCATTCACTACTTCATAAAATAATGTTTCCGTGTGGAATGGATGACTGCGGCAAGATTCTACATTATTCCACCTGGGAGCCAAGTGCATGACGTTTGTTCACAGTACACTGTATGCTGGGTGTAGCAATATTCACAGTTAACTGTCATCATTGTCATAAATCCATGATGTTATTCCATTTAGGAGCCAAGTGCATGACGATTGTTTACAGTACACTGTATGCTGCGTGTAGCAATAGTCACTGTTCACTGTTTCATAAATCCTTGATGGTGATGTATGTCAATGTTCACAGTACACTGTATGCTGAGTGTAGCCAAATTCACAGTCATAGTCTCATATTTCCTGTAATAAAAAAACAGTCATGTATCATATATATGAAATTACATCTCAACCAATAAAGTATATATTTAAAAAATAATATGTTATGTTAATATATTGTTACTACTACTACTACTACTACTACTACTACTGATAATAATAATAATAATAATATATATATATATATATATATATATATATATATATATATATATATATATATATATATATATATATATATATATATATATATGTATATATATATATATATATATATATATATATATATATATATATATATATATATATATATATATATATATATATATATATATATATATTATATATAACACTCCCAACGCACGCACACCACACACACGCATATATGCAGAGGCGTGCACCGCAACCATGCACAAATATAAATGAATAAACATAATATTATTGGCACATTTCACAGTTTACCGCCGACATTTTGTCACTCTTTAAATTTAATCCGTCATGAAAATAAGACTGTGGAAATTATATTTAAGATACGTGTAAGACTGTACCTGTAACACAGATATGTGTGGCGCCGGAAACTACAAGGCCGTGATGACATCTGGGACTCGGTAAGTCCTTCAACCACAGCCATTTTCCTTCGTCCAAATTAGAGGTTACATAAACCACTATGATTTTACTGACATATTTATAAGAATATGGTTAGAAAATGCAGTCGTTTTTAATATTATACACATATCTGTAGATTGGATTTTGCGTTCATCACTAATTCACAAAACCGAAATCAGACATTAATTTCTTATCCACTGTCTCCTGTTGTGTTTTACCTAGACCATACCATATCGAGCACCTTTTTCATTAATAACCGTTGAAAGATGGCGCAGCTCTTAGAGTTTCTAATGTTAGCGGGCAAATTGTTCCAAAGAGTAGCCGCTGCTTTGGCGAACGTGCGATCACCGAATGTGGCTGTTCTAACTCGAGGCACAGTCTATGTGATGGTCGATTCGGATCGTAGTGAGAGTGTTGGTCTGTAAATGGATAGCAGATCACTCAGGTAATCCGGTGCTTGGTGGTGGATAGCACAGAAAGTTTGCGACATGATCTTATATTGTATTCGGCAGTGAACCAGTGTAGCCAGTGTAGCTCCTTCAGAATGGGAGTGGTGTGCGAGCAGCGACTGGTTCTTGTGATCATGCACGTGCATGCGTTCTGCAGATGTTGCATTCTCGCAAGCCGATTCACGGTCAGACCATGCAGTAGAGAATGCAATAATCGAGTCTTGATGTCACAAGAGCATGAACAAATGTTTTCGATGAATCATGAGACAGGTATCAACGGATCCTTCCGATATTTCTGAGGTGGTAATATCCAGTTCGGCATACGGAGTTCACGTGCTGGGTCATACTTAGATGTTGATCGTATATAACCCCAAGATTACGGACGGAGGATGATTGTAGTTGATGTTGTTCTCCGACCCAAACAGCTATGTTTGGCAACGATTTCAATCCATGTTTGGATGTGAACAAGATCACTTACGTCTTCTCGTCATTCAGTTTGAGCATGTTTTGCGTAAGCCAAGTACAAACATCTTTGATGCAGTCGTTCAGACGGGCGATGCTGTTTATCGCTCTTCGGGGTCGTTGTTCATGAATGAGTCGTATAACTGGGTGTCATCAGCATAAAAGTGCACATCTAGTTGATGATGCCTGATCCAATTGGCCATGTATATAGCGAGTACAGTTTCGGGCCTAGCACTGATCCTTGTGGGACGCCATACTCAAGTAAGACATCGGCTGAGGCGCCATCACCAATGATGACTTGTTGGTTTCGCTCTCGCAAGTAAGATGCCATCCATTTCAGGGCATCGCCGGAAATGCCATGTGTGTTCCAGACGCTCGATAAGGATGGAGTGATCGATAGTGTCGAACGCCGCCGAGAGATCTAAAAGAACAAGTGCAGCAACTCGTCCATTGTCAAGTGCTTCGAGGATGTCGCTTTGTATTTTGATGAATGCCGTTTCAGATGAATGTTGCCTACTGTAGGCAGACTGCGATGGTTCGTGCAGATTGTTTTCTCGCAGATATTGTTCAAGGTGGGTGTCAACAACTTTTTCGATTATTTTGGAGACGAATGGTACGTTCGACACTGGTCGGTTTTTGTTTAATATGTCAGGGTCAAGAGATGGTTTCTTCAGGCATGGTCTAATGTGGGCACGTTTCAGCTCGACAGGCACGTGTGATGTTTCGAAAGACCTATTCACAATAGCAACTATTATCGGTGCTAGTTCACTGATGCATGATTTAAGCAGCCAAATTGGAATAGGATCTAGGTTGCAAGACTTGTAGGGTGAAGATTCGATGATGCCTATGATCTCTTCATTCGTCATCGGGGCAAACGAATCAAGTGTCACCAGTACATCACCGTCCAATGGCGTCACGAGACCCGGAGTGTCCTCAGGACACAGAGAGTCGCGAATCGTTGATATCTTTGTAGTGAAAAAATCTGAAAAGTCACGAGTTGAACGTCTGACGTGTGGCTGGGCAACAAGCAGCCTCTGTTGTTTCCTATCAGCGTGTTCACAGTCCGAAACATCGCCTTAGTGTCGGGTCGACAGTGCTCGCGTCGACATTGTTATAGTTGGTTATTAGCTCATGGAGAGGTGCCTCAACATCGAGTAGGTTATTGTTTTGATGGATGCACTCTTTGAATGAGTTAACATTGATCGCACGTAGCTTTCGAAATGTCACGATCTTTCGATTTGGACGTGGTTTCAACATGTGTGCAGAAAACGATATCGCATAATGGTCACCAGATATATTGCCAGCTTTATCACATCAAGCCGTATCAGTCACTTCTAGGTTGTCGGTGATGTTATCAGAGTCTTTTGTTATCACAACGTCAAGAGTGTGGCCTTTTTGGTGGGTGGGTCCATTCACGTGCTGTCTGAGTCCGCAGGTGGAGAGCGAATCTTTAAACCTGCATGCGTCCGTGTTGGAGTCCGAGTCAAGATGAAAGTTTACATCTCCGACGATGATGCTGTCGGTATGATCAGTGGTCATGGGCTCAACAAAAGATATCCACTCCCGAAAAAAAACGCTTGTTTTGAACCCGCACTGATTGGACGTCGGCGGACGGTATACGACAATAAAACGAATGGTTGCACCATAATGTTCGGCTCGACAGTCAATGTACTCGAAGTGTGATGTTAATATGATGATAATATTGTCATTGACAGTCCGGTTTTAAAAATAATTCCAACGCCACCACCTGTTCTGCTGTTATTTCGTGGGACGTGATGGAATTCATACTTATTTCTTTAATGCAGTTAGCATCAATGTCACTACCGAGCCACGTCTCTGTGATACACATGATATCGTAGTCATGCGTCGTGATATAGTCAGCAATGGAAAGTGTTTTATTCTTCACTGATCGGGTGTTCAGGTAGCCTACATTGATGTTGTGGCATTCATTTATATGGTGTATGTGACCAAGCCAATGTAGCCATCTCTGTTTTAGAATGCTGCTTAGTGGAGTTGAGTTGCAGCGTTGTAGGATTTCCAGGTTGGTAATTTTGTCTTGCCATTTCACGCAAAGGATAGTACGTAGGCAACGTAGGTGGAAATTGTTAAATTTCAGCTCCTGTTTATGATAGGTAGTCCAGGTCTCTGCACCATACAAAAGAATGCTGAGCATGCATGTATGATATACTTTCAGTTTTGTATATAATATCAGGCTCGGACCAAACTCTTTTTGAGAGTCTTCCAAAGGATGTTGCATTACCTAGTTTTGCGTTAAGTTCCTTGTAAAGTGTGAAATTGTTGGACGTAATGGAGCTTAAGTAGGAAACGTTATCCATATTTTCGAGTGCTTCATCATTGAGAGTGATCTTGGCTACTTGAGTCCCGTGGCTTGTGATGACAGTCTTTTTGACACTGATTTTGAGGCCAAACGCTGAGCAAGTATTGGAAAAACTGTCCATGATAAACTGCAGCTGTTCCTCGGAATGAGAGCAGAAGGCAGCGTCATCTGCATATATGGCCTTGTACACATGTAGCCTTCAGGCATGATGTAGAAAATAAATTGGCAAAAATAGATACAAGAGCACCAAAGTGAGAAGAGCTATCATCGCCAACGACGACGCCGATCTGCTTTGTGCACTGGCCAAGTGCGACAAGGTCGGACCTCTAGAACACTTGTTAAATCTTGTTAAATAAAACATGACAGCAAGAGTTTTATACATGTCAGGAGTAAACAAAACGCACGAGACAAGGTCGGACCTCTAGAAAACAGTTCTGGAAATTTAATATCACAAGGGTTTTTATAGCGGAACACCTAAGTGTTTATTTCAGTTCAGTGTTTACCAGAGAGTTGGTTACCAGTTCCATACGCAGAATTTCAGGATGCTAAATTGGACTATTTAGGACACTAAATTGTAACTCCAGAAATTGTAGCTAAGAAAATAAGGCAATGAAGAATAATAAATCACTCGGAGTGGATTCATCTCAACATGGATTCCTAAAAGCGAGGTAAAGCTTAACAAATATGTTATTTTTTTGAAGAAATCACTAAGTGGATATATGAGGGATCGCCGGTATATATTATCTACTTAGATTTTCAGAAAGCATTTGACAAATTGTCACTTCTAAAATACTACTTAAACTAAAATCCCATGTTATCGGGGATGACATAATTGACTGGATAGAACAATGGCTGACTGACAGAAGACAGCGTGTTGTAGTAGATGGAGAGGTTTCAAACTGGAAATAATTTTTTATTGGGATACCACAACGATCAGTATTAGGACGTTTATTATTGTTAATATATATCAATGACTTGGACAATAATATAACAAGCAATGTACTTAAATTTTCGTATGACACAAACATGTTTCGAAAGGTTTACACTGATGGTGATAAACCGTATTTACAAAACGATGTAGACAAATTAGTTAAACGGTCTGTAAAATGGTAATGTTATTAAATTTCTGGAAATGTAAATGCCTACATACACCACACAGGAACTTGAATATAAAGTATAATATGGGAGATACTGTTCTAGGTACTACTGTAAAAGAAAAGGACCTAGGAATAACAATAAGTGCTGATATGGACAGTGTGGGATTGCAGCTTCAAAGGGTAATAAAATTCATAGGTTGATTAGAAGAAACACAACATGCAAGGAAACATTGCTAATTATACCTCTGTATCAAGCAATAGTTAGACCTCAGTTAGCCTAGAATACTGTATACAAACTTGGATACACTATCGTAAGGATATAGAAACGTTTGAACGCATTCATAGGAGACCAGCTAAATTTATTCAAGAAATGAGATACCTTAGTTATGGAGAACGCCTGAAAGAATGTAGTTTAACAACTCTAGAGAAAATGCGGTTAAGAGGAGATCAGACTGAAGTTTTAAGATATTGAATGGGTATGAAAATATTGATAGAAATGTGTTTTTCTCACTCAAGAAAGATAACAGAACTAGAGGACATGAGGTAAAATTAGTAAAGGATCAGTGCAGATTGGATATCAGAAAGTACTCGTTCTCACAGAGGACAATAAAATTAAGATTAACAAACTTTAATAACAACCAAGAATTTAGGAATCCATATGTAGTATGTACTACAACCACAGCTACTAATACAATGTCTACTTTACACAAAAACAACAAAAAATACTGAAACAGCAAAAACCACAAAACAACTTGAACCAATAAACAACAACCGGTACTGTGCAGGTTGACCCTGATCTGTCAGCTGAACTATAACTTGCATAAAACAAAACACATATTATAATGATGACCAACACACAAGTGTGTCAACAGCATTCACTGTACTGTGGAATACAAAACAGCCATACAGGTGGTGTCACAAGGTAAACACTACCTATGGCTATTTTTCCTAAAAGCAGCATCCACTGTACTGTGGATTAACAGAATAATAGTTTATGTACTATGCACATCAAACATTACAATATTACAACTATTGCATCCACTATTCTGTGGATTACCAAAATATCATTAGAAACTATAAAATGTTGTGCTTGTAAAATAGGGCGTAAGGTATCCACATTACAATTTGTTAACTGTCACTGAAACGTGGCCTAAATAGTGTCACTATCTATGTACTATGCACACCAAACATTACATTATTACGTTATTTATGTAGATTTCGAGATAACTCTTTTATTCTGTGTGAACCAAATGGAACGTGCAGGCCTACTGAGATTAAATAGGTCACCGTCGGACTTACAGATAGCAAACACGATCGAATGATCTTTTATGTCGGCAATAAGTAAACCAATGGGGATATCACTGTTTATATCATTGGTAAATATATTATCACTAAGTGTTGCAGACACTTTCGAACTTTTGATTGGCTTAGTAATTATTGGGTACCAAGGTTGAACATCAAATCGAGAAAATGTTTCGTACCGCTGCGCGTGTCATGCTTCAATAAATCTATATTGATATCTGACCCAGATGCTCTATATACGCAAGCAATTACCACATTTTATTGTTAAGTCAATTATAACACATTCAAACACACCGTTGGCAGCTGTAGACTTATTTGATATAATAGAACAACTTATATAATGTTTGATGTACAGTGCCACACCAACGCACTGCTTGTGATCCCCTACACTATGATAAGATGTGTAACCTGGTAGTTGAAACCAGGTCGTTTGATCACTTTCAGCGCACGTTTCAGAAAATAATAACAATGATGACGAAACAGTTAAACGCAACAAAACATAGAGTTCCACCACAAAGAGTGTTCAAAAAAGTTTACAGCCTAGCAAGAGAGTCTTCACTTTGATACTTTGCTTTAGTGTTCTGACCAAATACCTGTATTTCCTAACTATGGCAGTTGTACCCTCCCTCTGTACGTTATTTGTCCCACCTAAAACATATCCACCCTTGCCCGAACCCACGATGTTTTCTACCCTCTCAGTTATCGCCTCTATTTTGGCCCTAGGCAAGCAAACTACCACGTCATCTTCGTTGTTTAAGACTATGTCAGTCTTCCTAACTATTGAGTCCCCCACAAACACCCTCGCTCTCTTTCTCACCCCCTCTATCATTGCCTCGGAATAGCTCTTCCAATGGATCCCCTCCATCACATTCTGTGTGCAGCCTTGTCGCTTGGTGGCTCTCTCTCCCTCTCCCTCTCCCTCTCCCTCTCCCTCTCCCTCTCTCTCCCTCTCTGTCTCTCTCTCTCTCTCTTTCTCTCTCTCTCTCTCTCTCTCTCTCTCTCTCTCTCTCTCAGTCATCAACCTGTCACCTTTCCCTCCCGTCTCCTGGCTAACTTGCGCTCCCGTCACCTTCCCTCCTGACACCTTCCCTCCCGTCTCCCTCACTCCCATCAACTTAACTATCGTCTCCTCCCCCCCCCCGACTCCTTCGCTACTGTCCCCCCACTCCCATTTCCTTCGATCCATTTATTTTCCCTCCCATATATTTCCTTCTCGTCTGCCTGGTGGCCTCTACCAGCCGTTTGCCCGGCGCCGTCACAAAATTTTAATTAATCTGATTGCTACGTTAGCCTTGAATAAGGCTGTTTTTGTGTTCAAAAGAACACTGTGTCTTTTCTACAAAGCTCGCACGAGCAAAAAAATCCTTCACAAGACAATTGTACGGTCTTTATAAGACACTCGGAGTTCTGTTGTAGAACAGTGGTTAGACCAATGCACAAATACAATCGGGCATTGCAACACGTATAACAGCTGACTCATTCCTTTGTGAAACACATTAGATGCACTCATCAGATTACAGCTAATTCTCTATTTATAATTCTGCATAAAGCATTTCCACTGGCTGGTATCTGATCCTGAAACGGCTCGAATAATTGGGTAGGTAAAGCTTCAGTTGAGAAGAAAAAACCCTACGGGCACTAATTGTATCTAAGTCTGAGCTACTGAACTCGTATGCACCTACCCACAACCTTCGGTGTGCTGATCTGCGTCGGCCAGTAGAGCGGCGCTACAAACTAGAGGGCTACGGCAGACGTACTTTCTCGGTGTCCGGACAGTCATTATGGAACACTTTGCCGGATTACACAAGACAAGCAGATATGCTGTGTAAATTTGAGTAAATTTGAGAACATTGAAAACCTCTTTATTTAGGCGTGTATATTTCCATTGAGGAATAACTGTGAACGAGGAAAATTTTTATGAACATATATTTTATCTATTTATTTATTTACTATAATTATTTATTGATGATATTTCTTAATCTTAATCGAAATGCCTATTTTTAATATATATATATATATATATATATATATATATATATATATATATATATATATATATTAAGAGGACGATATATATAACAGAAGTAGTGTATATATATATATATATATATATATATATATATATATATATATATATATATATATATATATATATATATATATATATATATATATATATCAAACAAGTGATATATATATATATATATATATATATATATAATTTACATAAATGTTTTATTTGTATAATTTACATAGGCCTTGTACACACAATTCATAACAACTCAGCCAACACATCTACCCAGTAGGAACAACACGTCTCTGACAGATTTACGTGCTTAATTAATAAGTCAATACACTTAATTAAAATATACTTATAAGCCAATGGCGGCCACTGTAACTAACTGCTAATATGTTGCCTTGTAGCAATTCGATGTCCCAATTTGCTCGGAAAAATTAATTCCTTGTTGTATTTTGGGGTAAAAACATTGTCTTCGTTCTTTAGCCACTGCTCAATTAACCCTCCCTTTTCATGGGTGGCTCAACTAACCCTGTTTCGACAATTAAGTTTATTTAATTAACTACTTATTAATGTGTGAAGTTATGTAAATAATCTTCTTCTCTGTGCGTAGTTAAATCATTAATAAGTGCACAAACAATAAAGTCTGGTCATTTGCGTTAATAGTTTAAACACCAGCGGACATTAATCACAATTACCAAAATTTGAGAAAAACTTTTAAAAACATACTTTTAGCTAACATGTTCTGACTGTTGTGACAAATGTAACCTATTATACGTCAGTCGAGATATAGTAACATATTCAATCACTGGGTGGTACCATGTAACTGTCTCAACTGTAGTTTACCGGGAAACATGGGTGACTCAACTAACCCAGTGGATCAACTATCACTTCCTTCCCGTACATCGATACTCTAGTCAAGCCGCGTTGCGTCGTCCACGTAGCGACAGTGCCAGGCCCCTGTTACACGAACTTCACTGGCTGCCCGTTGTACGAAGAGTCGATTTCAAGACACCGGTACTTACATACAAAGTCATGCACGACGAAGCGCCAGTGTATCTGTGTGAACTCGTGCGCCCATATCAACCGGCAAGAGCACTGCGCTCTGCCAGCAGTAACAATTCGGCGGCTCGTTCGCAGTGGCTGCAGCGTCTCTGTGGAACACTTTACCTAACTTTATTAAAAACTGTGACACTCTCGCCAGCTTCAAATGTCGACTAAAGACACATTTCGTATCGCGTATGTCTTATCGTGATTCCCCACATATCTTTGTCAGGAAAACCACAAATGTGTTAACAGTACGTGTTGACATCTTGTTTCACGACATCTTCCACATGGGACACATTTCTTGTGGAAGGTGTGGCCTACTTGTGATTGCATAGAGCAAGACCTGAAACCTCACATGACTGAACACAAGGCACATTAGAGTGGTGTGAGCTGTTGACTTGTTTGACGGCGTCCACGACTGCGACTCGTGTTGTTAGGAATGAGAATACCTTCACCTTGTTGGCGTCAATTCGACGATACTCACTCAAGTTTCGAGGTACTGAACTGCTTGGTTCCACACGATTAGCCAGATAATTACTGATCCAAATGTATGCAATTCCACGAATTTCGGAAATACATTCAATTACACTTTTAACGAGATTCATTGTAATGCCATGACAGTCGACCGATGAGTTATTTAAGCTACTAGTAACGGTGCGTATAACCTCTTCTTGATCAGTTGGTATCAAAAACATGGAACATTCATTGCGTTTGCCCACGTAATCGAGAACTGACAATCCCGATGGAGTTTATTTTACCTAACTCTGGTCCAATGCTAGTAAAATATTTATTGCACAGTTGCAATAAGTAGGCCTTTCACCGATAATAATACAATTGTTATCATATTACACAGGACAATTGCACTCAAGTCAAGACCATAATTTTACATAATAATTATATTCCAAGTCCCTCATAAGTTGCTACGACACTCTGACAATAATTTATTACAATAATTCTGTCTAACGAATCGCATAGCGGCTGTTATTTATGTACGATTTATATCTCAATTCGGTATCGTGGTTTCTTTTCGAAAGAAACTGTTTGTGTAACTTACTTTTTTTAAAGACAAGCACTTTTGAACCCATCCGTGAGTCTACAGTTTATTTGTTTACGCATATTGCTATCATTAAGTTGGCGAAGAGGACAATGCCTTCTATACAACGATGAGAAGTCATTCATGAAAGAACCGCGTGACTCGGTAATACCCATGTAACTAAGCACCGTGTCCCATTTATGCGCGTTCAATGTGGCTTTTATGCACTGACATTTTCAACGCTTGTTTGACGGATGTAACGTGCAGGGCTATTGAGATTATATTGATCACCGTTATACTTACAAATAGCAAACACGGGCAAAGGATCGCTTATATCAGTAATAAGAAAACCGTTGGGAAATCACTATTAATATCATTGCTAAAAAAAAACACCTTCGAAATTGTGGTTGGCTCATTAATTATTGGCTACATACGAAGTCTGAACACCAAATCGAGAAAATGTTTCGTAGCTCTGTGCGTGTCATGCTTCAATAAATCTGTACTGATGTCGCGACAAATAAGAATAGTTTTATTAACTGATTAGACCCCACAACGGCCGCGGCCGGCCGCTCTGTGCAGTCCTGGAACGGCCGCCGCCGGTCGCGTAATTTTTTTCCTATTAACGTTCCGGGCAATTAACATAAATGGGCGGTGATTTTAAAAAGATGACGGTGACGGATCATCACGTGATGTGCATTCCGCCGACTGTGACGCGTCATCACGTGGCGCGAGTAGTAGGTAAGTCGTTTTCAATAAGCAACGGTAGTGGTTACTCGCTGATGTGGCGGTTATTGAGGGAAAACCCACATATCGCTGTCGTGGCGGTTATTGAGTACGGTATCAATGAATGAGAGAGCTAATCAATCAGGGTTCAGTACGTTATCGGTGAATGGTATAAAGAGCTGTGATTCGTCGATTATAGTTTCATAAAAGCTATGCGTATGAGTTTCATTCATAAAAAATCGTGGATGATTAATGAGGTAAGGAGGCTGAATGGCTCGTGTGTCCATCTGGAGAGATATGGATATAAGCTCGCGTTTCGGTATGCGAATAATTACCCTCCGATGTGGACATACTTGCCGCCGAAACGCGGGCATCTTAAAAAAGGAACAAACGCAGTCGGTCGTGTGCACACACAGTCGTCTTTTAATTACATCACAATACAGATACTATCAGCTGGTAATTATTACCAATACATCGACGCAATAAATAAGTTATTCTGTATTACAGTTTACCATATCTCAGGGTCTTAACCCAATCAAACACGCGACAATCGTTAGCTACTAAATCGCTACCAAATGTATTGACGAAAGCGTTCATCGGTATGCCGTTACATCGAAGCACCAAATAAGTTATGCAGTATTGTCCGCACACGTTAGATAGAGGACTCTGAACTCTCTTGGCATTGTGAGTCCACTTGGAACAATGTTCGTTCAGGAACACGCGAAATGCGCCGTGTAGCGGCGGTAGTCCGTACGAGCAGAAGTATTCACCGCGTATTCCGTAATATGACACTGCTCTGTCGCGTTCCCGAAAGGACGCATTTTAAAATGCGCGTTTTGAAAGTAATCATATTAGCGCTGTAGTTAAAGCGTTGGTTCGCCCACTGGATGCATGCAAGTCTGAACAAGGTGAAAGATAAGCCCGTCATTTGCACAATGCTGTGCAGTAATTTATTCTATGCCCGCTAAGATGAAATTCGGATTTCATTATTATTGTTTTTGTCGTGTCTCTAAGAAGAGTAGACCACGTGACGTCCTGTCTGGCTAATAAAGACAGCGGGTATGCATCGACGAGTTGACCTGTATGCGTACATCTAACATATTTAGGGCATTTGTTATCGTATGAAACATACATAGCACGAGTAATGAGAAAGAGTAACGATTTGTCTAAGAAAATACCGCTTTTATATGTATTTTGTCACACTTAGTTACGTATGTAATGCTTTTAAGCTAAGTGATTACCACATTGATCTGCATGTTAACACGTTTAAGCTAAGTAAATATCGCTTTTATTTGTATGTTAACGCTTTTAGCATATTAAGTACCACTTTTAACTGCATGTTAACGCTATTTAGCTAAGTAGGTACTACATTTAGCTCTATCTTAACTTTTTTAGCAAGGTAATTACCACATTTAGTTGTACGTTAACGCTTTTAAGCTAACTAATTAGCGCATTTAGCTGTATGTTAGCGATTTTTAGCTAATTATTTACCATATTTACCTGCATGTTAAAAGTTTTAAGGTAAGCAAGTACAACTTTTAGCCAGTAATGAGCATTTTTAGCTAAGTAAGTACCATTATTTAGTTGCAAGTTAACGCTTTTAAGTTAAGTAATTACCACATATGTTCAAGCTGTTTAGCTAAGTAATTGCCACATTTAGCTGTATGTTAACGCTTTTTAGCAAAGTAATTACCACATTTAGCTGTATGTTGCATAGTTTCGTTATATGTCAATATTTTAAAATAATGCGCTCTTACATTTTATCCATAACTCCTACAGTTTACCCATAACTCCTAAAGCAAATTTTAATAAATATTTTAAAATAATGATATAGGATAATATAATTAAATATGGGTACATTATTTTTAAATATTGACATATAACGAAAATATAAAATAGTAGAATAGGTCAAGGAACAAAAATGTCATTGTTCGTTTTACGGTGGCGTTGAAGTCCGGCAGCAGGTATCGCTTTAGACGCACACGCAAACGCAAACGCAAACGCAAAGGCAAAGGCAAAGGCAAACGCACACGCGCACGCACACGCAAACGCACACGCACACGCACACGCACACGCACACGCACACGCACACGCACACGCACACGCACACGCACACGCACACGCACACACACACACACACACACACACACACATATGTAATGTAGTGTGTTTGTTCCTTCACCTAGCTATAAAAAGAACTGGACTTTAGTTTCATACGGATCGTGTTACTCACAGACCCCTTATATTCTGATTGACCAGGCGAGGCAAACTATTACCAACATTAAACCTGTCTGGAATTCCGCACTATGTGCATTGATACTCTGTTTTAATAAAATTTGCATGGTTATATGATACTGTCCTCTGTATCTCCTACCTCCAGCCACATCCTGGCTCCTGATACATTGCGTCCATCATACAGTCCTCTGTCTCTTCTACCTTCAGCCACATCCTGGTTCTTTACACATTGCCTCCACCATTACCTACAGCCACATCCTGACGCCTTATACATTGCCTCCGCCATACAGTCCTCCGTTTCTCCTACCTCCAGCCACATCCTGGCTACTTATACACTGCCTCCTCCATACAGTCCTCTGCCTCTCCTACCTCCAGCCACATCCTGGCTCCTGATACATTACGTCCTTCATACAGTCCTCTGTCTCCCCTACCTTCAGCCACATCCTGGCTCCTGATACATTGCGTCCACCAAACTGTCCTCTGTCTTTCCTACCTCCAGCCATATCCTGGCTCCTGATACACTGCCTCCGTCACATTGTGGCTCTTGATACATTGCGTCCACCATAATGTCATTTGTCTCTCCTACCTTCAACCACATCCTGACTCCTGATACGTTGCGTCCACCATACTATACTGTCCTCTGTCTCTCCTACCTCCAGCCACATCCTGGCTCATGTACATAAATGTATACTGAGACGATGAGAAACAGCAAGACATCTTCGAGACAGTGTCATAAAATAAATCAATTTACAGTATGTATCTCCAGCACACAGCTGTAAGATATAGTCACTACAACTCCAGTACATAATTAGAATACACAGTTGCACACATACAACATCTGGAAAACAAACGAACAAAATTACACCATCTCAGCATACATTTATTTATTTTATGACAATGTCTCCATCCTGCTGTTTCTCACCATCTCAGCATACATTTATTTATTTTATGACACTGTTTCCAGCCTGCCTTGCTTTTTCTCTGCATCTCAGCATATATTTCTGGACTTTATGACACTGTCTCTAGCCTGCCTTGCTCTGTCTCACCATCTCATACACTGTCACACGCTACTTGAAGAAGCTGTTGTATTTTCGCTAGTGACACCCCTCTACATATAGACACGCTCCAAACAGTTGTAGTGAATCGAGTGTACTCATTACCTTCTGGTTACCACACCTCACCACCCCCACCATAGAGTAATTAGACGAGTATAGCCATCTGACCACCCTCACGCACGCACGACCTTCAACTTCTGTCTATAGACCTGAACATATATGACACCACCCCACACTGTATAGTAGTACACATACCTCCACAGAGACAGAGACCTGTCGTCTGTGGCATCTAGCGTATCTGACACATACTTCCATAGAGGCAGATACCTGTGTCAGTCAGCGTATCTGACACACAACTTCATAGGGCTCTCATACAGTCGCCAGGGGGCGCAGGGGCGCGCGCTATTACGGGAAAAAGGTGTATTACGCGGAAAAGGGTGTACTACCACCACCGCGCGCCCCCCTGCGCCCCCTGGCGACTGTATGAGAGCCCTCATAACCTTAACCCTAACCCCTAACTAACCCTAACCTCAATGTCTCTGTCTCTATGGAGGTGTGTGTACGACTATATAGTGTGGGGTAGTGTCATATATGTTCAGGTCTATAGACAGAAAGTGAAGGCCGTGCGTTTGTGGGGGTGGTCAGATGGCTATACTCGTCTCATTTCTCTATGGTGGGGGTGATGAGGTGTGGGAACCAGAAGGTAATGGGTACACTCGATTCACTATTACTCTATGGAGTTTGTCCATGTGTAGAGGGGTGTCACTAGCGAGAATACAACACCAAGCGTGCGTGGGGTGGTCAGATGGCTATACTCGCCTCATTACTCTATGGTGGGGGTGGTGAGGTGTGGAAACTAGAATGTAATTGGTACATTCGACTCACTACTACTCTAAGGATCGAGGTATGTATCAGAAATTCTAGCTGCCATAGATCTCTGTCTCTATGGAGGTATGTGTCAGATACACTGTCTGACACAGACCACAGGTCTCTGTCTCTGTGGAGGTATGTGTACTACTATACAGTGTGGTGTGGTGTCATATATGTTCAGGTCTATAGACTCGTCTCATTACTCTATAGAGGGGGTGATGAGGTGTGGGAACCAGAAGGTAATGGGTACACTCGATTCACTACTACTCTATGGAGCTTGTCCATATGTAGAGGGGTGTCACTTAGCAAGAATACAACACCTTCTTCAAGTTGCGTGTGACAGTGTATGAGATGGTGAGACAGAGCAAGGCAGGCTAGAGACAGTGTCATAAAGTACAGAAATATATGCTGAGATGCTGAGAAAAAGCAAGGCAGGCTGAAAACAGTGTCATAAAATAAATAAATATATGCTGAGATGGTGAGAAACAGCAGGATGGAGACATTGTCATAAAATAAATAAATGTACGCTGAGATGGTGTCATTTTGTTCGTTTGTTCGCCAGAAGTTGTATGAAGTTGTGCGAAGGTGTGCCAAGTTGTGCGAAGTTGTCTGTAGTTGTGCGAAGTTGTGCAAAGTTGTGTGAATTTGTGTAATGTTGTGGAAAGTTGTGTGAAGTTGTGCGAAATTGTGTGATTTTGTATTCTAGCTATGTACTGAGGGTGTAGTGACTATGTATTCCAGTTATGTACTGAGGGTGCAGCGACCATGTATTCGAGCTGTGTCCTGGGTGAGCAGTAACTGTGCATTCTAATCGTGTACTGGAGTTGTAGTGACAATGCATTATAGTTATGTACTGGAGATGCTGTGACTATTTTGTATTTTAGCTGTGTACAGAGTGTGTAGTGACTATATATTCTAGATGTGTACTGAGGGTGCATTGGCCATGTATTCTAGCAGTAACTGTGTATTCTAATTGTGTACTGGAGTTGTAGTGACTATATCTTACAGCTGTGTGCTGGAGATACAGATAGGAAAGACAGAGGACAGTTTGGTGGACGCAATGTATCAAGACTGTACATTTATTTATTTTATGACACTGTCTCGAAGCTGTCTTGCTGTTTCTCATCGTCTCAGAATAGATTTATGTACAGGAGCCAAGATGTGGCTGGAGGTAGGAGAGACAGAGGACAGTATAGTATGGTGGACGCAACGTATCAGGAGTCAGGATGTGGTTGGAGGTAGGAGAGACAAATGACATTATGGTGGACGCAATGTATCAAGAGCCACAATGTGGCGGAGGCAGTGTGTAAGGAGCCAGGATGTGGCTGGAGATAGGAAAGACAAAGGACAGTTTGGTGGACGCAATGTATCAAGAGCCAGGATGTGACTGGAGGTAGGGGAGACAGAGAACTGTATGAAGGACGCAATATATCAGGAGCCAGGATGTGGCTGGAAGTAGGAGAGACAGAGGACTGTATGGCGGAGGCAGTGTGTAAAGAGCAGGGATGTGGCTGGAGGTAGGAAAGACAGTGTACTGTATGGTGGAAGCAGTGTGTAAGTAGCCAGGATGTGGCTGGAGGTAGGAGAGACAGAGGATTGTATGGTGGACGCAATGTATCACGAGCCAGGATGTGACTATAGGTAGGAAAGACAGAGGACTGTATGGTGCAGGCAATGTGTAAAGAGCCAGGATTTGGTAGGATTTAGTAGAGACGGAGGACTGTATGGCGGATGCAGTGTGTAAGGAGCATGGATGTGGCTGGAGGTAGGAAAGACAGTGGACTGTATGGTGGAGGCAGTGTATAAGTAGCCTGAAAGTGGCTAGAGGTAGGAGAGACAGAGGATAGTATGGTGGAGGCAGTGTGTAAGGAGCCAGGATGTGGTTGGAGGTAGGAGAGACAGAGGACTGTATGGCGGAGGCAGTTTTAAGTAGCCAGGATGTGGCTGGAGATAGGAGAAACGGAGGACTGTATGGCGGAGGCAATGTATAAGGCGTCAAGATGTGGCTGTAGGTAATGGTGGAGGCAATGTGTAAAGAACCAGGATGTGGCTGGAGGTAGATGAGACAGAGGACTGTATGATGGACGCAATGTATCAGGAGCCAGGATGTGGCTGGAAGTAGGAGATACAGAGGACAGTATCATATAATCATGCATATTTTATTAAAGCAGAGTGTCAATGCACACAGTGCGGAAGTCCAGACAGGTTTAATGTTGGTAATAGTTTGCCTCGCCTGGTCAATCAGAATATAAGGGGTCTGTGAGTAACACGATCCGTATGAAACTAAAGTCCAGTTCTTTTTATAGCTAGGTGAAGGAACAAACACACTACACTACATATGTGTACTTTATTGAAACAACAGTGTTATAGAAGCAAGCATCATATGTGTGTGTGTGTGTGTGTGTGTGTGTGTGTGTGTGTGTGCGTGCGTGCGTGCGTGCGTGCGTGTGCGTGTGCGTGTGCGTGTGCGTGTGCGTGTGCGTGTGCGTGTGCGTGTGCGTGTGCGTGTGTGTGTGTAGAACGAACAATGAAATTTTTGTTCCTTGACCTATTCTACTATTTTATATTTTCGTTATATGTCAATATTTAAAAATAATGTACCCATATTTAATTATATTACAATGCTTTACTATGATATCATTATTTATACAGCTAAATGTGGTAATTACTTTGCTAAAAAGCGTTAACTTACAGCTAAATGTGGCAATTACTTAGCTAAACAGGTTGAACATATGTGGTAATTACTTAACTTAAAAGCGTTAACTTGCAATTAAATAATGGTACTTACTTAGCTAAAAATGCTAATTACTGGCTAAAAGTTGTACTTGCTTAGCTTAAAACTTTTAACATGCAGGTAAATTTAAATTTAAATTAAACGCCACGTCAGCGATATGTGGGTTTTTCCCAATGTCTATTTTTAGTAACCACCACCGTTGCTTATTGAAAACGACTTACCTACTACTGGCGCGCATTTCGTTCGAAGATAGTGGGTTATCGTGGTGCAATAATACATTTCAAAAACAACCGCAATATTGTATAAAGCATGTCATGTCTTAACTGAGGAGGCTCTATATGTCTTATACTGTTTATTGGCTCTTCCATACATGACTTATTTTGCAGAAATTTGTGGAAACACGTGTAGACCCAGTGTGTTACATATTTTCTAGAATTGTATGTAGAGGCAAGCATTTGGATCACACAAAGTTCTACAGGATGCATGCTCTGAAGTCGTTTGATTTAATTAATCTAAATACTGCAGTAGTAATGTACAAGGCATATAATAACATGTGCCTGTTAACCTGCTGAAATTATTTGTATATTCTGTAGCAATTCGCAAGACCAGATATGTAAATATGTAAAACGAAGAAGGTACATTCGAACTGAAATTAAATCAATGTGTTTATCTAATTATTGGGTTAAACTGTGGAATTCTCTTGAATGTGAACTTAAAAGTTGTCATATACCCATCTCTCTCCAGATAACGATATGTGGGTTTTTTATTAATATATCCTATTTCTATGTATACATGCATGTGGAGAAATTACTACTCTTCAAAATAAACACAACTTGTAATTGTCAATATTGAATAGTTTTTTTTCTACAGATTTTTGAACACAATGAAGTAAAATTGCTCAAAATTTGCCAAAAATCCTGGGAACATGGTTGCATGTTTTAATAACATCCTGGGGCCTAATGGGTTAATCGTAACTTGGTAAAATAAACAAACAATACTGTCACAACAAATTGTTATGTCCGACTCTGATGCTCTATCTATGCAACCATGTTACTTTTATCTTGAAGTGAATTGATAGATGTTATTCGATATAATAGAACAATTTAGAGAATGTTTGACCTATAGTGCCACACCAACGCATTGCTTGTGATCCCGCACGACGTAGGGTAAAATGTATAACTTGGCAGTTGAAACCGGGTCTTTTTTCACTTTCAGCTCATGTTTCAGAGATAGCAATGATGTCGAAATCAATATACAGTAATTCTCAGTAATTACAAATATTCACAACATTTGCATAAAGAATGAATACGTGAATTAAACCGAACAAAATATAGAGTTCCACAGACAATATTACGTGACTCGCAGATATTTTTATTACATTTCTGATCAGAATAACAGTTACAGTTGGAGGAGATATAGTTGTAGAAATTATTCTCTGGATCACCATTGCATTCTTGGTCGAGGACACTATTGTCCGAGTATTTAAAAGAATTAGAGGTCAGCTCATCCGACTAATCAAATACATGTTGTTGACATAATTAATAATCATTATTCATAAACATAAATTCATCACCACTGACTCCCGCATACGGGAGAGCGCCTAAAGTGTTCAGTGACATGTTGCAAATAATGTTAAATAAGAGTTCAACGTGTAACAAGATCTGCGAGAGTCTCCACTTCGATCCTCTTCCGGCTCCCACGAATCTTCGTGGAGACGCAGCAGTGTTGTGTCCACGTGCTGAAGATGTTGTTGCCACGCTTCAGTTGACGGGCTTGTCGAAAGAGTTCGCCGTTGTGCGTTGAGATCAACGCCTGTTCCTCTCATCGCACCCCGTTTCATCATTAGCTCGGTTTTTCTCTCCGCCGACAGTAACTGCACGAAGATTGACAGCTTCTCGTCACGCCGCGGCGGCAGGTCGTGGATCGGCGTGATGTCGTACGGCTCCAGCGTGACGTGTAACACCTGCCTAGGAAAGTTGCAAAGGTTGCCCCATGGTGAATCAGTAGTCACTGAACATTTACAAGACAACTTATCATCCATGGCGTCGTGCATAATGTTTTTTTTTATGGTGAAACTTTAAAATGTGTTTTTTAAACAACTCGCCGTACAAATTGTTCTTAAGATGTGTTTTAAAACAACATATGTTGTTAACGTCGATGTAAGATGTTATTATAGTGAGGTACTCAGTGGCGGGGCTGCCATACCGAACGACCGGTCACCACAATTTCGCGAGGTTTGTGTGACGCGAAACAGTTTGGATTCACGAGAGCGCAACGACATGGTTGGCTGACATCGTGTGACAGAATTGGTGAAGTGTTTCGGTGCACAGCCATTCAGTGTTCAATGGACAATTAGTAAGTTTTTAAATTCTACTCGTACTGCTATCAGCAGCCAATACATCTTGATGAGAAACGGTGTCGCGTGGCAGAATTTCGTGGCGCCATCCATGTATTAAAGTGTCATAAATCGACGTATTCCACCCATACATCGTTTGTTTCCCTATCACTGTTCATAAATGTGCTGCTTTCGAGCGCACACAGGCAGTGTTGTGTTGCTGACAGGTCTGAATGAGATAGGACGGAAGGACACTGGACGTAAAGAGAAGGGACGGATGGAAACGGGAGAGAAGAAGATAAGAGCGAAAGAGACAAGAGGGAAGGAGACCGGAGCGAAGGTGGCGGCGGGGGAGGAGACGGGGCGAAGAAGACGGGAGCGAAAATACCAGGAACGCAACAGAGCCGGGTGACGGGAGGGAAAGGTGATGTGTTGATGGGCGAGAGGGAGATGGACAACATGCTGCCGGGTGACACGACTTCGGGACAAAAGGCGACGGAGGGATCCGACGCAAGAGATACTCTGATGTAGTTATAGAGGGGGTGAGGAGGAGAGCGAGGGTGTTTGGGGGGGATTCGACAGTCAGAAAGACTGACAGAGAGCTAAACAAGGGGATGACGTGGTTATTTGCCTTCCAGGGACAAAAATAGAGGTTATCACAGTGAGGGTGGAAAAAATTACGGGTACGGGAAGGGAGATTCTATTTTAGTAGACGTAGCGACTAACAACGCAGAGAGGGAGGGTACAATTGCCATCGTTAGGAAATACAAGCAGTTAGTTAGAAGAGCTAAGCAAACACGGGTTGAGCAGATCATTCATTTAGGGATTCTTCCGGTAAAGAGAAGCAGGAGACAGGGACATCGAAATTGCCGGAGGATGGCAATTAACACGTTAGTTCAACAGTTATGTAGCGAAGAGGAAGTTGGCTTTGTGGATTTGTGGAGATGATTTGTTGGAAGGCCTCATATGTACATTATGGACGGCTTCATCTTAGTAGAAAGTGTGCAGCAGTATTTGTGATGAGCTCTCAGCAGCAGTCGACAGTGGCATGGGAAGCATAACAACTATTTTTGGAAGCAAGCTTTAAACTAGAAGCACAGGGGTATTACTTTTAGGTGCCTCAAACTGGACAAGAGGCCACTAGTACACACAAATCAGTAACAAAATATCCGAAAAACATTCCTGAAGCTGGTTATAAAAGTGTGTTTTTAAATGCAAGGAGCACAGTAAATAAGAAAAACGAGTTAAACATTATGGTAAAAGATATTAACCATCACATAATTGGCATAACTAAAGTAAAACCAGAAAGTACAAATAACAAATAATAATATATTGGGGAATAAGACCTCAATTGAATGTTAGAACATGTTCTAAAATATGTAATTGAGAGTATCATTTAGAAATTTGGAAAACGGTCTAGAAAGAAACACTTGTCAGAGAAGCTATTAGAAAAATAGTGTACAGCCAAACTACGAGAAGTGTTTATAGTCGAACCAGAAAGGACGACGACTACACAAATAACAAAGACGCACTGAGTGCAGCTACAAATGAATTTAGACAGTCTAAAAGAAGCTACGAGCAAAAATTAGCATGTAATATAAAAATTACAGCAAGAGTTTTTATGCATATATCAGGAGTAAACACAACGTATGATACAAGGTTGGACTACTAGAAGACAGTGCTGGAAATATAATATCACAAGGGTTTTTAATGGCGGAAGACCTAAATGGATACTTCAGTTCAGTGATTTTCACAGTGGATATTGGTTCGTTATCAGTTCCAGATGCTAAATTGCAGGAGGTTAATCGGACTATATATGGCAGTTAATTGTAACTCCAGAACTAATAGCTAAGACAATAAATCTTAATAAATCACCTGGAGTGGATGGTATTCCTCCAAAAGTACTAATGGAAACAGTTGAACAAATCAGCATACCATTTGCAAGAGTGTTCAACTTTTCATCAAAAGAGGGAGTTGTCCCTTTAAAATGGAAAGAAGCAAACATCATACCACTATTTAAAAGGGTTCGAGAAATAAGGCAGAGAATTACAGACCCATGGATTTAACGTCAGTGATTTGTAAATTATTAGAAAAGTTAATTAAAACCACATAGTGGACTTCCTCGTTAGGCATAAATTATTAAATCCATCTCAACATGGATTCCTAAAAGCGACGTCATGCTTAACAAATATGTTATGTTTTTTGGAAGAAATCACTAAGTGGATAGACGTGGGATCACCAGTAGATATTATGTACTTATATTTTCAGAAAGGTTTCTACAAAGTGCCACATCAAAGATTACTGCTTAAATTAAAAGTCCATTGTATCGTGGATGGCATAATCGACTGGCTAGAAAAAAGGCTGACTGACAGAATACAGTGTGTTGTAGTAGATGGGGAGGTTTCAAACTGGAAATCAGTTTTGAGTGGAGTACCACTAAGATCAGTATCGGGGCATTTATTATTCTTAATATATATTAATGCCTTGGACGATAATATAACAAGCAACGTGCTGACATTTACGGATGACACAAACGTGTTTAGAAAGGTTAACACTGATGGTGACAAACAACATTTACAAAACGATTTAGACAAATTAATTAACTGATCCGAGAAATTGCAGATGTTATTAAAATTTGGGAAATGCATATATATGAGACACGGACAGTTGGATGTAAACTATAGAATGGGAGATATTGTTTTAGGTACTACTGCAAAAAAAGGACTTAGGGGTTACAATAAGTGCTCTAGTGAAAGTTTCAGAGCAGTGTGGTATCGCAGCTTCGAAGGTTAATCAAATTCTTGGGTTGATTAATGTAAAATACAAGGAAAACAACTAATAATATATTTGCATAAAGCGATACTTAAGCCTCATTTAGAGTACTGTATACAGGCATGGAGACTATATTGTAACAAGGACATAGATACGCTTGAAAGAATACAGAGGAGAGCAACTAAAATGATTCCGGAAGTGGGAGACCTTAATTAAGAGGAGATCAAATTGAAGTTTTAAGATATTGAATGGGTTTGAAAATATTGTTTTTTCTTACTCAAGAAAGATAATAGAACTAGAGGACATGAGGTAACATTAGTAAAGGATCACTGCCGGTTATCAAGTTGTCGTCTCACGCGGTAAGTACAACGTATACATATTGGCTAATATTAGGAAAATGTAATACACTGAACAAAGTATGTCGCGGGGCTGCAGTTGCGCACTGATACAACGGCGATTTCTCGATTGAAGCGCACATCACAAAAATGACACCAATAACATAAAAATCACACACAACAATTTGATAGCCAGGTATTTAAGCTTTTACAAACATCACGCTAGGGTCGAGTTGGCGAGTGTAAGTCGATAAAGCGTTGACTCTAACAAATACGCCACTTAGTTGTTCGTTATGTATCAGCGAACATCTGATAATAGACATATATAGCATGGCTTAAACGAACACTTAAACGTTCCCACGGCTACGTACGTATGTAATAGTCACAGCGCTCCAACCGGATCGATCGGTGCAGAATACAGCCTACAGACATATACATAACCATGGGCGGATCCATCTGGTGTCCATTAGGATCCCGGACACCCCCCCTTTTATTTTGGTCGGATTTGTTATCAAATCAGAATTAATTGTGAAGACAACGCTGTGACGCACACCTGCACGTGTTCCTCAGATGAGGACATTTGTAATATACAAAGGTGGGAAATTGCCACAAGTACATCGTCCTGTCATTTGTCCTCCAGTCGTTCTGATTTGCTGTACCACATCCGGTCGTATCCTCCTAGTACTCATTACTTAAGGCAAATTGGTTCTTGTTGTCAGTGATTTTTAGTGACATTTCTCTGGTCGGCAGCTGTTGCCAGGCAATGTGCGAGACAATCCCCTTAAGTTGCAGCCCATAGTAAATATTTATCAGAAAAGGTTGTTTTGCTATGAAAAGCAAAATACTGCATCTCGACACTGATGAGAATCATGAAGAAGTGCTTCCGGAGACTCATATAGCGACACAAAACAATTCCAAACACAACAGGCGACAAAGATATTAATACAGAATGAAACAATTGACCTTGTCTGGTAGCAGATCTAGCAAAAGATCATGTTCAATATACAAAAGATGCTTTGTGACCGAGAACACGAATGCCGTGGCTGTTTTTATAACAACAAAAACGCGGCGTAGACAATAATGTACTAAGTCTCTGTACATTATAGTCTACGTATCGCTAAGGCATGCAGAGTGATACACTCTATCTCAACTATGATTTCAACAGTTACACTAGTGGAATACGTCCTTAAATTCGTACACACAATCTACTCTGTAGATGCCACCCTTCGTATAAGGTCATTGCATGTTTGGAGAATGAGAACTAATGTACGTCTGCGCGCGTATACGTGCGTGTGTGCGTTCGTGCGTGCACATGTTCGTGTGTTCGTGAATCCAGTAGACATTTGGATAACTACAAGTCCTATCACCTGTTTGGGGGAACTGGACAATCCCCATTTTGAAGGTCTGCTATTTGTTATCCGCATGCCTTTTTGATAAACGCGGATCATATCCCGTAATAAAAAAAAAACTCACAAACGCATGAACCCATAAGGAATGTCTCCTGTGCCCGTAAGACCGAAACGAATGTCTCCTAATCCTGTAAGACGGTAAGGAATGTCTCCTATGCCTGTAAGACCGTAAGGAATGTCTCATGTGCATGTAAGGCCGTCACATTTAAGAACATCTACAAAACTTACCAAAAAAAGACGTAAGAGTTGACAAATGTGATTAACACAGGCCATTTTATATTTATGTTTTAGGAATTTCACACGACGGAAAACCCAATGGCGGTTGCTGAATGTTTTCTGTCTTTAGTTTCAGCCACTCGTGAAATCATCACTGGACTAGCCTCAAAACACACTTCTCCTCATAGCAGCAAACACAAATACCGGCTGCAGTGACCGGGAACCTTAACAAGTGTGAGGAGCTATAACTTTGACATGAACAAAGTTGGATCCCTGAAACTCGACGGCGAACAAAGGCCGAAGCTGGTACAGTCATCGCCAGATGGCACCATCATCAATAGCAACGATATGTTGCCAACGAAACCAGATGGCGGTTGGGGTTGGATGGTTGTCCTATGCTCGTTCGTGCTTCATGCAATCATTGCAGGCGTCACCAATTCGCTCGGTGTCTTCTTGATCGCCTTCATTGAAGAATTTGATGCAGGTCGGGGTGACGTAGGCTGGATTAGTTCTCTCTTGACAGGGATGACGTTCTGCTCTGGTAAGTAATCGTAATCTAATCTAAATTAATGATAAATTAAAAGGTGACTAAACTTGCCTCCCCCATTTGGCTTCCCCCATACGCCACCGTAATAAAATGTCATGCTCTGTGTAATTATTGTAATTAAAACCTTTTGAATGATTAAGGGATTGCGTTGTTTCATTTAACCGCAATTTACAACTTCCAAGCGGTGTCGTGTATGGTGATTAAATGTATCAATATCTATGTATTGTGGTCATAATGTGGCCGTTTTGTTTATACTGATAGGGTGACTCCCGCGACAGCTACAGCGTCTTAATGGAGTATACTGGCATTTGTTGATGATACATGTGTGATACCAAATTTTGCATTTCATTTGAAATATGCCCATTATATTGCCTATTGCCAATTTCTCTGTACTGTTTCTGTGTCTCTGGCATCCGTTTCTGTCAAAGTCACTTGTTTCCTTTGTTTTTTCCACGAAGACGAAATTAAAATCGTACTTTGAGGCCTGTATCTATATGTTTCCTGGTCATTGTTAATGAACCAACCATTATTTAAAGGTGCTTCCTCAATCCGATTTTTTTTCTTGTTTCATTTGAAATTAATTTTGCAAAAAAAAACAAATCTACCTATTATCCACTGCAATATGCTAGCTCTTTTGTGCAACTGTTGTATGTAGTTTTTATTAAATCATCAGACAAACTATTACATTGCTAAATGTTTCTTGAAGCATTAAGTGAAGTGAAAGTCGAAATGCTAAAAAATCACGATTTTCTTCCTTGGTACAATTTCGTAACTTTGTCGTGTGATCGGCGAGAGGATGGAAGTCACGCCCATGATCAGCATTGACCCACAGGGTGTTTACCATTTTGGATATCCACTATTTTTATCCTTACCAAATCTAACGACTGATGTCAATTCTTTCGATGATTTGAACAAAAACTTGAGTTGAAAAGTATGTTGTATTAAATCGACTGCGGATGATAAATAAACTATTTGTACACCAATGAACCGGATTTGCGATAGGCTAAGTCGGTTGAGGAAGCAGTTTTAATACGGTAATGTAAATGTTGCAACGATACAATTCAGCTGGATATGTACATATAAAAAGAGTGCGACATAACAATTATAACAATAATAATAATAATATTAATAATAACAACGACAACAACAAAAACAATTATACTTTTGTCAATGCTTAGTTTAAAATAGCTCTTCATAGCACGCAACCGTTTAGTACATTTGTATTGAGTACAAGTGTACACACGTTATAAGCCGTGTTTGTCGTTTTCGCCTTCCAGGACCTCTAGTAAGCGCGCTCATCAAGAAGTTTGGCAGCCACGTGGTGTCGATCGCTGGCTCAATTCTGGCGGCATCCGGCTTTTTCTTCAGCGTCTTCGCACCAAATCTCTACTACTTATTTTTTACTCTCGGCATCGTGTCAGGTGAGTGCATCGCACAGTATACTATGTCTTTCCGTTGACATGCTTATGTGTGGTCAATGGAGTAAATATCACGAAAATAAATATACTAAAATCTGGTAGTCAGCAGACAAACAGAAGCGTATCGTGATCATGCACGGCTGATTAATTGGTCGTAAGGGAAAATACACAAACAAATCAATGCCAAAATATTTACCAAATATTTGTGAACATTCTAAATCAAATTAAAAAAACAAATTATATACAAACGTTTATTTTATTTTAAGACAACATATGCATTGTAACTGGTAGGTGCACGCAAACATTTAATTGCCATTTCCCATCGATGCTTTACGCTAGCTTTCATATAGTTAATCATATTAAGTTTATTATATATGTATTAATATTAAATTCACAAATAAGTGTGAACGTGTTCCACAAATCATGAGCCAGGCATGTATTGCAAATATGGTAAATAGCATGTGATATATTGAATTATATGGTGACCCCTAGCGATCATCAGTGTACTAATGACGGAGGTCATTTTATTTTATTAGCCAATCAATAAAGAGCAGGTGTGTGCCGTGACCCCTACAATGGCGTGTTGTTATATTGGAATTATCACAGCATATTACATGGTAATATGCTGTGATAGCGGTAAGATCGTAAAATGTCGCTGGAATTCCGGCCGCATAACAGTATAAGTCTGTCAGGCAATCTTGCCGACAATTGGCGTTTATGGAAACAGCGATTTAACCTGTTTATGACGGCCACAGAGAGCGATGCAAAAGTCGACAACATAAAAATCGCTTCGATTGGACCAGACGCACTCGAACGATACAACTATATCACCTTCGATGAGGCTGCCGGCGAAGACAGCAAAAGCTACGTTCAGGTAATGCAAAAGTTCGAAGATCACTTCAATGGTCTAAAACGAACTGTATTCAGCCGATACCAGTTCTGGACATACAGGCGGGCCGAACAACAGCCGTTTGTTGATTACCTGACAGCAATACAAAACTTAGCAGATGCATGCGAGTTTGCAGAGAAAGAGAACATGATTCGAGACAAAATCTTGTTTTCTATTGCGCCCCAGGAGAAAGCCCTGAAGGAGTGGCTCTTGAGACAACTGAACTTAACCCTAACTAAAACACGTGATCTATGCGTTGTGTTTGAGGTCACACAGAATGAGGTCAAGTCAATGTCAACACACGACACACGATCAACCACACAGAAGGCGGTCAACTACGTAAAAAGACGTCGTGTGAAGCAAGATACTCCCTTCTCTCAGCGTAGCAACCAAGGATACTCGTCATATAAGAACGACCACCGTGCCGCCACCAGTGCAAACAAACACCAGCTATTCAGACGCTGCGGAACCAAGCATGAAGCGCGCAAGTGCCCAGCGTACGGCACTACGTGTTACAAGTGCAACGGGCGAAACCACTACTCAGCAGTGTGTAAATTTAAATCAATGCACGCTGTGACGACACCGCATGGTCATGATGAAGACAGCAGTGAGGGTGAGTTCTTCCTTCACTCGGTCGTCAAATGTGTCGAATCGTTACAACATGATGCATCGTCTTCGTGGTACTCGTACGTCAATGTCTGCAATTCACGCATAAAGATGAAGGTGGACACGGGTTCAGAGACAAGTACGATGCCAATGAAAACATGGAAGCACATCGGAGGTAAGCCAAAACTGAACTGCAGCTCTATCATTCTCAAAACACTTGGAGGCGGAGTAGTCGAACATGACGGTGTTGCCGAAGTGACGTATCAAGTTGGTGACAAACGCATTACTGCCGAGCTGTACGTCACCAGAGAGAAGTGCATGCCGGTTTTAGCACTTGAGGTCAGCGTGGCTCTTGGTCTGGTGCAGCCAGGCGATAATCTCGTGAAGTCACAAGGTGATCGAGTCCAACAAATAGACGCAGTCGAGGCAACCGAGCCAGCAATCACGTTGGGCACGCTCGAGAACGAATACAAAGACGTATTCTCTGGTCTTGGCTGCTACCCTGGCAAATACCACATCGAATTGAACCCAGTAGCGCAGCCTGTCATCGACCCTCCAAGACGGGTGTCGTAGGCTCTGTACAAACCTCTACGAGAGAAGTTGAAGAAGTTAGAAGCACAAGGCGTCATCATCGCAGTCGACGAACCAACCGACTAGGTGAATAGCCTCGTCATAACGAAGAAGCGGGACGGGTCTTTTCGTCTGTGTTTAGATCCAAAGCACATGAATAAGAACATTTGCAGAGAACACTTCCAGATTCCGACGTTCACAGAAATCAGTGCGCAGTTGGGGGGTGCACGATTATTCACCATTCTCGACCAGAAGGACTCGTACTGGCAGGTGGAATTGGGCGAAGACAGCTCATTGCTATGCTGCTTCAACATCCCATTCCGGCGATATCATTTTGTTCGAATGCCATTGGGAATCACCAGTGCTAGCGAAGTGTTGCAGAAGTAGACGTATAAAACGTTTGGTGACATTCCTAATGTTCATGTCGTTGCAGATGACATGCTAATTGCAGCACAACATGGAGATGAGAATACACTCCGTCTCTAAGTACTTCCCTGCTACGCCACAGAAGCTTCAAGCACTGAAGGATGCGTCACTGAACGATGACGTGCAGAATCAGATCAGGCGATACGTCATGCATGGCTGGCCGAAATACAAAGACAACGCGTCTCCACAACTACATGCATATTGGGGAATCCGAGATGAGATCCACTGTGAGGATGATTTGCTCTTCGCGGGTGAGAAACTCGTAGTGCCCAACGCAATGAGAGGCGAGATGTTGTCAAGGTTACACGAAGGTCATCTGGGCATAGTAAAGTGTCGCGCTAGGGCTCTTGAGATCATGTACTGGCCCAACATGTCTGCTGACATCGAGGAAACAGTAGCCCAGTGTGCTACTTGTGCAACATTCAGGAGGCAGAACAACAAACAACCTATGATCCGTCATGAGATACCCGTTCGACCTTGGGCAAAGGTCGGCGCAGATATCTTCTTGTTCAAGGACCACGATTACTTAGTAGTCGTCGATTACCTCTAAAAATTTCCAGAGGTAGAGCAACTCACCTGCAAAACTGCAAATGGCGTCATCTCTGTACTAAGGCAAATCTTCGCACGACAAGGAATACTCGCCTGCTCAACTGTTAATGAGTCGGCAACTGAGAGACAAAATGCCGAGTGCATCGAACATATTGAAACCAGCCGTAGTTACCGATGGCAAATCAACCCTGAAACGACGACAAATGCGACAAAAGCGCTTCTACGACCGGGGCACGTCGACACGCGCATCACATCGAATTGGAGACAATGTACGCGTGCGCCTACACAACACGTGGGACCGCGCCATCGTCACTGGAGTGTGCGACACCCCGAGGTCGTACGTAGTCACCACTGAGGATGGCGGTAGCTACCGGCGAAATGAGAGGGTTCTCAACAAGAGAGAGGTCACACACGTCTTGCCTCCGGAGTCGATGGAGCGTGCCGACCGTAATGATGACCTACGCACGGCCGAGCCTCGACGAGCGGTCGACAGTCCAACGGACAGTCCTGCTATCGTGCGATCACCACTAGCTGCCGAGCCAGGTACCCCAACCACTCGTCGCGGGCTGGTAAGCGAAATTTGTCATTCTCCAAGCCAGCCGAGGCAAGCCTCCCGCTTACAGTCAAAGCCACGGTGGCAGGAGGACTTTGAGATGGGCGTTAAGTAAATTCTTGAACAATGTTATTACTCAGAATTTGGACTTCAACATGTTATAGTTAGTGTTAGTAGTTACATATACTAAGTTTGTCTTGCAGTAGTGTTTATGCCCATATTAGACTTTGGCATTTAAAATACTATCTTTACTAGTAGGCGTAGTCTATACTTAGTTTTGCAGTTTATCTTCAAGTTTATTAAAAGGCGGATGTGACATATTGAATTATATGGTGACCCCTAGCGATCGTCAGTGTACTAATGACGGAGGTCATTTTATTTTATTAGCCAATCAATAAAGAGCAGGTGTGTGTGCCGTGACCCTTACAATGGCGTGTTGTTATATTAGACTTATCACAGCATATTACAGCATCTTTTGCATTTAAATATTAAGTACCAACAGTGCCAATTTATGTTATTGTTGATTTAAATATTGATCTCTTCCACAAAATATTTCTCTGAATAGTGAATACACATAAGCAGATCAAACCATATATGTGGTAATTACTATAAAAACTGGAACGACGTTTCAAGAAATGTGACACAAAACTATTGGTTTTACGCAGGGTTTATTTTTACATAAAGATACATGTATTTTACCTAAATGCTAATTGATATTGCTATTATAGCATTCATAAAAATAAAAAATCACTATTTGTTTCTTACGTCAACAAATTTATTCAGGATCGATTATATTTTTGCAATGGTGTTTTCTCATAAACATATTTGCAGCAACTTGAAACGAATAAAACCTGATTAGTGTTACATAAACAACTTATCTAATTGATCAATAAAGCAACTTTTTTAAACAGTTTGCTAAAATCAATTAGGAGCGTGTAATAAATGTAAAACGGGGAGTGCACGGATCTGCCCCTTGTCCCCTAGTCGCACTAGACGGTTAGCAGAATGATACAAATAACAGGAAGCGGCCTTATTTGTGTTACTCCGCCGATCAGTAGACGGGCGGGACAGATAGCACGTGTTCCATTTTTTATAATAATTTAGTGTCTATAATTGTAAACAAAAATAAATCTATCTTCGACGAGTAGTTACCAAATTTATTTTATGTTTTATATCTGGTTCGGCAGAAATATTCGGAAAAGAATGCAACACGTTTCTTGATAAATAAATACCAGGTCAATTATAACTGCACAAGAAACCGTTTTATTAAAAACTGTCTCGAGTGTAATTGCAACTAATAATTGCTCCCTCTGTTGATCACTAGAGGGCGCAGAGTGATATAACGTTGCGTATGTCCGCCAGGTTTTGGACTTGGCATGATCTATATTCCCTCCGTTATCAGTGTCACGCACTACTTCAAGAAGCGACTGTCGTTGGCAACTGGGCTCGCTCTGTGTGGGGCGGGAATAGGCACGATCATCTTTGCACCATTAGTCGAGGCTCTTATGGAGGAATATGGCTGGAGAGGTGCTGTTCTCATCGAGGCTGGACTCGTTCTCAACGGCTGCATAGTTGGCACCCAATTACGGCCGCTTGAGCCTAAGAAACAACAGCAACGCAAACCACTCACTGACTTGACAGAAGGGGCGATGAACAACCACTCAGCCCAGAATTCTCTTTCGTTGCACTCGTCGCCACACACGCCTGCTAAGGCGCTGGAGCATGATGACGCCACTTTGCGGCGTCACGGGAAAGAGAGTAAGTATTAAGTACATTCTGGACCAAATGCATGCAAACGTGTATATCGGACACATCTTCATGCAATATTATAACTGGTACAACACGATACACCCCCATGATAAGTGGTTGTATCAGATACATCAGAATACGCACTTGTTACTGATACACTGTTTTAAAGGTGCCTCCTCAATTCGAGTTGTTTGCTCGTCACATTACGAAATCATTTTGTGAAAATTCAAACCTGCCTAGTATCCACTACGGCATTGTAGCTCGTTTGTGCAACTTTTTTGTAGTCTTGTGAAATCATCAGACAAATTATTAAATTATGTAATGCTTGTTCATGCATTAAGTGAAGAGAAAAACGAAATCCTGAAAAAAATACGATTTTCACCCTTGGTGAAGTTTCGTTACTTTGTCATGTGATCAGCGAGAGGATGGAAGTCACGCCCATGATCGACGATGACTCGCACAGTGTTCCGTCGCCCACTAGCACACCCTGACCTCGCCACATCGCCATGAGGCGCCACAACACGTGTATTTCTTATTCCGTCTGTGCCACTGTTCGGAGGAAACGAAGGGAACGTTCCGACAGTTGATTGAACTACTCAAGGACATGACCTTTATACTCTTCGCCATCTCGGAATTCTTCGATAGCCTTGGCTACTATGTTCCATATTTCTACTTGATTGATATGGTAGAACAGGTGAGACTGGGCGATACTGCAGATTAATTTGATAATTGGCAGTGTTCACACTAATTAATAATGTTACGTTTAATAACTTTTGTTAAGGTTAATGCATGAGGTTAACATTGCAGCAAAAAAAAACCAACCACGCAACATAAATAATGACTAAGAAATTACCTATGATTGTAGCATTAATGTCATTGATACGGAAATTAGTATTTTTTACTTAAAGACTCTACCACTGACAGTGATCGTTAGTCCTACTGGCCTAGTTGTGAATAACACATGAACCAGTGGTTGTGATCGTTAGGTCTACTGACCTGTTTGAAGATAACATCTGTACCTGTGGTCTACCGGCCTAGTTGAAGGTAACACATCTACCAGTGGTTGTGATCGGTAGTTCCGGTGGACTAGTTGAAGAGGTCACTGGTCACGTAGGTTACAGTGTAGAATTCGTAATTTACACATCACATTTAAATCAATCGATTTCTTCGGACAGCGTCATAGTTAATTGTTCGCCTACTGTCTAATTGCGATCTGTCTGGCATTTAGCAGATGGCTGTATATCGTTAGAGTTATATTTGTATTCCCTGAATTACGTACTGTATAATAACATCATGTTTCTTACTAACATGTTATAACATGTTATTGTCTTTAACATGTGAATACAATGACAACGCTGACAGTTCGAAGTGTTTGCACTAAAACTAATTTGTATGTAGGTGACTCACTTTTTCTTATTATGTTTGTCAATTGTGAATTTGTCATCATACCATTTATTAATTAAAATAAATAAACCGTTATGTTTTTTTTCTAATGGAAATATGTTTTATTAAGACAACCAATATAACATAAATCCATTACATGGGGGAATTGGAATCTGGCCAATAATGATATTGATATAGTGCAATAAAAATGTTGAATACGCTACATTTGTGGCATTCCGTATTACCTCGCTGTAAAAATATTTCTACTTCGGTTATTTACATTTTTATCATAAAATATCAATGAAATTGTTTTGAAAAGTCTACTTGTGTGTTAGCGTTAAAATTGTTTTTGTTGTTGAGTTATATGAATGCATGTTGCAACAATTTTCAGGTGGGCATCTCCAAGTCAAACGCCGTCTTTCTCATCTCAGTGATTGGCGTGTCAAACTTAATTGCTCGCGTCGTCTCCGGTTGGTTTTCTGACAACAAGTGTGTGAACAGACTGTTTCTGCGGAGTTCAATGATGATGCTCTGTGGCATCAGTACGTCTCTCAGCATCTTATGTTTCAACTACGAAATGTTTATTGTCTACGCCGTCTTCTTTGGCTTTTCCATAGGTGAGTTGAGGTGGTAAATTTCCTCACATTAAACCGATTCTCTTGATTGCCGTTGTACAATATGACTTATTAATGCTATACAATATAACTCCTCTCCGTGCTACATATGACCACAGATAGTTAACTACGGTTTCGTTGGCGTTAATGGAATTACTCCTGCTTATGACACCAGTCCCAATGTCAGTGTCAACGCCCATTCATTCGTGACAACTGTCGTTCATCGATAGAGATGAATTAACCATGACAACTTAGAATGGATGAAACTAATAAGATAAGATAATAAATCACCTGGAGTGGATGGAAGTCCGCTAAGACTACTAATGGAAACAGTACAACAAATTAGTATACCATTTGCAAAATATCCAACTTGCCATTAGGAGGGAGTGGTTCCTTTAGCATGGAATGAAGCGAACAAATAAAGGGTTCGAGAAGTCAGAAAATTATATACAGCTTGTTTAACATCGGTAATTTGTAAATTGTTAAACAGATTAATTTATGAAGTTCTTCCATTGATGAATGATCTTTAATTTTTTTTAATATATCATAAGAGCGGGATATACATAAAGGAAGAATTGTTTGATTCTCGATACGCTAATGGCATCCTTGTCCACTAGCCATCTGGGTGTTTGGCCGTGGATGACAATTTTGTTTTTGCCTTGATAAAAATCAGGATTCGAATGGCGGTAAAAGGCTGCGACCCCCGGTTTTCTCGGTTGGGAGACTGACGTTGTAACCACAGTGAAAACGTTGTTTATTAAATGTGCAAAGTCTGATTATTTATATAAAAACATCGTATCGAATATTATAAACAATATATATCCAAACATTTTGACTGTTCAAATGCGTGTTAATGAACCATGGTTTGCATGATATATTGAATGTGCTAATGAATACCGACTTTGTCGTTCAATACGTCCCGAACTACTGTCGACTATTTCTGTTCTATGTGAACATGGTGTATTGCAGCCGTGAGAGTGTCATGGTCTATTGCTGGCGTGAGTGTGTCATAGTCTGTTGAAGACGTGAGCGTGTCGTGTGTCGTGGTCTATTGCAAGTGTGAGTGTGTCATGGTCTATTGCAGATGTGAGTGTGTCGTGGTCTAAAGAAGGCGTGAGGATGTCGTAGTTTATTGCTGCTGTGAGTGTGTCTATTGTAAGCGTGAGCGTATCGTGGTCTACTGCAGGTATTCCAGGTGTGAATGTTTCGTGGTCTATTGCGTGAGTGTGACGTGGTCTATTGAAGGCGTGAAGATGCCGTTGTGTATTGTAGCTGTGAGTGTGTCGTGGTCTATTGTAGGCGTGAGCGTATCGTGGTCTATTGCAGGTATTGCAAGTGTGAATGTTTCGTGTTCTGTTGCGTGAGAGTGTTGTGGTATATTGCAGGTGTTAGTGTGTCTGTTGTCTGTTGTAGGCGTGAGCGTGTCGTGGCCTCTTGTATGTGTTAATGGTCTATTGCAGGTGCGGGTGTGTCGTGGTTTATTGAAGGCGTGAGCGTGTCGTGGTCTATTGCAGGTGTGAATGTGTCGTGGTCTATTGTAGGCGTGAGTGTGTCGTTGTGTATTGCAGGTGTGAGTACGTCGTTGTTTATTCCAGGTGTGAGTGTGTCGTGGTCTATTGTAGGCGTGAGCGTGGCGTGGTGGTTTATTGAAGGCGTGAGCGTATCGTGGTCTATTGCAGGCGTGATTGTGTCGTGGTCTATTGTAGGTGTGAGTGTGTCGTGGTGTCTATTGAAGGTGTGAGCGTGTTGTGGTCTATTGCAGGTGTGAATGTGTCGTGGTCTATTGTAGGCGTGAGCGTGTCGTGGTCTATTATAGGCGTGAGTGTGTCGTTGTCTATTGCAGGTGTGAGTGTGTCGTGGTTTATTGCAGCTGTGAGTGCGTAGGCGTGAGCGTGTCATTTTGTAGGTGTTAATGGTCTATTGCAGGTGTGTCGTTGTAAATTGTAGGCGTGAGCGTGTCGTGGTCTGTTGCAGGCGTGAGTGTGTCGTGGTCTATTGTAGGTGTGAGTGTGTCGTGGTGGTCTATTGTAGGTGTGAGTGTGTCGTGGTCTATTGTAGGTGTGAATGTTTCGTGGTCTATTGTAGGTGTGAGTATGTCGTGGTGGTCTATTGTAGGTGTGAGTGTGTCGTGGTCTATTGTAGGTGTGAGTGTGTCGTGGTCTATTGTAGGTGTGAGTATGTCGTGGTGGTCTATTGTAAGTCTGCACATCGAATGTATCCTACTTGTAGACTGAATGCGTTCTATTTGCAGGTTGGATCTACGACATGACAGACAGCTACGACATACCTTTCGTCATCACCGGAGCTGTGGTCACCTTCGGTGGATTTATCCAGTACTGTATCCCGTGCGCACGAAAACTGCGCGACCGTCATAGACGGCGACGCTTGGATCAGGACAATGTCAATACGGAACACGGCTTGTCTCTGTCTGTCATGGACGCTTAGTAGTGAGGTGTCACCGTCGGTTATTGCTGCGGCGTTAGACTTAGGCTGAATTCAATATGGATGTGTTTGGACGTAGATCTATGAACAGTAAACCGTGCCATGGTTTGTTGATAGCTGGATATTAATATCGTTTTGTTCTGGATTGTGTGAGTAAAACTATGTTTACTCAGACAAGAATTTTACGTATAAATACACAAGTGTATTTGTTGAACAGAACAACCGGCATCAATTACAACAATTAAAAAATGGCTGCTGAACATCGCTTTTGGTCCTTTTTTTGTCTAGAGCCCATGTAGTTATAAAAGTATAAATGCATTTATCAAAACGAAAGCTTTCAAATGTAGTATAAACACATCAGTGCACGTTGCACTTTCTTTCCTATTAAATGTCTATATGGTATAGACTTGGTTGGACAACGCAACATTTTACTCAAATTATTGAGGTAAACTTTACGCACGTTGACACTTCAAACAAACGACTGTACTAACGTGCACCTGGTGGTGGATATATGAGCGAATAGTATCATCGTTGTAATTGCAGCGTTGGAATGAACAGGTCTGTCAGAAGTTGAAGTGTAACGCACTTTGAACAGTCCCAAGGGATGGATACTGCATTATATAAGAATGCATGTTTACCAGATAAATAATCTTGAAATAAGTATGTTCTAATGTTGACATTACTGTGTCATCATTATCTCATAACACATATATAATTTTAATACCACAAAGTCATCGTATTTCCCAGGAAGTCTCACAGTTCTGGTTCATTCGGTCTGATCGAAAAATCAGTTATCGTTACTGGATCGGGGGTTTCCCGACAGTGCTTCACTCTTCACTCATTTAGCTCTAATTGTTTCAACTACAGTCTGTAGCAACAGTAATAAAGCCCTTAGCCATGCGCCCGGCCATGTCATATGTGCACGGCAGATATGTAGCACAAGTAAAGCGCCGCGTACCGTTCATGAAGCATTTGGATTATTGAACTGGGGTCCATTGGCTGAGACCAGCTGCTCATGAAGCCCCATCCTCGCGAATAAGGAACGCAGTGTAGCCACCGTGTGAGCCGCTGTTGTGTTCCACATCTCGAAGATGTTCCACTTGGTGTGGACATCCACTACTACCAAAAGCATGTTGCCTTAGAATGGCCAGGCAACGTCGAGGTGCAGACGTTGCCATGGAAACGAAGAGTACTGCCATACTTGCAGGGGAGTATGCCTTTGGTTCATGCCAACCCATTGGCTTCCTAAGCAGCCATTTGTCACTCCCTCAAGGTATTGATCTATTTGGGACGACCATACGTATTTAGTAAGACTTGAGAATGCGGGGGTAGGTTGGGCAGCAGAACAAAGATCTAGAGAGACTTAAGCGACATTACGGGGCTGCGACGTGGAGAAATTCGCAGGAAAATACAAGCTGGGGTTTTATTAAGTAGTAATCTTTGTAAAAAGCATTCTGAAAATCTAAGTAGATAATATCTACTTGTGATCCCTCATCTATGCAAACAGTGATTTCTTCTAAAAAAACATAACATATTTGTTCACCATGACATCGCTTTTAGGAATACATGTTGAGATGGATTTAATAATGTATGGCTAGCAAGTAAGTTCACAATATGGTCTTTAATTACCCGTTATAATAATATACAAATCACTGATGTTAATCTCACTGGTGTGTAATTATCGCTCTGACTTATTTTTCAAACCGTTTTTAAATAATTGTATGATGTTTGCTTCTTTCCATTCAAAAGGAACCACTCCCTCGTTTATTGATAAGTAGAACACTCTTGCATATCAGATTTTGAATTATGACTGACAGGATATGTAATGTTCAGGAGATATTGAATAGGAAGAATGGGAGTTCTTTTATATATTAAAGAATCTATTCAGGCTTACGGAATACAATTACAAAGGGAAACAGATTGCGATGAAGCTATTTGGTGCAATATAGTTTCTGGAAATTAAACATTAACTATTGGATTCGTTTACGGTAGTCCAAACATAAATGAAGAGGATAACACAAAAATACAAAATGCTATCAATGGAAATATCTACAGAATACAGGGGTAAAGACCAATAGCTTCTATTTTTAATGTAGGATAGCTTCCTTACTCAATACGTGCTAAAACCAACCATGGGAGAGCATTTATTATATATAGTTTTGTCTTCACAAAACGAAATAGTGGACAATGTCAACCATTGGGTAACAGTGATTATAATCAAATAGATTTTGACATCAAAGTAAAACCAGAAAGTAAAAATAAAAACATACAGGAGAAACTTCCATAAAGGTAAATATAAGGATATGAGAAAGTACCTAGCAAAGGTTGATTGGAATAACATTCTAAGGAACAATACCGCAACTGAATGTTGGAACATTCTAAAATATGAAGGAGGGTAACACTGATCAATTTGTTCCCTTGAAAAACAAGGAAAACGATCTAGAAAGAAACACTTTTCAAAACATTAGTGTACAAACAATCTATGTTTAGGGTTTATAGGCATACCAGAAAGGAGGAAGACTACACAAATTACAAAATGGTACTTAATGCAGCTACGACTTAAATAAGACAACCTAAAAGAAACTATGAAAAAAATTAGCATGTAACAAAAAAAAGTGAGAGCAAAAGTTATATGCATATGTCATGAGTAAACAAAAAGTACGAGAAAAGGTCGAACTTCTAGAAGAAAATGCTGGAAATTTAATAACACAATGTTTTTTAATGGCGGAAGACCTAAATGATTACTTCAGTTCAGTGTTTACAGAGAGAGGAGAGAGAGAGAGGATATTGGTTCATTACCACTTCCAGAAGACAAATTTCTGGAGGCTATTTATGGCAGTTAATTGTAACTTCATCAATGGTAGCTAAGAAAGAAAATAAAGGGAATGAAGGATAATAAATCACCTGGAGTGGATGGAATACCTACAATACTACTAATGGAAACAGTAAAACAAATTAGTATACCACTTGCAAGAGTGTTAAATTTTTCGTTAAAAGAGTGAGTGAATGGAAAGAAGCAAACATCATATCATTATTTAAAAAGGGGTCGAGAAATAAGTCAGAGAATTACAGACCGGTGAATTTAACATCAGTAATTTGTAAATTATTGGAAATATTAATTAAATACCATATGATGGACTTCCTTGTTAGGCATAAATTATTAAATTCATCTCAACATGGATTCCTAAACGCGAGGTCAAGCTTAAAGCTGCTTCCTCAAATGGTTCAGCCCATCGCGAATCGGGTTCACTTATGTCCAGACGTGTAGTTTGTGACTAGTTTAAGTAATTTGCGCAGTCTGTTTAATAAAGAAAGCCTGTTTTTGTTCAAATCATCGAAAGAATTGACTTTAGTCGTTAGATCTGGTAAGGATCAAAATAGTGGATATCCAAATGGTAAACACTGTGTGGGTCAATGCTGATCATGTGAGTGACCTCCATCTTCTCGCCGATCACATGACAAAGTTACGAAATTTCACCAAGGAAGAAAATCATAATTTTTCAGCATTTCGATGTTCACTTCACTTAATGCTTGAACAAGTATTAACTAATTTAATAGTTTGTCTGATGATTTCACAAAAACTACACATAAGAGTTGTTCCAACAAGCTAGCATGCTTCAGAAGATACTAGGTAGGTTTGGTTTTTCGCTAAATTAATTTGAAATGAGACTAGCAACAAAAATCGAATTGATTAAGCACATTTAACAAATATGTTATGTTTTCTGGAAGAAATCACTATGTTGATAGACAAGGGATCACCAATACATATTTTCTACTTACATTTTCGGAATGCTTTTGATAAAGTACCACATCAAAGATTACTACTTAACTTAAAAGCTCATGGTATCGGGGATGGCATCATCGACTGGATAGAGCAATGGCTGACTGACAGAAGACAGCGTGTTGTAGTAAATGGGGAGGTTTCAAACTGGAAATAATTTTTTAGTGGGGTACCACAAGGATCAGCATTAGGGCCTTTACTATTCTTAATAATATTATATATCAATGACTTGGACAATAATATAACAAGCAACGTACTGAATTTTGCGGATGACACACAAGTGTTTAGAAAGGTTAAAATGATGATAGTGATAAACAACATTTACAAAACTAAATTAATTAAATAGTCTGAAAAATGGCAAATGTCATTCAATTTTGGGAAATGTACATGCCTACACACAGGTCACGGGAACTTGGATGTAAACTTTAATATGGGAAATACTGTTCTATGTACCACTGTAATAGAACAGGTTTAACAATAAGTGCTGATATGAAAGATTCAACGCAGTGTGGTATTGCAGCTTCATATGGTAATCAAAATATTGGGTTGATTAGGAAAAATATAACATACAAGGCAAAAAAAGCTAAGCATACCTCTGTATAAAGCAATAATTAAACCTCATTTAGAATACTGTATACAAGCAGGGAGACCATATCGTAAGAAGACGTATATATGCTTGAACGAATGCAGAGGAGAGCAACTAAAATTACTCCATAACTGAGAGACCTTAGTGATGAGGAACGCCTAAGAGAATGTGGTTTAGCAACCCTAAAGACAAGGAGATTAAGAGGAGATCAGATTGAAGTTTTTTAAGATATTAAATGGATATGAAAATATTGACAGAAGTATGTTTTTTTCACTTAAGAAAGATGGTAGAACTAGAGGACACGATGTAATATTAGTAAAGGATCAGTGTAGATTGGATATCAGGAATTACTCATTCTCACAGAGGACAATAAATAAATGGAACAAATTAACTAGCAGCGTGCATATGTTTAAAAACAAGGTTGACACATACCTCAGGAGGGTGGGTTACACATAGTGAAAAATTTTGGGCTCTCGATAAATCAATGGCTTCCTTGTCCACTTGCCATCTGGGCCTTTTCCTTGCATGACAATCTTGTTAAATCTAAATGTTGTTAAACGTAGTATTCGAATTTGTTGTACTATTTCCGTGAGTAGTATTGGCGGAATTCCCTCCACTCCAGACGATTATCCTTCATTAGCCTCCTGAAAATTAAATTACCATCTGGAACTTGTGATGAAACTAATATCCCACGAGGTAAACACTGAACTGAAATATATATTTAGGTCTTCCATCATTAAAACAACACTTGATATTATATTTCCAGCATTTTCTTTTAGTGGTCCCACCTTCTCTGGTACGTTTTGTTTACTCCTGACATTGGCATACACACTCTTGCTGTCATTTGTTTTATGTTACATGCAAATTTTTGCTCATAGCTCAAGAAAGCTTTTGATACTGTTGACCATCAACTGCTGTATAAAAAATCTTTAACTTTATGGCATTCGTGGAAATGTGTATAATTGGACCAGTAGTTACTTGAACAATCGTAACCAATTTGTAAACATTGACGGCTACAGCTCAGGCACACAAAGAATAACATGTGGTGTTCCACAAGGGTCAATAATTGGTCCGAGGATGTTTATTCTGTACATCAATGACATGAGCAATGTCTCTAAGCTGGTAAAATTTATTTTATTTGCTGATGAAACGAACATCCTTTGTTCAGCCAGTGATATAAAACAGCTTGAAAATATTGCATGCAACGAACTATATAAATTGCAGCAATTATTGTTCTCAATTAACAATTTGTCTCTAAATATAGCCAAAGCCAATAACATGCTATTTTCTGGTCAAGCACAATTGTCTGAAATAAATATCAAGATAAAAAATACACAGATATTAAGAGTACGACTTACGAAATTTCAAGGCGTGCTTATCGACGAATCATTAAACTGAAAAGACCACATCAGTCGAGTAGAGTCTAAACTATCGATAAGTGTAGGTATCATGTACAGATTTACAGATAAGTGTAGGTATCATGTACATATGCACATATAAGTGTAGGTATCATGTACAGATGCAGCAAAGTACTTGACCGCTATAGTATGTATATGATATATTCCACTCTGTTTCTGCCATATTTATTGTATTGTGTGGAAATATGGGGAAATGCGTATCCCACAAATTTGCATTGTATAAATAACGATGCGACCACACAATTCCACTGTTATACAAAGCACGTATTTTAAAGTTTACAGATATGGTACAATTTAGAATATTACTATTTGTGTATAAAGCTCATAAAACTGAATTGCCGACGAATATTCAAAGATTATTTGTTAAACATGATAATAGGCACTGCACACGAAGACAAAATCAGTTTTCACGAACCCGTACATCAAACAGTTTCATAATAATCTACCAAAATTTAAGTAAATATAGCCACGTCTGTATCATGTATGAAATTAACATCACGTATAAAATCTGCTAGAAACTGTCGACAAATTAGTAACATGACATTATAAATATTCTTATTTCAATGTTTCTCCTTTCCAGCATTTCACCAATATTCTTTGTATACTTAATGTGTACATATAAGTTACGCTGTTTGATCTGTTTGAATAAACGCTTTGATTTATTGATATAATGGCTCACTAGTTTCTTAAGCAACCGCAAACAACGAGTTAAAATAGGTGAAAAATGTTCTGGTTATACTGATGTCTCGTCCAATGTCCCGCAAGGCTCGTGGACCCGGTTTTCTACTATTTATATTGTATCTAAACGATTTACCTGACGAACGTTTGACCACTGACACCAGGGTATGTTTGATTGAGGACGATACTAACATTAAGTAAATACAATTCACACACAGAACTACTTTTTAAAAAACTCAACTCACTAAAAGTAGAAGACTTACTAAAACTACAAGAACTTAAATTTTATTACAAATATAGACATCAAAATCTACCTGTCTACTTAATAAACTGGCAAATAACCCCAAATACATACATTCACAACTATAATACTAGTAGAACAACTGAACTACATACTTACAGAACTAAACATGAATTTGCAAACAAAATTCTTAAAAACAACTTGCCACATGTTATAAACAATATCCCTGATTTAGTTATAGACAATATAGTGACTCATAGTTTGAAAGGCTTTTTCAAGTTATGCCAAAAATTACATGCTACAAAAATATAATGACACATGCACTTTCCTAAATTGCTATATATGCCAACTAAATTAAATAAATTATGAATGAGCATAACACAGTTCATGCAATCACAATTAAACTTTTCAATTGGTATACTTGCACACAGGCTTACACGCGTACAGGCGAAAACAACACATAAAACACACCAGTACAACACATCATCACACACTTAAATTGATTATATGTAAGACACAGACAAAAAAACCAAACATGCTTTCTACTTTTTTAATGTAGAAATATATGTATAGGGAATATATGTTTATTGTTTTTTTTAGTTTCGGTGGCTCCTACGATAGCGACCAGTGTTGGTCTTAGTAGGAGTCTCCCGTCCTACAGCAAATATCTTTTTTGTTCTTTTTTTTGGTTGTTGTTGCATAATGTATTACTTTTATTGATGATTTATTAGTTGCTATTATATATTGTACAGTTCTATATGTGCATATATCATATGTATTTATATAATTAATATTGCCACTCTATATAATTTATCTATGTTTTTCTGCTGTTGGGACAAATAAAATTTATCCTTATCCTTATCCTTATCCACTGTGTTCTCGGATATCTCTGAACGGCCCGACATGCAAGAGTGTCTTAATGCATTCGTGGTTTGGGTAGACCGGTGGCAGCTTCAAGTAGCTGAACATAAATACCCCGACTACCTACCACCTGAAAGGGGTGCAACTTCTTACCGTTAATGAATACCGAGATCTTGGTGTGCTAGTGGATGATAAGCGTTTATTTAAACAGCACATTTCGTCTATTTGTCGCAAAGCATACAGCACAATCAACGTTATTTTTTTCATACTGCTAACATTGATGCTCTCATTAAGGTCACAGAGGGTGACCTAGTGGCGGAGTGACCCCCACCGATATCATGTGAATTGTATTGAAGACAGTAGTGGTACAGTTAGTACTGGTTGTCGGTAGCTGATAGGCATGAGATACTAATTATGTTTAAAAACTTTTTGGGGGCCGGCATGCTTGCTGAGATTATTTGATGTATCTTATTTTGATGATGTATGCTTGCCTGATTTCCTGCTACTTAATTAATAAATCTAAATGTCATTCCTTGGCCTATTGCAATCTACACTGGACTTGTGTTGTTATTTTGCATAAATCATTTGTCCGCCCAGTGCTGGAATACTGTTCGACGCTATGGAACCCATACATATAAGCTAAGCATTACGTGTACGATGTGCAACGGTTCTTTTCGCGCCGGATCTATTACCGTTGTCAATTCGATACCAATCGTTGTTACATACAAAGACTCGAATATCTAAAACTAGAGTCTCATATTCCGCTGGATTTATAATGACATGGTCATGGTATATAATATCCTGTATGGACATGTCAATGTATCTAAAAATAACCTAATTTTTTTTAATAACCCTGTTATAAATACTACAATTTCGACTAGAGGTCACGTATTTAAGCTTAAAACAACACCCTTTAGGCTTTATGTATTAAAAAAAACATGTTTGCAATCGAGTTTTGTCTACCTAGAACATACTACCTGAACGCATAGTAAACTTAGCATCCAAAATACAAATCACGAAAAATTTGATTCTACAACAAAGTTCGATATACACCTGTAGGAAATTACTCGATTTGGAATCTTTGCATACTATTTACTGCACATTATCATGCTACTCTAACTTTTCACCAATATTAAGCACTACATACATACGTGTGTATGTGCGTGCGTGCGTGCGTGCGTGCGTGCGTGCGTACGTGCGTACGTGCGTGCGTGCGTGCGTGCGTGGAAGTGCTTAAGCATCCCTTGCCCCCTGCCCTGGTCTCCTGCCCTAGTCTCTTGCTATGAAAAATGCCAACAAAGCGGTAAGAGAGCTGGAACAGAAGGTGACCCCTGCTGAAAGTGTATCGCCATCATCCGCTTGTATCATTGATGGCAAGAGTCTCATTCAGAAGATGCATGGTGAAAACTGCACCATAGTTGAACTGCCTGGACACGTGTTTGCACGTGTCGTGAAAGCTGGAGGTAAAAATGAAAGAATCGACGTCATAGTTATTTCACGTATACAAAGATATATATATATATATATATATATATATATATATATATATATATATATATATATATATATATATATATATATATAATAAGCCGAAATGATGAAGGCCTGATGGCGGTGTGGTGCTTGCTAACATCATCAAAATCAAACAGATGAGGTGTATGCCAGTGTGTGCTTCAAGCAAAACCAAACTGGTCGAGTTCGTGGTGGAAAACTGGAAGAGACCACACCTTAGGGAAAAGTAGGAAGGCAAGGTATTATATGTGACATGCGGTGAAAAGTGTTTCAAGCTAACAACAACAAGGTCGGAGGAAGTAAATGAGATAAAGACCGTACAAGAAGAGGCACACACTAGCACGTTGTTGCATGCAAAACAAAGCGCTGTATACCATGATTCAATCATAATTGTCGCAGATGGACTGACGTGTTGATTATTTGCATGTCTGTTCAAGCTCGTATTGGCTGCAATATTTACGTGACTTGTGACACAAGAGCCAGGACAAACATACTCGTTGTCAAGAAAATATTTGCAACTGTTGGACAGGGAACATGTGCTGCTGTGTTGCACGCATTTACATGATATAACAGAGTGGGTGCTTTGTCGGGTCAATGCAAACTGAAGGCCTTGAAACTGCTCCTTCGTAATACAACATCTCAGTGAGCTACGCTACCAACTTTTCCGAACCAAGAATGGGGTGTGAAGTTTGTTGGCCAACTCCTTCCATGTAAAGACTGTGTCCACATGCATGCCCTCAGAGCCTGTCAGTCTGGGATATGGAATCGAAGTCTAGACAAGTGCCCTGACCCCCCCCCCCTCCATCATGGTCACCGGTGGGAGCTCAGTGATGATAGCAAACTCACCACTTATTGGATGCCTGGATCCCCAGCTCCAGAGGTTGTTCTGAAGTTGCTTTCATGCAAATGCAGGCGTGTTTGTAATTCTCCAGACTGCGAGTGCCTTATGAATGGACTCAGATGCACAGATGCTTGTTGTCTCCAGGACTGTTCTAACATACGACTTGATGTGGATGACCAGCAGAAGCAGGATAGTTCAGATGGTGAAGTGTGAATTTATGGACATTGATCAGTTGCCCATTTAAGATATATAATTAATGTACTTAGCATAGTTTGTTTGATTGTGATATCGTTTTTTTTTTGTTACAACATGTGCATACTTGTAACAAAGCTGCACTGGAGCCGTATGATTATAACTAAAATTTTAATAGTGATCAAACTAAATAGTTAATGTTCGTATTATATCATTTATGATTAGCATACATGCATTTCAAGTAACTACATAAACTACAGACTGTTAAGATAGTTCATATGAATAACAAAATGGTTTGTACATGCTACGTTTCACTTTAGTGTCAAAATAAAGGCACGCATTTTACTTAGGGTATACTTACAAGAAACTTGATTACTTAAGCCTAATTACTTTAAGCTACGCCCTACAGAGGTCCAATCATATTATTTCATGCTCTAAATACATGCAGCTAGTCAAAAGGCATTGTTAGGCTTAGTTCGTCCTGATGGTGCCAAATGGTCCAATTTCAGGTCCTGGTCCATGGCCTGTAAGGCAAAAACCACACCAACCACCAAACATCAAGTGTACAAGGCAGCTCTGAGATGCTCAGCGAGAATAACTGACAGCCCCAGAGGTCGATGACGCGTAGATACGCTTCGTCAAAATTTAAGGTCGGGTATCTAAGGCCGAGATGGCTGGGGAACATAGTGCAACTTTTTTTATTAACTTCTGTATCGCACCAAATGCTTAGTTTTACGCGACACACTTTATTACGTGACAATGGAAATGATTTGTCAAATGGATATTAGTTTTAGGTCAAGGTCATGTTGTACAACATGGCTGCCCCATCAAAACAAATACAGCGCGTACAATTTGAAAACAAAATGAATTGCTTAATCGCTTTATAATACATTCCCTGGACCCATTGAAGGTAAAGAAATTTAAGTTGATATTCGTACAAAATCTGTGTTTTCCTTAATGTTGATGTTATCTCGTAGCGTTTGTAAACATCGCCGCTGACGAGTCGATGGTCGCTCGACTCCTCGGACTCGAGTTGAGTAATCACTGCTGCACCGTAGCGGTCGGTTGTAGCTAAGTCTGAGATGTCGTAGCTAACGCTGACACACGTATCCTTCCACACTGTTGCGTGTAGAATGTAGGTGTGTCAATACTGTGCTGCCAGATTATCGTTAATATTATGGGGAGCGGTAATCTAATTGATGCTTCCTAACTGGTAAAGGCAAGCCTACTAAAGTAAAGACTGAAGGTTAGGCCTAGGCTTAGGCTTAGCTTAGAGACTTAGACTAGAGTAGTGACGTCAGACCGATTTGACTTACCTTCTGCTAACATGGGGGTGTCGGATGTTTCGGCCCATAACGGGTTCGGCCCATGGGCCGAACCATCCAACGGCGCGACCAGTGAACCGTGAAGTGTTTTCGCTCGCATGGGCCAAACCATCCGTGTATGCAACCGGTGCCAGCAGGTGCTGTGAGCCAAAACGACGAATTCTTCGCTATTTTCGACTGTCTTAGCGAAATGCTGTTGACTTGTTGTACGCTACAGTATTATTGTTTTCGAGTCAATTGTTGTTTATAGAGTATTGTAATTGCGTAATGTTATATGCTACAACTGTTTCAGTGTTTTAACGAAACGCCATGCGCTACATTATTATTGTTTTAGAACCAATATTACTTATTTATTACGTTCCCTAGTTTCAACTGTTTGCGTGTTTTAGCGAAATATTGTACGCTACAGTATTATTGTTTTCGAACCAAGTGTTTATTACGTTCGCTATTTTTGTCAGTCGGCTCAAGGAATGCAGCGTTTCCCTTTCGTTACGTTCGGCCTTGACGAGACGCTCCCAGATTGTAAATAATGTGTTTGTCCAGTCGTGGCTTCTCAGCATTGTGGCATGTATGTATGTATATATATAATATATATATATATATATATATATATATGTATATATGTATATATATATATGTATATATATATATGTATTTATGTATATATATATATGTGTGTATATATATATATATATATATATATATTTATATATATATATATATATATATATATATATATATATATATATATATGTCGTGTTGTAATAGTTTTGGAAAATTATGTTTTGGTAGTTGTTAATAAAGACTGAAATTCCATCCGTTGTAAATATTTCTGGCGTTGTGTTGCTGGACTGCATTCTGTTATTTTATGAGATAATTGTTATATTAGCGTGTGAATATGTTGCTGTGCGTAATCATATTAAGTATTTTTTTCCTGAATCACGCCGTGGACCGAAACTACTATTCTTAGAAATCAGCTACTGACGTGGGACAATAGAGCCGAAAACGTTAATGACACCTCTTTGCAACTTGTGATATGCTCAATTAACTTAAGACGATTAATTGAATAAAGGGCTTGATCAAATATAACGTGCTCACACAAACAATGAAGTGATGCTATCAAACATTTACGTTAGCATGTTTTGCTGATGAAACACCAGATAGATTAAAAGCATAAAATGTGCTCACACAAACTATGAAATCACGCTTTCAAACATTTCAGTTAACAATACATTATATATTACAATACAAACTCAACTACTAGTTATTACGTTTATTCGTGGACGTTTCCATTAAACATTAATTACTTGAATTTGGTTCATTTCTCTATTATGTCAACCACTTTCTTTTAATTTATTTATATTGCTATATTTTTATAAATAGTTCCAGATCATTATATTAGCGTGTATGTATGTTTCTGTGCACAATCATAATTTCCGTCTCTCCGCCTTTCTTACTGATTCAGGCCGTGGGCCGAAACGACTATTCTTAGATTTCCGCCGCTTAGCTAGAGTGGGCCAAATCGACCGTCGCTGATTTCAATAGCGACAGTGAAATAGGTCGAACCATCCGTCTGCATGGGCCGAATCGACTAGGCCGAACCATCCGTCGGCGTGGGCCGAACGCGTCATGGGCCAAACCATCCGGGACCCAACATGGGGAATACGGGTCGCAGTTTATTGCTCATATATTATTATCATGCAAGTTACACGTTAAATTATTTATATAATCATTTTGTCAATATGTTAATATGTGCAGCTGTGTTGAAAACGTATTTTTAGGCAGTGCTAAAGAGCGGTAATACATTTTTCAAAATTGTTATTGTGGTTTGTTTTTGTTTATTTTCGGCAGCGGCCATCTCTTGTATCTCGCTGACAGGGCCTTCTTTCCCGACCGATTACGGGATTATGATAATGAGGGCGTCCATCTTAAATAGTGATGCAGGAAGAGGAATAAAAGACAAATTCGAACCTGTCAACATCATTGTAATTATGAAGTTATATTAATTTAGCATTTAAGTTGACCTACTTTTAAGTTGTTTTTGAAGTATTTTTGTAGTTGCATTCAGCTTCGTTCATGGTTTGTTTGGTAAAGACGTATGTCTATAACAACTTGATTCCCATGTTGACCTACTGCACATTTGCACAAATGTGCACAAGGTCTGCTTTCGAGACCCCTGTCTGTAAAATTTACGCCATCTTGTCGAAATGTGTGGTGCACACATTGCATTGTAGGATACATTTATCATGCTACCTGCTCGTATTATCATTCATAATAAAAATGTCAGTGCTATGAGGGTTTTGTTTCGTAATGATTTTATTTAGTATCATAACTATGATATATTTTTTATATTGTATGGGTTCAGTTCAAACTTAGCAAACCTGGTTCAAAAGGGAACTGGGCCAACTGAAAAAAATAAAGACTGCTGTTTCACTATTGATGTATTGTTGATATTACCATTATTATTACAATGCTAATTAATTTAATGTGTATATACCACTAATTTGTACTATATATATACTATAACACCAAATTGGATTATTGTATAACTATGGCTCTACATAAATTAATTAAACATGATTTTATTAATGTTATATAATATTATATTTCAAATCATGCTAGTAATATCAGTTATTAAAGCTAGTAAAACTATGTTTTTTGAATTATGAAGTTTTGTCTACATTGACACTACTGTATTTAAGAACCAACATTATATATAATTTATGTGATGGTTCTGAATTAACAATTTCACTCTGTCATTAACTATTTGTTTTGCCAAGAGTAATCATTTGTTCTTCGGGAAGAGATTATTATTTATTCTTCTATATATAAGCAGGCTAATATTCAAGACATTCCAAAATGTACTTTTCTGGTGATTTATAAAAAAAATTATCAATATTGGACATTTTGAAAACTGTAAGAAAATTTCTAAAAATTCAAAATTTTAAACAGCTGTATCTTTTTTAATATTTCACTTAGAAACATGAAACAGGTACCTTTTTACTTCTTTTAACTAGCACTTTGAGGGGGAAATAAAAAATGAATACAATAAAAAAAATTGGTTTGCCCTCCCCAGGGTTGGCATGTAACAAACTAAAAGTACTTTGTGACAATACTTGAGTAGTTATTTCAAGTAATTGGCATGTAACGAAGTAGAATTTTGACTAAATACTTTTACTTGTAACAAAGTAGTTTTATCTAAAGTAACGTGACTTTAAACTCCGTTACTTTTATTTACTTCGCAATATATTTTCGTTAAATGTTTTTGCAAAACCACTGGCGCTGCTGCCGGTGATGCTCCACCATCAACAACATTTCAAAAACTGTTCATAGTCGCCACACCAAAAGGTATTAATATCATTCAATCGCATGCCAGTTCGCGATCATATTTGCATGCATTCCTCTCTTCGGGAAATCAACGCAACCACTGTTTTATATCTACGTCAGTGAACGAAGCCTGCCAAATATTGGCATAGGTCAGGTCGAGGCCGTTAACATGAAATGTCACTTTGAGCACACAACACTTGAATGCCATCTCATACCACGGTGCAAATGTATCAGTTGCACCATATAAAGTAGTAATAAGTAAGTTTCCATTACGTATTATAAATATTAAAATTTGCAATTTGAACAATGTATTGATAATCCCCATACAGTGACGCAATTTTGATATTCGTGAGTGAACGCGCATTGTGGATCGAGAACGAGAACCGATTTTCGCCCATTGGCATTGTCAGCAACGGCCTTACCGGCTTACGTCAGCATTGAACAGCATTTTACTTTCACGAATAAAATTCATATCGAGATGTTTAATAAACTCACAATAATGAGTACTCTACATAACTAAACAGTAAATAATTGATACTCTGCCATTTGGCAGCATCTTTTCCTAGCAATGGCTTATTCAAGCTGACCCATAAATAATATCAAGGACAGGGACAGGGGCCCTGACAGGTCACTTTTAATTGCAATTAGCAACAGCATTCCTCTGTTGCACTGGTCTGTCTTCTGATCAATTCTAGCCCCAGCTGGTACCAGGTAACCAACACAGCTAGCTGCTAAAGCTTGTTGTTTCAGTGTTTGTGTGAGCTGATAAGACATGTCTGGGAATACATGAGAAGGTGGCCCATTGTTCACAAGCCAGATGGCTTCATCAGCTAGGCATCAAATGTCTTTGTTAATTTTGCTATGGGCAGTGCTAGGTTGTATTACCTCTGACCTATTAACTAATTGACTAATTTATCTTTAACTATCTATAAAAATAGAACACATATCCGTTGCTGAGGTCCTCAGCTTTCATTTGATATATTCCACACTATGGTCAGTGCAAAATAGTTCATTGTGTTCTACTCTCGTTTAATTAATTAGTTAATTTCTTATTCCATCTAAAATAATGGTAGACACATTTGGTTGTTCCTTTGTTTCATTACACACGGTAGTCAAAACACAATAATTATAAAATTAATTTGACTAATTAACTTCCCTGAAAATCATGCACATTTATGCAGATTAGACAAACAGTACTTGACATTTGAAATGTAGAGTAAGTCTACCAATGAGCAAAATTTCATTGATAAGAATTGAACATAACTATCTTTGTTACAGTTTTAATGAAATGTGCCTCAATTTTGGGTCCATTTTCTACTTCATGTTACTGTATAAGAGATAAGGCCTGTAATATGACAAATGTGTTAAATTTGACGTCTAAAAATCATGTCTCGAAAAGAACTTTACCAGTTTTGAAACTGTTTTCACATTCAATGTCTCATGGCTGCAGCCATATGAAAAAAATAAAACAAAATAGATCTTAAATTTGAAATTTTCATAGACATCCCTACCATGTATCCTTCAAGAACCACACTGCTTCACTTCCATCAGTATGCATATCAGTGTATATACTGTTGGTTACCTGGTGTGCTCAGATTATGCAGGTCAACATGATAAGTACTTCAGCCATATATATCAGCACATCTACTGTATATTTTGTATGATGTCTGAAAGATACAGCTTTATTCCTGTCTATTTCAGGGCTCCATGGAGTAGATTTGAATTTTTTCTGAGCTACTGGAAACTCTCCCATAAATCATGATGCTTTTCCAAGTGTCATCCATGAGACACACTTTGAGTTGGTGTCAGATGCGCACCTGTTTATCTAGTGTCAAGTTTCTAGTGACACAGATCAGGTGCAACTGTCACACGGGCGTCATAACACAAAGTGCCACAATCAGCACATATGGTGACAACAAACATTTGACCAGTTCATCCAAACAGGTAAGTCAGTTAATTGCGATGACATCAATAATAACTTCTCTTCACTAGTCATGTAGTTGACAAGGACATAATTATATAACTTATGCATTGGTGTTGTCACATAATTATTTAAATAATCATAGTAATAATTTGTTTCCAGTTAGGAATTCAAGTGACACTAGAACTCCTGTCAGTGTGACAAGTAATCAACTTCCTGCATTCTGTACAGTTCTTGCACCATTCTGTTTTAAAAACTTCAGTCAAACTGGTAACCAAATACCGTCTTACTTATTTACGTAATTGTCTTTGTGCCTACTGGTGCATAAGGTAGAAACAAGGCTTCTCCACTTCTGTCGGTCTCCAGCTTGTTTGGCAGCCAGGTCCCAGCTGAGGTGCATTTCCCATAATTCCTCCCACAGTTCTCCTTATCATCAACCGATTATGTTGTTACGGTCACTTATCCTATCCACACAGATTAGTTGACTATGATTCTAGGTCCACTGTTTTTCTCCTACATTCCTATTGCATGGTTTGTGTGGATATTACTCATGTTGATACAACTGTTTCCTTATAATTTACTTTCAGTAAAAACATTATTTAGTGCACCATTTCTACTTCCAGAACGCTAAACATTTTTAGGAAGTCTTTAAAAACTCATCTTTTTATTAGTCATTTCAAATAGATGTATTGTGGTGGACATTATTTGTGCATTAATAGTGTCTGCCTTATTAGCTTTTAAGATTTTATTTATTCAGTTAATTTAGGCAGAGACACGATTCCTGCAGACATGACCAAGGCTGGCAGACAGGTGTTGTTATCACCACTCTACAGTCTACTCTCAAAGCGGTGACGAGAACGCACAGTGCCACAGGAAATGAGGGACTCAAATATAATCACTCTGTACAAAAACAAGGGCGACATAGGTGACTGCAATAACTACAGAGGAATATCTGTGCTAAGTGTCGTAGGGAACATATTTGCACGTATTATTCTTACACGTCTACAAACACTGACCGAACGGGCGTACCCTGACTCAGTGTGGTGTCCGCTCAGGTAGAGGAACTGTAGACATGATTTTCTGTGTAAGACAACTACAAGAAAAAACAAGGGAGCAACAGATGCCACTCCACGTGGTCTTTGTGGATCTCACAAAACAAGGGAGCAACAGATGCCACTCCACGTGGTCTTTGTGGATCTCACAAAACAAGGGAGCAACAGTTGCCACTCCACGTGGTCTTTGTGGATCTCCCAAAACAAGGGAGCAACAGATGCCATTCCACGTGGTCTTTGTGGATCTCACAAAACAAGGGAGCAACAGATGCCACTCCACGTGGTCTTTGTGGATCTCACAAAACAAGGGAGCAACAGATGCCACTCCATGTGGTCTTTGTGGATCTCACAAAACAAGGGAGCAACAGATGCCACTCCACGTAGTCTTTGTGGATCTCACAAAACAAGGGAGCAACAGATGCCACTCCACGTGGTCTTTGTGGATCTCACAAAACAAGGGAGCAACAGATGCCACTCCACGTGGCCTTTGTGGATCTCACTAAAGCTTTTGATTACATGAATTGAGGAGCGCTCTTCACTATTCTCAAGAAAGTTGGATGTCCTCCAATCTTACTTGATCTTATCAAATCATTCCATGAAAACATGCAAGGCACATCCCAAGTAGATGGGATGATATCAGAACCCTTTCCCATTGTAAATGATGTGAAGCATGTTATGGCCCCAATCGTGTTAATGACATTGCTATATACCAGTGATTTATTCGTAATGTTTTATTCATGTGTGTACTATGAGTGTAATATCTGTGTTTATTTATTTATTTGTTATGTTTAAATCAGCCCCTTTACACTATCTACTTTTAAAATAATCCATATTTTATAGTTTTATTTAATTTATGCAGTTACATGTAAATTATGTATTTTATAATTTTATTTAATTGATGCAGTTTCATGTAAAATGCCTGAGAACATTTTATCTTAATTGGATTCAGGCGCTATATAAATTCTGATATAATAATAATAACTCTTTTTCGGGATATACTTCTCTGTAATATTGAGAGAAGTAAAGCAAAAACCTAACCCTGGTGTGGGCCTGAAAACTATATTTAATGCCAATTTATTTTCTACATCATGCCTGAAGGCTACATGTGTGCAAGGCCCTATAGATGCAGATGACGCTGCCGTCTGCTCTCATTCCGAGGAACAGCTGCAGTCTATCATGGACAGTTTTTCCAATACTTGTTCAGTGTTTGGTCTCAAAATCAGTGTCAAAAAGACTGTCATCACAAGCCACAGGACTCAAATAGCCAAGATCACTCTCAATGATGAAGCACTCGAAAATGTGGAGAACTTTTCATACTTAGGCTCCATCATGTCCAACAATTTCACACTTGACAAGGAACACACAGCTAGGTAAAGCTGCAACATCTTTTGGAAGACTCTCAAAAAGAGTTTGGTCCAGAGCCTGATACTATATACAAAACTGAAAGTGTATCATACATGCATGCTCAGCATCCTTTTGTTTGGTGCAGAGACCTGGACTACCTATCGTAAACAGGAACTGAAATTAAAAAGTTTCCACCTACATTGCCTACGTACTATCCGTTGCGTGAAATGGCAAGACAAAATTACCAACCTGGAAATCCTACAACGCTGCAACTCAACTCTACTAAGCAGCATTTTAAAACAGAGATGGCTACATTGGCTAGGTCGTGGTGGGGTGGTCACAGGTTTGTGGGTGACCTTGTGGCGAAATGGCCCCACCTGTTTGTAATTAAATTCGTGTATTGGTGGTGGAATGTCTGTATTCTTTGCATTACGTGTTCATGACGACTTCTTGATGCATATATGTTATCGTCATGCTTGTAGGAATGTGGGCTCTGAGAAGTTTGCCGGACGGGGCTGTACATGTGTTCAGTTCCTGTCGGGTTTGCTTAGAGCTTACATTCCTGTTAATGTTCTTCCCAAAGTGGCTGCGTGATAAGCAGTCCACTTTGCAATAAAAAACGTCATTTATTTGGCCTGTTTCAATTCTCTCCTACATCGGACTTGTGTTGGTTATTGCATAAATGAATTTATGCAACTCACCAGGTGCATACAAATTTTTATGAGATAACCAAGACAGGTCGTCGTTAAACTTGCCCTGGGTGTCCTAGACTACACCAGAACTATTTGGCCAAATAAATTGTATTACTCCGCACTAGCCAGCCAATCACGGCTTAGCGGAAACCAGTCCAAACCGGAGCCAGTAGCTTGAATCTTTTACTCCTGCTTCAGTCTCTGCATTGCGAAGTTGTGACTAAAATTTGTCTCTCGAAATCCGCCCTCCTCCCCACCTTTCTTCCTTATTCTCAATGCTTAGTTTAAATGCGATTGTACATTGTTGATGAAATAGGAAGTTGGAAGATGTCGAAACCGCTTTCCCCACTTTTGGCTTTATATAAGATGAACACGGGGGTTTGTCCCCTAGTATTTGGTGTTCATGGGGTTTTCTGCGCAGACAGGCTTCCTGTTTCTTCATCGGTATTCTTGGCTTATGTTTATATAGGTTAGCGAAATGGCCCCACCTGTTTGTAATTAAATTCGTGTATTGGTGGTGGAATGTCTGTATTCTTTCCATTACGTGTTCATGACGACTTCTTGATGTATATATGTTATCGTCATGCTTGTAGGAATGTGGGCTCTGAGAAGCTTGCCGGACAGGGCTGTACATGTGTTCAGTTCCTGTCGGGTTTGCTTGGAGGAGCTCACATTCCTGTTAATGTTCTTCCCAAAGTGGCTGCGTGATAAGCAGTCCACTTTGCAATAAAAAACGTCATTTATTTGGCCTGTTTCAATTCTCTCCTACATCGGACTTGTGTTCATTATTGCATATATATATATATATATGTGCATATATATATAAATTCATTTTATACGATCTATTGATCTACAAAGTGGGAATTAGCACTTTATAAATATACAGTATTATGATTACCAGGTACCATTCTGTTACAGATTCTTGGCCAGCAGAGGAGAGGACTGACGGATGATGTTGGTCTCCATAAACTGCATCAGCCACTGACACATCGAGGTCTTGTGCGCATGAGTGGTGCCGACAGCGCCTCTTTCCTGCAGGGTCTCATCACCAACGACATGAACCGGTTTGACCCAAGTCGGGGGCACGGTGTCATGTATACACTGTTGCTGAATTCATTAGTGAGTGTGTGTTACTAGTTGCTAGTCAGGTTTATGTGCAGTTTTTATTCTAAAAACATTGCAACATATTGCTTTTATTTTGTCTGCTCTATTGCTAATACAGCTTTAAACTTTGTGGCACTGAAGTGAATTTTTCTCGCTGCGCACACCTGCTAGACAACCTAGACGGATTTGATCATCTAGTTCTAATCTGCTTTTTATTCCCTGTGTTAAGAAAAACTAGAGCTTAGTAGATGCACCAACTCTGTGGAACACACTTCCTGTTAGTGTTATGTCTGCAGGAAATATAGTAACATTTTGCCGTTAACTAAAAACCCACCTGTTTAAACTAGAAACTACTAAGCCTTTTGTTTTGGTGCACTGCTGCGCTTGTGTTTACTGAGGATTTTAACGCAATAGACCTTTTTTGTATTGTATATGAAAATATAATAGAAATATCCATTTTGTACACATTGTATGAATTATGCACACAAGAAAAAGCATACTGATTTATTAGAACTAAATATTGTTATGTTTCATACATTATAATAATAATTTTATTAACGTACAAGTGGTGTCAGTAGATATAGAAATTGAGGGTGGATCACTAAAATATGTGTTTATTTGTCAAGCTAGTGTGTATTTGTGTTCATGTGGGCTCTTCTGCATGTATACACTGTAGCTAGAACACACAGTAACCAGGTATAAGCAACTGCTAAAATGTGGTTTGTTTGCAGGGTCGAGTTCTGTATGATTTAATCGTGTACCACATCAAGAAAGATGGTGACTCCCCCTACTTTCTGATTGAGTGTGACCGATCGGTGGTGGCAGAATTCATTGGGCTTTTGAAAAAATACAGGATCCGCAAAAAGGTTAGATAAATGGTTCTGTTTAACCAAATTGGTTTAAAAGGTAAATGTACATTTCGGTGGAAACAAAGGAAACCTCACAAGCATAAATCTGATTTGTAGACAGGCTGCAACACTGTGTTTTCTAATGGATTTACTGGGATTCGAAGAAATTGCAAAAATTTACTCTGCATGGTTGAATTTTTTAATACTCCTTAGGAACCACAACCATGTTATTCCCTAGCAACATCACTCTCTGGATAACAACCATTCCCTGGTAGCACTATACAGAAATCAAAGTCAGATTTACTGTGTCTATCCGTATAACTACAGGTGGACCTTGTCGATGCCAGCGATGAGTATCAGATCATGGCTGTATTCCCAGAGAACTACACCGAGGCCCTGAGGGTATGCAACACAAGTCTGACCAGTGACGGCCGACCGTCCGTCCTTGCCTGCAACCGTGACCCAAGACTTCCCTCCTTCGGATGTAGACTCGTGCTCCCAGCCGATCTTAAAGGTACTGCCTTTCATCCCAGTGCTACTTCACTGAAGGGTGAACTCAAAAGTTTAAGGGGTAATCTCAAAACTTTAAGTGGTGATCTCAAAACTTTAAGGGTTGATCCCCGTAACTTTAAGGAGTGATCTTAAAACATTGATGTGTGGCACTGCACGAAACCGATGCAATTTATCCCACAACCAGTCCTCCCCTTTACATGAAACTTTGAATGACGTCAACTTGTGTGTGACATTGGTAACTATGTGTTCACTAGGTGGTGCTTCCGTTGTCATGACATAAAACTGCTCCGAAGTTGGCACCCTTATGACCTGTGATCAGAAAATAAACAGTGTTTTGTGGAAAGTACTTTACTGTATGACACTGTACAAACTAGCTACCAACCTTCCCTCCTCCTGAAACCAATTTCATGTAGTATCATGCATTTATGCGACGATACTTCTTCCACCTTGTCACATGTGAACTAATTTACTGGAATTAAGGAACTGTTGTCACAGCTACTGATGCAGAAGCTTAACATCAATGCAAGAATCTCCATGGTAACTATTATCCAGGATTCATGTAACAATATAGCATAATCATGCAAATGCTCTCACGCAGACGCATACATTTTAGATTGACTTATTGTTTAAAGCGAAACAAAAATCAAGGTTTGGGGCTGACACCTCTATAAAAGTTACTTATACATAATCAATTGCAATCAAGAATACCATGCCCGTGGTTTACTAGGAAAACCTTGTTGAGCACACAGCATCTTAATTTCCTGGGCTGCCCCATTCTGTTCGATAACCCTCAGCCACTAGCGGCTGTAGTCCAGCAAGTTTTGCTCACCAAATGGAAATGTATTTGTAAACACCTAGTCCTATACTTGCCAGTAGGATATGGCCATGCTGTTTGAGTCTAAGCTCAACTTATTCAACATAATTTGGCCTTTGGTTACTAAACTTATCATGTTCTGACTTAGCAGCTTGCTTGATTGAGAGTTTGCGTTGTTTCCAACAGCCCTTCTATTTTGGTTGAAAACACTTGATGTGTTTAACCAGAGATCAATTGCTAGACAGTTATTGGTCACCCAATAAACATGTCAGCCCCCAGTATAATTGAGATTTGACCAGAATCTCACACTTTTAGAACACATTCTGAGAAAACTGCTAGCATTGCCTGTCATCATTCAGGTTCATCAGCAATAGTGAACAGCAAGGAGGTGCCTGACAGCAGCACATACCATGTGAGACGTTACATGGTCGGGCTTCCTGAGGGCCCGCTCGATTTACCCCCAGGCCACTGTACCCCACTGGAGAGCAATGCAGTATTTCTAAATGGAGGTGGGTTTTTATTTGCTTTTGTCATATATGAATTTTTCACTTGCTGAATTAACTTCAGTCTTGTAAAGAAATATTTCATGGAGCCAGTTTTGTTGTTTAGTTTTATCTGTTTTATTGCATTGCAGATACATTTTTAACCGGTAGAATATGTTTATGTTTTGGTGCAAAGGTTACGTTTAGCTTTGTTATCTTTTGGTGACTGTATCACCGAGTTGGTGGTGTTTAGTAGTCTAACGCCAACTTGTATGTGTATCTCCAATAATTCTAGTTATGTAACTTTGTGTATAATAATTATGATGAGTTAGGCTTGTCCGTTTTAATCCGTGTTCCAAACTGCATAAGTTTACTAAAGGGTCCCTGATAAGTATATAGATAAGTATATAGATAAGTATATAGATATATCTATATGTTCAGTTACACGTATCAAATTACAAACAAATATTAAGGGCAAATCTTGACTTTCATAAATTGACCTCAACATTGGTACTTGTAGCCCTGTTTAATGTGTTTCTTGAGCATCCCATTCTGTCGGCAGTGAGCTTCACAAAAGGGTGTTACTTGGGGCAGGAGTTGACAGCAAGGACCCACTACACAGGGGTCATCCGGAAGAGGCTGATTCCAGTCACATTCACCAGGTGACGCTAGTAGACTATGGATTAAAACGATCCCCATACTTGTAACATATTCTGAATAATAGTTGTCCTGAAATTTTTTTATAAAAAGCTTTGCTTTGAAGTTTATATTAACACCCGGGGTGATTCCCAGATTTTGAGTGAGTGTGTGTTGAAATTATTGCAAGCTTTGGAAGAATTAAGGCTCAAAATGGCTGATGTAATGTGATGCATTGTGAAAGGCTTTTTGGATCCACCCCTGAATATACATCACCAGTCTGATGGGTTATTTGGTTACTGTGGGCAAGTCAGACAGACGCACTTCTAGAATGTAAAAACCATATGTAGACCAACCTGATAATTTGGTACCAGCTTGTTTAATGTTTCATATTAATTAGTGTAATGCTATATTTTACATAGATGGACATCTGATGGAGAGCTGCAAATAATCAACAGGCCTTACTTCTGGTGCAAATAAAATCACCTTTTCGCTTTGATTGTGGGAGATCAGAGACAAAAAAGATAAATCCGTAGTTTCTAGCACATGACAAGATAAAGACATTCACCAGCTAACCACTGTTTGTGTCCTTTCGCTTTCAGTGAAGAGCATCGTGCTAATCCCGGCGACACAATTGCAACTCCAGAAGGAAAGATCTTCGGGAAATTACGTAATTCTGTCGGCAAGCACGGACTTGCCCTGCTGCGTGTTGCTGAAGTCACTGAACACCAGGGGACGCTTCTGGTGAAGAACGGTGATGACGATGTAGTCGGAGAGGTGACGACTCGTCTGCCTTACTGGTGGCCCCAGCAGGAGGACTCTAATGACATCATCAAGGACGTGCTGCGAAGCACGTCAGACAACAAACTATGGAGTACATTGAAGTAAAGTACTCAGTGATAACAGTGTGTGGAATGTGGATTACTTACATCTAATGGTTTCAGGGAAAGTAACATTTGCTATTTATGGATGGAAAGCAGTGAATGTGATACCTCAGACCGGACTGGAGGCAGCTGTTTAACTTTCTTTTCTTCTTCTGAAGTCGTCTACATGAGCATAAGAACCTTGACACTTCATGCCAGCTAGGGTCTATGCTATGTATCTTCACTGAGAATCCAGAGCGATACAAATTGAACGGAACTGAAGAGCTGTAAAGACATCTTTGTTATAGCACACCTATTCTATGCTAATAAAAACTGTAGCGACCCTGGCAGTTTCTCCAGGCTGTTCTATTTTCCCAAGACATTTCCGCCCCTTCTATACTGCTAAGACCTCCTGCAATTTTATTAATGTAATAAAATGTTAGAGATTCATAGTACATGTGACAGTTTCACAGCAAATCTTGTGAACATTGCTTACATTGTTTTTGCAGACTGCTTTAGTGAGGTAGTTATAAATAAAAAATATAATAATGTGCTGGTTTTTGCAGTGGAGCTGCATACGACCAACCTACAACTTAAAAAATATATTGATTGAAAACTGGAAATGCCTCATTAAGGGCAGAATGACGTTATTCTGAGTTATTTCTCAGTGGCACTTGTTCTATATAACAACCTCCAAACATTTTGTATGTGCGTCTACGTGTTGTTTGATGTATATGCATTAGGTGTGACAGTGAATATTAAGTTGAGATGATTATGTACTTTAATTGTTTTGTGGTTTATTTTGTAACAGTGGTGTTTTAAAGGTTGATTTCAGGATTGTATATATAACAACATCCAAGTATTTGCTATGTATGTCTGAGGTGATGTTTATGCATTGGTTGTAAGTTGTAACGAATATGTATTTTATTTTTTGTGTGATTTATTTTGTAACAATGGTGTTTTAAGGGTTGATATCAGGATCATATAGGATTTGCTCAAACAGCTCATACCAGCAAATGGTCAACCACCAGTATTATGACTGCATTGTTAGCATTTATATCTTGGGTGCACATTAAATAAGAAATGCCATTTGGTAAAGGCTGTCTTTGCAACTGAATAACCAAAATAGATATGTTTATTTGTTTTGCATGGGAAAACATTTGCTTAAACATGTTGTTACACAGCTGGCTTTTCCTAGTTATTTCTCGTTTTGGTTATTTTAGTAGACCAGGACTTTTTTGCATCTGTTAATTCTAATCTGTTAATAAGTTTTTTGGACAAGTGATATTTTAAAATAATCATGAGACACATGAAATAGTTTGTCTAAAATGTAATGCTACTTTAATAAAGTTCTTTTAACTCTAAATTTTCTTGATTTGTTCCTCTGGGTGGCAGCCATTGTGAACAGAAGTCGTGGACATGCACTCTGTTGACTGTTATTGATAGAAGTAAACTAAGATTTTTAATGTGTTATATTCCCGTTATAGTGAAGCAATTTAATGTTATTTTTAATATATGACATTTTTAACTGTATGCATTTGCTTTCCTATATGTTTGAACACAGTGCAGCTAATGTTTTTTTGACATTGGCTTTTGTTTGAAACATGTAGTTAGTTGAAACGGTATTGTTTGTGATGTTTAATACTAGGGGCTTTGATCTGTGAAGATGTGTCCTTGTCAAATTTGAACAAAATAATGTGTAGCAGTTTTTGGTAAGTGGCTATGGAAAATAAAATAAGCCAACCAAGATGGAAGAATTCCTACTCATACAATATTTTGTCTTATGTTGCTCTTTCTGGATGAATTCTAGGTGTTTGAATCATATATAACGTGTTTCCAGCTTTAGCTTAACATTTTAATTAAAATATATGTTGTATCATCATTTTTGACAGTTGACTTTAGTTTGCTTTTAAAGAAACGTGCAGTTATTTGATACTTTATTGTGTATGGTGTTTACAACTAGGGGCTTTATTCAGTCAATATGTCATTGTGGAATAAAAAAACATATGTCGGTAGCAGTTTTTGGTAAGGAGCCCTAAACATAGAACATAAAGGGGCATGCTGTACATGCCTATTCTCGGGGGGGGGAGGTTCGAACGAACCTTATATGAAAGTATTTGCGTTGACTGTACATTTTTAGAAAACATCCCAGAAATACTTGGCTAATTGTTTATGCCTGAACTCCCTTTTTCCAAATTGTGAGGATGGGCCTGCTGTACCCCCGAGGTTAGAGCGCCAGACTGTCAATCATATGGACCAGGTTAGAGTTCTAGTCGATCTGCTGCCTTGTGTGACAATGTTGTTCATCCCACTTTGTCTCTATCTTTCGGATGAGACACTAAGCTTAATAAATGTTCCTACTACCTAGTGCCAAAGTCAGGAGAAGTAAACGATCATAAACATGGGGTAAATGTGTAACTTGTAGTGGACTCAACCATGTCTAGAGAAGGAAACTCTGAAAACCCTTGGCGTAGTATCCCAGAAAGGATCTTACCGAGTAATTATCAAGAATTAATTATAATCTAATATGCTCAGCTGTCTTCTAGTAAACGACCACCTTCAACTTGCTGAAGATGTCATGATAGAACTAGTGAATCTAGAACAGGTCACAGATTTACCTCCTGCGTGGAATCTTATTTCCTTGGCATGAGCACTAGGTAGAAGGGATCAAGAAGGCAACGTCCACAGCACAAATACTTACTTAATCCTCTTGGCCCCTTAAGGAGCATAGGGTGTCAACGATATTTCTCCACCTCACTCTCTTCTGTGGTAGAGCTTTGGCCTCTTGCTATGTGACCCCCACTTTATCAAGTTCTTGTAGTGTGGAGCGTCTTCAGTTGATTTTTGACATTCATTGTCTTCTCTTTCCTTGTGGGTTATAGTCCAGTGCTTGTTTGGTTGTATTTGTTGGATCTTTTCTGAGTGTATGGCCAATCCAGCTCCATTTTCTCCTCTTGGTTGTAGAGCTTATTTCTTCCTGTTTGGTTTTCTTCCAGAGCTCTTTATTTGATATTTTGTTAGGCCACCATACCTTAAGGATGTATCAGAGGCGACTGTTGATGAAGACTTGGAGTTTGTTGTTGAGAGACTGAGTAGTTTTCCATGTTTCACAGCCATAGAGAAGAACTGGTTTAACGTTGGTGTTGAAAATGCGGATCTTGGTATTTATGGATAGTTGGGAAGAGAGCCATACAGGGTGTAGGGTTCTGAAGGCATGGCGAGCTTTATCTGTAGTGGTACCAATATCAGCTTTAAAGACATCAGACGGTATATTGTCAATTCCAGGTGCTTTGTCTAGCTTCAGCTTTTTGATTGCTCTCTTGATCTCCTCTTTGGATATCCTACCACAATTAATGTTACGATCTTCAGTTCTTTCCTCAATGTCTGGGATTGAATCTGGTGGAGGCCTATTCAAGATATTTTGGAAATATTCTTTCCAGCATTGTAACTGTAGAGATTCCTTAGTGAGAAAGTTAGATTCTGAGAGTGAACTTATGCCATCGTCTTCCTTACGTTACACTATTGTTGTTCTAAAGTTGAATTTAGTTCTCTATCTCCCTATCTCTCTCGTTGTCTCCCTACCAATCACACACACGCACGCACGCACACACACACCCTCCCTCCCTTCTCCCTCAGGGAATATTCAGAAAATGTACTGTTATGCATTATATTTTCAGAATGGCTACTTACCGAGACAGCACTAGTATGAGTACTAATAGGCTCACATTGTTACTATTTGGGCACAGATTCGTGCATCGTATGCAACAACAAGTGTGCTGGAACATTGCTGTGTTGCTGGACTTTACAAACATTGTTGCACTGCTGTGAAAATACAAACGTTGCTGTACCTGCTGGACCTTACAAACATTGCTGTACTGCTGTGGAATTACAGATATTGCTGTACCTGCAATAATTGCTATTCTACATATCCGCAGGACCTTACGAACATTGTTACACTGTGCTTGCATGGATTTATGAACATTTATACAATATACCTGCACGAACACCACTATGGACTTCTGAACATTATCTTCCATGAAATAATGACTGTTGCTGCACGGCTGGAATGTTATAATAAATTGTCTTAATAATTGTGCAGTGACATTATGTTTCATCCATTAATTCCCCATCTATTTACCTGTTATGACATACTAGTTACAATAACTTTCCATAATACAAGGTCAATACAAGGTCACACTGTATTTAAGTCGATGTATTGACAATTTTCATCCCCCAAAAGTTTAACTGATCCAGTATATAATAAATTACAAGTAAATTATTCCAGTAATCTTGGTATATAGGTCAAATGTTAAATGTATGTCAACTAATTAGGTTATGTCAAAATAAGTAAACACTAGGCCACATAGTATTCAAGTTAACAATTTGACCATTTCCATCCACCAAAAGTTAAATAGGCCTATTACCAAATTACTTACAGCTAAACTGCCATTAATCCACGTATATAAGTCAAATGTGTCTCTGTCTGTCCATGTCTCGCTCACTCTTTCATACTCTCACTATCGTTCTGACTTCTGCCCACGTATATAAGTCAAATGTGTCTCTGTCTGTCGTTTACTTAAAGGTGCTTAATACATTTGATTTTTTTGCTAGTCTTATTTCAAATAAATGTTGCGAAAAACCAAACCTACCTATTATCCACTGCAACATGCTAGCTCGTTTATGCAACTTTTGAATGTAGTTTTTGTGAAATCATCAGACAAACAATTAAATTAGTTAATGTTTGTTCAAGCATCAACTGAAGTGATAATCGAAATGCTGAAAAATCACGATTTTCTTCCTTGATGAATGTTTGTAACTTTGTCATGTGATCGACCAGAGGATGGAATGATCAGCATTGACCCACACAGTGTTTATCATTTTGGATATCCACTATTTTGGTCCAGATCTATCATCTAAGGACTAAAATAAATTCTTTCGATGATTTGAGCAAAAATAGGCATTTTTATTAAACAGACTGCGCACATTACTTAAGCTAGTCACAGACTACACATTTGGACATAAGTGAACCGGATTCGCGATGGGCTGAACCATTTAACGAATCAGCTTTAACTAGCCTAAGTTAAACGGCTTTCTGTCAACGTCCTTTATTTGTATTTTTGTATCTGAATGTGTTCATTACATTGTTCCAAATCACTTCCGGTAAAAATTGTATAACATAATGCTTTTTATGGCACTTTTCCAACCTTTATGCCAATTTTCTCCATATCTTGAAAATTACACCATATAGAGCCGTAAGTGTATTGTCAAAATACAGGTTTTCGGGGACAACGATTTAAAATATTTTAGTTTTGACCTCTTCCGACATTCATATCCGCCATATTTAAAGATGATTGTCGTTAAAACCAATTTTCCAAATATCTTAAAAACTACATCATCTAGAGCCGTAAGTTTATTGTCAAAACACAGGTTTTTGGTGGCAACAATTTCAAATATTTTACTTTTGACCTTCTCCGGCATTTATATTTGCCGTGTTTGGGTATGGCGGATACGACTGTCGTGGTAGGTCAAAAGTAATCTATTTTAAATCATCGTATCGAAAAACTATTTATTGACACGACAAATAAGGCTCTAGGAGAAGTTATTCTTATGATATGGGAATATTTGTTTTGACAATGAATGTCGGAGAAAGTCAAAAGTAAAATGTATAAAATCATTGCCCGCGAAAACGTATAATTTTATATATTTAAAGAAGCGACGTGTATGGAAACATTTGCTATGGTTATATAGCCCAATATCACAGTTAATATATTATCTAAGTGTTTGCTAAGTTTAATGTTGTCATCATAATTATTTTACATATTTATCTATCCGTACTGTGTCTGGTCAATCATTAGGTGGCGCCGTAGGTTGAACCCACACTATATCAGAACACATTCAGGGTCCCAAGTAGTATATGTATGTAGTGTCAAAATTGTATGGACAAGTGCACACTCTTTAATTTTACTATTACTACAATTTAACGATAACAAATTACAAAGACAAAAATTAGCTATATCTTCTACGCCTAGCTCCGCGAAGCTAAGCATAGACGATGGCGATATTTTGATCTTTATGTGCCTTCGACAAAGATATGCAGGAAGTCGGCAAGCGTCTTCGAAACCAACGAGATCTAGACTGGCTGAGATCATATGACCGAAATCAATGGAAGAACTTAAACCAGAACATACGAAACTGTGCCCACTATTGCTAGAGGCAGTGACGCGAAAGTGCGATCAAACATACGCTTATGGAAGTAAGAGTAATGTTTTGACCACGTCACATGTATATGTGTATGGTAGAAATTCGAAGATAAGTTTGGCGGCTCTATCTGGTCGTTTTCATGGTTAGGTCAGAACGTAAATAAGATCTAAGTCAAAGTCTACTGGCGTCGCTAAACTGCTCGGAAGGAGCCGAATTCGAAGATGATTCTGCGGTATAACTTCGAATTCGTTACATTTAACGTTTTATTCCGGAAAATTGACATATCCACCACTCGCAATAAAAAACGCGAATTAAACTATACAGAAGCATAGAACGTAGAAACGCTGACTGAATGTAACCCTATTGTCACCAGTGACGTCATCAAACCACGTGATCGCTAATCTTATTAACTTCGATTTTACACGTGCTTTGCGAGTTGGACGCATTAAACATATAATTTTACCTATAAATAAATATATGTTTATTTTTTCTATTGGCATACAGCACGTACAATATTACACTTTGTGTACACACTGAAGAAGCATTTTAGCTAGTGCCTTGAAAAAGCGTCTTCGAAAAAGCCTCACTGTAAGGTACTATGCAGCGCATTAAAAGTATAAAAATCACGTGGCCGTTCTATTATTTTTATGTAGTGATTATTACGAACAGTTGCGAACATTTACGTCCGATAAAGCGAAATGTGACGTTTTTACAAAATGCACAAATGTGTCGTACCAGTAAGGCCATCTGGCGATTAATTGCGAACTAGAGATACGAAAGTATGTTTCAAAAACCTTCTATATATATATATATATATATATATATATATATATATATATATATATATATATATATATATATATATATATATATATATATATATATATATATATATATATATATATATATATATATGTCATTTGTCTTTAGAAAAGTTCACTTTGTCAGACGATTATATTCCCATTGACCAATATTTGATCACAAGAATATGGCGTGAGGCAAAAACTACGTCGGTGACTATACTTACATTCCCCAGGCGATATCTGACACCGATCTTTACTGTTCCCGCACAAACGCATAACATTATTGATACATCTTAATGGGAAATATGAGCTGTGTTCGTGACCATTAAGTTGTAGGTCGAAGGAAACACCTTGAAACGAATGTCATATTTTACATGCGACGAAAAGACATTGGGTGTGTCCATGGTTTAATGTGACAGCAATAAGTGAAATGCAAGCGACGTGCATATTCGTTTTCTCGAAAGAAAAAACAAAACATGTTAATTACATGAGAACGTTGGAGGTTCGATGTGCTATTGGCAATTTGGTTGTATTGCGAATAAACTGTTCATATGTAAACTGTTGTTGACTTAAGAGTTCTTAATCCGTTATGAAAATGTACTATCGTATTCCATTGTAAATACCATGATATACAATGATATATCATGGTATACCATGGTGCGTTGAAACAGGGCAACTATGGTAAAATACCATGGTGTTTTTAAGCTGGTAAACCATAATAAAATACTATAGTGTTTTGAAACACCATGTTATACCATACATTTACCATACACAATGTATGAAAAAGCATGGTCTACCACTGTTTACCATGTAATGTCATGGTATTCTATTGTATACCATGTAATTCCATGGTATATTTTCATACGGGATATAGGTCACTGTATTAATTTATTACAGTATATGAAAATATAAACAACACTATTGCGACGGTCGAGGTCCAGGAAGAAGTACTGGAAATTCAGGTGCTACAATTGCGGCGATTTTCGCAGACACATTGCTGCGAAATGCTCACAAGGACAGATGCCGAAGCGTTGCTACTTCTGCAAGGAGGAAGATCATCTGATCGCAGACTGTCCGAAGTGCAAGAACAGTAAACGAGACCGTGATAACAAGGCTGCGCATGTGTCTGAGCTGGCATGCACTCAGGTGGTCTGGGCAGCCGACATTCGCAAGGATATACATGACCGCCAAGTCAAGGAGCTTCTCCTTTCGGCCTGATAACGAGCCTGCCTTCACAATCATGCGGTGAACGGACGCAACGCCTTGGTGTACAACGTGGTGTCACGACAATGGGTGAATCCAGTGTATGTGGTGGAACGAGCTGACGGCTTCGGCGAACAACGCACCGTCGACGGACACGTAAGCTGCCACTTGCACAGACCGTGGACTCTGATGGCAGCGATGCCTCGAGTACACCATGGGTGTATTCCGTCCCACTCGTGCCAGGGTCGGACAAAGGCTTGTTGGCAGGATGACTGTGTCACGTGTCTTTCTGCTTACAGAAGGGGTAATTTTATCCGGCTGGTAATACTTCAGTCTTTACAATGACACTAATTCCGGGCCTATATGAGTTGTCCTTTACCGTAACATTTGCCACGGACACGGGGGAATCGAAGCGAGCACGTGCTGTGCCCTACAACGTTCGACCCAAGACCCGCCCCAGGCCATGAAGAGAGGGTCTAACACCCCCTCTCCATGACCTAGGGGTGTTTTGAGACCCATAAGACTTCCCTGAATCCGCTGCTGCTTGCCTCAGACCGAACGTTGTAGGGTACAGCACGTGCTCACTTCGATTCCCCTCCCCACAGAAGTTGCCACCACGAGCAGTAGCAGCGGACTATACACGAACAGCCGGACTCTGTGGACTCTGAATTAGCAGTGGAGTGGGTTACATTCTAACCCTCCGAACTTGCCCCGTTCTGCATGGGCAGAGTGACTAAATGATTTTGATAATGAATGAACAATGCAGTATACAAGTGACATTGTACTGTGTTTCTCATTCTCCGGACCGGTTTCCGTCACCACTGCCTCACATTCCTTCTGACTGTCTTCCCCGACCAGTGCCCACTTCGGATGGTCGCGATGTGTGTGATGTGTACGTTGCAGGGTGCATCAGTTCCAGCAGCTGCTTCTGTTGAGCCAGCACTGCTTTAGTTGCCTTGTGCTGGAGGGCAGACGCTTCTGTAAACATTTCCAATGTTTATCACAATTACGAATCACATTAAAACAACTATAACTTCAAAACGTCATCCGTCAGAACAAAAAATGGTATTAAGCAGGATGGCCCTGCGTGGTATCCTGTGGTTGACTCAAGATCTCAGTCATGGGTGGAATAAAGCTGAAAAAGCAATTTTAAGCACGCCACACAAAATGATCTTCTTGCCAGTATCAACTACAAACAGCGTGCCCCGGGCCGACCATTGACATCTGCACCAGATATCAGCGAAGCGCACCAAATCAAATCAAGGGCTCGTCTCCAGAACAGCCAACACTCTCGTATTGCTAAGTGAACTTGTATTATAATATTAAGCATGAAATATGTTGATTAAACAAATGTAACATTAAAATGTGGCAACGAAACAGTGGTTATTGCATAAAATACAGAAAAATACAATTATGTCTCAAACAAGTTATTCGACAGTGACGCCATCCATGAGGGTAAACAAAAGCAAAAAGTGCCCCGGTCACACATGTGGCAGGCTGGTTTGTCTAACGTAACAATATCAAATGTGAACGTTTTATCGGAAATGTTCGACATAAAAAATGGTTTTAAGATATGTTATATTTTCGACGATGATATTGTCAACTGTATTATTACGGACATTACTGTATTTTAAAGAATGTACAATTGCCATTTTTAATGTGCGAAAATAAAGATTTTATTATAGGTACATCGATATCAATGTCGGTGTGACACTGGTATAATGCTTAAGGATCAGCCGGCATTGGCTTACATAAACGGATTGATAAGTTACCATTATAGTTGACATAGCAGTCGTCGCAAAAAGTCATTCACACCAACAAGATGATTTTAACTGCAGTGGACCAGTGTATGATATATAGGAATGGCGCGGAATAGTCAGGCTTCCTCTCGCTGTTTAAATCCACTTAAATGCAACACCACAAGTCCACCACAAACACATGCTATTAAGTTAGTGGCTACAACACCATTGACGTTCAACATTCCTAACCAGCTGAAACTTTGTTAACATTTTTGTAGGATAGATGAACTTACAAAAACAGTCAGATTTATAGGAGCGACTTTTAGCCACAGGACGGTCTCATAAATCTGGTTTCATGCGAGAAGGTGTTGTAATGTAATCCACAACAATTAATGATTCCCAACATTACATAAACACGCCTACTGTACTAAGTCGACAAGCAGACGACAACTGCGAGACGGTTTTGGGAGCCCCAGTAGGCAACATCTTGACGAGGTAAGAGGCACTGGGTCAGGCAAATGGCGGTGGTTTTCATCGACTCTCTTTCTCACTTTCTCCCTCCCTCTCCCCTTCCTCTCCCTCTCCCTGTCGCCTCCCTCCATCCTTTTGTTTGTCTGTTTCAGTACTACTAATATAGCAATGGTTGTTTTAACATAACATCTTATAATAGTTGTATATTTGACGACATTTCTTAAGACGATGAAGCGTAATCATCCAAATTATCCACGTTATTGTCTTATCATAAAACAGGTAAAATTTTTATTTCAGGCCAAGCATTTACTAAGAATGGCTGTAGCTTACTTCTTAATCAGCTTGTCTTGCGGTGAGTATCACATCAACTGGTGCAGCGTAAAATAATTCTTAAACCACACTTCTGTAATTGTTATCATTAATTAATATTAAGCTGTGTTTCAGAATGCCACCTTATCGGATGCATAGTCGCCATAGTGCCGTCAATAGATCACAGCAACAGTTCAAGTGAAATGTTAATCGTCACAAATGCGAAGATACTTTTCATAAGTATACTAGCTTAGTATGTTCTAAACTGGCAAGAGGTCAAAGAGGTCAATGCAATAAGAACAAGAATGTTTATTTTGACCCCGTTTACAATACAAATAAAATAATTTGTGACATAAACAAAATAAGCATTAATATGTTTACTTTGAAAAATACAAACACCATATAACTTCATGAGCGGTCAGTGACTCATATGAAGACGTTATAGTCGCTCTCATAGAAGCCACCAATGAAACATAATTAACTTACTCATTTATACAAAAGGTTACAACAGTGCGTGTGTGCAGAAGTAGAAAGAGTGTGCAGGAATATTCGAGTGTATATATTGAAATATGTGTGATAACATGTAATATAAATTGTAATAGATAGTAGTCGTACATTTATAAATGTATTACTAATTAATTCGATTTTGATAGTAAGCATAGCAGTTGTACACGTATCTTCATATTTTGTTTAATAAATAATGTTTTACATAATTTGTAAAACCCCACAAACTGTTATATCCTATCTTCTCTGTAACTATTTTGGGTATTATTAATAACATGTGGCAAGTTATATCTAAGACACCTTTTGGTAAATTCATGTTTAGTTCTGAATGAGTATATATCAGTTGTACACCTTGTGTTCCTGTAACTTTAATAAATCATCTATTAAAAACATACATTTTAAAAATGGTTCTGTATGTGAATTGTATTTCGTTAAGGTTAACATTTGCATAGCTTTCTTTTAACTTTTCATCATTCCGCTACCTTGGTAACCCCACCCCATGATACAATAATTAATATGAGATAATATTAATGTATTATATATAAATAAATATATATTTCTAGTGGTAACACAGGCATTAATCTGTTTAATATGCCAACAATTTTGCAACACTTGTTTGATATTTTTCGGTGTTTTTATTAAGTTTGTATTTAAACTCAGTCCTAAAAAATCATTCTTCCACTCATTCTGCGTTAATATTATCGATGTTGAGTGAAAGGGTGTATTTAACTTTATTAGGCATTTGAAAGGTCATACATTTAGATTTTGTTATATATTGAATAACTAGTTGTTATGTAGTAGTATTACTAGATAGCATTTGTCATTTGGTGAAGTCAACACTTTATTTTATGTAAATCGAGACGAACAGACAGACAACAACACGAAAGTCCATCCCACAGAAATCGGTTAGAGTCTTTGTCAAACAACTGTCACATACACAACATCCCTTCACACCAGTTAAAACTAACTAAACAACCTACTGTTGTACCAGGGATTATTATGCCCAGATGTACAGACAGCTTTACAGTGATAATCGCTCCGGAGCTTTGCGCTCTCGCTCGGATCTGCGAACTGCTGGCTGCGGAGCCGGCGAGTTGACGCTGCTACCACCAGGTATGGGAGCTGCGTCGTCGGACTCGTCGATCGTGTCGTTTCCACATTCGCCATATTCGGGCGCTTGTTGAATCGGAGCTGGAGCTGGAGCCGCGATGTCGGCTTCTACCGGGTAGTCAGTCGCGCCTGCATGTCGAAGACGCACGTGATTGCGATGGCGCCTCAACTGACGACCGTCGAGCGCCTGCGATGTTAACACGTCATTATGCAGCTCCCGCAGGACTGCGGGAATCCACTTTGGCGAGCTTTGCATATGGTTTTTTACGTAAACCGCATCGCCTGGGCTGAAATGACGCTTCTTCGACTTCTGATTGTAGTACTCGGTCATCTTTTCCTGCGATTTATGCACTTTTGCGCCGATGTTCGGGTGAACCACGTCCAGAAGCGTTCGTAGCTGTCGCCCCTTCAGTAACATACTCGGGGAACTTCCTGTCGTACCGTGAGGGGTTACTCGGTAGGTCAGCAAGTAACGAGCCAACCTTGTCTGCATCGACCCGTCTGTCATCTTTGTTAACCCTCGTTTCACGAGCTGCACTGCGCGTTCAGCGAGCCCGTTCGAGGAGGGTGATAGGCAGGTGACGTGATGTGCTGAATGCCGTTTTGCCTCATGAACTGCGTGAACTCTGCGCTGGTGAAACATGTGCCGTTATCAGTGACGATAGTCTCCGGCAGACCATGCTCTGCGAATAACATCCGCAATTGTTCAATCGTCACTTCTGATGTCGATGAGCGCACGACCATCGCAGAGATCCATTTTGAGTACGCATCCACCGCCACGAGAATCATTCTGTTCTCTATGGGGCCTGCGTAGTCGAGATGCACCCGTTTCCACGGCTCTTGCGGAAACAGCCACGGTCGCAATGGAGCTCTGGTCGGTTGTCGCGCGTTTTCCTCACATTGAGCACACTGTTGCGAAAGCTGTTCCATCTGGAGGTCAATGCCTGGCCACCAAATGTACGAGCGCGCCAGCGCCTTCATTTTCACCACACCGCTGTGGCTACTGTGTAGTAGTTTCAGCATCGTCGCGCGTCCAGGCTCGGGCACTATGATACGTGCGCCCCGCATCACGCAGCCATCGTGGATGCTCAGTTCGTCACGCACCTTGTGGTACTGCGTTGTTGTGATGTCACTCTCTGGCCACCCTGTGAGCAGATAGCGGTGCACCCGAGATAGCACTGGATCGCGTTGAGTCCAAGTGCGTATGTGAGTGGACGTGACCGGCGAGTCGTTCAAATTCTCGATGAGCTGAACATACTCTGCTGGCGCAGGCGTCTTAGCGGAGTGTGGCGTATGCAGAGGTAGTCTCGAAAGCGCATCACAGCTGCCGTGCGCGTCACCACTGCGATGACGAATGATGTAGGCGTAGCCGGCCAACGTCAGGGCCCAACGCTGAAGTCGACCCGACGCTTGAGGAGGTATCGGTCGTTGCTCGTTGAACAACCCTATCAGCGGTCGGTGATCGGTGATGAGCACAAACTTCATACCATAGAGGTATTGGTGGAACTTTGTCACTCCGAAAACCAAACTCAGTCCTTCCTTGTCTAGTTGCGAGTAGTTGATTTCTGCGGGTGATAAGCTCCTCGATGCGAACGCGATCGGCCGCTCCGAACCGTCCTCCATCTGATGCGACAAGACCGCGCCCACCCCGTACGGTGACGCGTCGCAAGCGAGAAGGAGCGGCTTGTCGGGGTCGAAGTGTACAAGTAGCGAATCTGACTGCAGCAGCTGCTTTGCTGCCTCAAACGCACTAGATTGCTCGTTCCCCCAGCACCACTTTGTCTCTTTTCTGAGTAGGACGTGCAGTGGGGCTAGCGTTGTTGACAGGTTGCGCAGGAACCGCCCGTAGTAGTTGAGCAGACCGAGCCACGAACGCAATTCCTTCACGTTAGTTGGGCTAGGTGCATCACGAATGGCCCTGACCTTGTCGTCTGTTGGATGTAGGCCATCGCGATCGATCTTGTGCCCCAGGTACACGACTGACTGATTGAAGAACTCGCACTTATCATTGTTCAATTTCAGTCCTGCTTCGTCCAACCGTCTCAGGACCCAGCGAAGGTTCGCCACGTGTTCCTCTCGAGTTTTCCCGGTAACGAGAATGTCGTCCAAGAATATGCACACTCGTGGTATGTCAGCAAGCACACACTCAAGAGCTCTCTGGAATATGGATGGTGCCACCGAAATACCGTACGGCAAGCGGGTGTATCGAAAGAGTCCTTTGTGGGTGTTGATGGTGACGTACTCGCGGGACCCTTCATCCAATGGCAGTTGAAGGTAGGCATGCCTCAAGTCGAGTTTACTGAATGTCTCGCCTCCGGCCAGGCTGGCGTAAAGATCGGTCACCCTGGGTAGCGGATATTTGTCCTCCACTACACTTCTGTTGATCGTCACCTTGTAGTCTCCGCAGATCCTTATCTGCCCGTTTGCTTTGCAGACTGGAACGATCGGTGCCGCCCATTCCGAAAACTGGACCGGCTCGATTATCCTTCATGCTGAAGTCGGTCGAGTTCGTTTTCAACTTTCTCCTTCAGTGCGTAAGGAATGGGTCTGGCCTTGAAGAATCGTGGTATAGCGCCGTTTTTAACATGGATCTTCACCTGCACGTCCTTCAGTTTCCCCAGCCCCTCAGAGAACACGCCTGGCACTTCCGCCAAAAGTCCGGACTGCACCGGGTCACGTTTGCAGACGTGCATGATTTCACCCCAGTCGAGCTTCAACTGCGACAGTAAGTTTCTCCCCAGAAGGTTTTTTCGAGTACCCGACACGACAATGATCGGAACGTGTGCCGACTGTTGCTTGTACTGTGTGACGACATCGATCTGTCCCAGCACCGGAACCGACTGACCGGTATAACTGGTCAAGTTCACATCAGTCGATTGTAGCTTAGGCGGGTGCGACCATAACTCGCGATATGTCGTCTCATTGATGATGGAGACCCCCGCTCCGTGTCCACCAGCATTTTCACCGATTTACCGTCCATCTGTACGCCTACTTCGATAGGTTGATGTGACGTCGGCCCACTGGTGACGTGGTACAGGCTGTAGTCGCTGTACTCGTCTCTCTCGTCAGTCTCGTGTGTAGTGCTCACGAGATGAGTTTCGCCGTTTTTCTTGCGGCACGCCTCCGCGATATGTCCTCTCTTCTGACAAAAGTGACACGTTGCGTCCTTGAACCTGCACTGTTGCTGTGTGTGGTTTCCGTTGCAACGGTAACACCGTTTGCGAGTCGCATTGACGGCATTGTCGTTACGCTGGTGCTCCGGGAACTTCTTTTCCACCCTACTTTGATACTTGTGCACCACGTCCACCGGCACTGTATTGCTAGTGGAGTCGTGTTTAGGGGCTATCTGCTTAGCCTCGCTGTCCGCCACTTCGTCCGCCAGTGCCATCTGCATTGCTTGTTCGAACGACCTCTCTTCGCTCAGTAGTTTGCGTTGAGTGCTGCTACTTCTTATTCCGCACACTAGTTGATCTCGCAATGCCTCACTCAGAAATTCTCCGAAATTGCAAGTGGATGCTAGTCTCCGGAGTTCTGCAGCAAATGTAGCAATGGCCTCACCGTCTTTCTGGGTTCGTTGATGAAATTTGAACCTCTCAGCCACTATAAGACGACGTGGCGTCAGGTGACTTTTAAGTCTCGCAGTTATCTCATCGAACGACAGATCTATCGGTCTTTGCGGACTGACTAGGCTTTTCAGAAGTAGGTACGTTTCGGGGCCTACCAGAGTCAGTAGAGTGGCTACCTTCTTTTTCTCTGCGGCCAACTGCACAACTTCGTCGGCGCCGGCGATTCCCACCGCCGCAACATCGTTCGCGACCAAGTACATTTCGAGCCGCTCCAAATATGCTTCCAGGTCACTACTACCGTCGTACGGCTCAATTCGGCCAATGTTCGCCATCCTCGTCGCCAGTTGTTATATATTGAATAACTAGTTGTTATGTAGTAGTATTACTAGATAGCATTTGTCATTTGGTGAAGTCAACACTTTATTTTATGTAAATCGAGACGAACAGACAGACAACAACACGAAAGTCCATCCCACAGAAATCGGTTAGAGTCTTTGTCAAACAACTGTCACATACACAACAGATTTATTTTTGCTTAATGATAATTTATTAATTTTAAATCATTCCATTATTCTTAGGAGTTCATCGTTTACAGCAGATTCAGTGCTTTTGTTTGGTATGATGGTGCTGAATAGGATGGTGTCGTCGCCACTCATAATAAAGTTAAACATTTTGCTAGCTTTTGGAAAATCATTTATATATATATATTATAAATAACAAGGCACCAAGGATAGATGTTTATAAATAAAATATAAGATTTAGCATTTTCAAATTCGACATATCGATTTCTATTGCATAGATAGTAGATCCATCTAAACCGTAATGTCTTAATTTTTAAAATAATTATGAATGACCAATAGTGTCAACGCATTTGAGAGGTCAAATAAAATGCTGAATTGTACATAATTTTTTACCAATTTGTGTGATTATTCTGTCTACTAGTTCAAATGATGCATATTCTGTCGATTCATTTGATTATCAAAACAAAGTTTGGAATCGTTGAAATATGCATATCTAACTATAAATTGTTTTCTCTAACACTTTCTAAATAGTAGGAAGGAGAGAAATGGATCAATAATGTTTAAATACCGATGGATCATCTTTCTTGAAAATAGGAATAACTTTGGCTATTTTTTATTTCTCAGGGAATATGCCAGTATTTATAACCTGGTTTATTAATAGGGCTAATGATTTAATGATGGAAGTTTCTATTATTTTCCACAGTTTTGAAGAAACACCATCAAAACCATTGTTTTTCGTTGGAAGGCTTTCTATAGTGTTCTTTGCATTCTCTTTATTTCAATAAATCAATCAATCAATCAATGTGAGTTTATTTGGTTACTCATTTACAATGATGTTACAGGTATGGTCATAAATAATTTGATTTAGTAACTCAGGAGATTCTCTGGAAACCTCAAGGGGCTTATTGCGAGAACCACCCATGCTTACGTATAGTAATCTTGTCATGGAATGATGCTACAAGTTGGCAATTATGTTACTAATACTAGACATGCAGCAAATAAAAAATTACAACTTGGCATCTTAATCCAGCAATCTAGTACAATCCAACGACTTGTTAATTGAACAATATAGTGAATATTCTTTAGTATATGCAAAAAAATATGTTAATAATAGTAAATGTGACGCATATAGAAAATTACAAGTGGTTGTAATCCAACATTCTAGCACAATATAACAACGTGAGGCAAAATGATAGTTGAACAATATAGTGATGATTCATTAGTATTAAAAAATTACGATATTAAATATGAAAACAAAGTCAACTTGTTTTTTTAAATAATAACTATAAATCTTATTGCCATCTTATTTGAATCCCTTGTGCAATAGTGTGACCTATACTTGTAAAATAAATATTGAATTTATTTAGAATATCCGTTTTATATGTTATATTAAAGTCATTATCTTTAAAATAAAATATCGTGTTTGCTTTATTTTGATAATTTCATTTACGATTTTCCAAGTATTCGTAATGTCATTTTTGGAATGCACGAAAATGTTTCTTTAATATTGAGTTAAACGTTTTAAGGTTAGTGAGAATTACCACACAGTTTAAGTTCAACTTTAATAATCACAAATGCGATGATGAATTTCAGAATTTTGCCAATGTATTACAAATATATTCACAATTACGTCCAAAACGGGTCACAGCAACGGATCAAATTAATGATAAAAACTTTGACGAGGAACATCACTCTAAACATTACACGTCACCATTCGGAATTATTATCGTCGATTGGTTTGTTTTCAGCGTTCATTCTCCTGACAGCTGTCGAAGGCATTGACATCACCGGAGGTAAGACAAAAATATATCAATTATCCTCCATGTGATTGTGTTAACCAGACGAAGAGCCGGACAGGGCCGAATGCCCCGAGCAAACACTGCTTCGAAGGGCCGCTAAACCTACCCGTACAGTTTTACAACGCTGAGTCGACATCTTTGTTTACTTCGTTGTTTTGTCTGAGCGCGAATCTCCCACTTAATTGTACATGCGAAAGAAATTAGGAAATTGTTGGGACATAATCATTACATATATTCCCGTTGTGTTAAAATGCACCGCTTAATAAAATTCACGCCTGTTGGATGGTAGAATCATATTCGAAACACGATGTAATGCGAAATAACAGGTTTTCCTGAAAAAAACCTATTTTACTGCATATCTGTGTTTTAACACAAAACGATAAATTGTATAGGTAAAACGTTATGATACTAAATTAAACTCTCACGGGATTGAGGTAATTAAGTTTTTTCCCCAAGAATTGCGCAGAAGCGACGCTTAATAATGTAATCTAATCTAACCGTTCTAGTCCAAAATGATTTTACTACGTACGTACGCACGCACGCACGCACGCACGCACGCACGCACGCACGCACGCACGCACGCACGCACGCACGCACGCACGCACGCACGCACGCACACACACAAATTCATTGAATGTTGCACATATAAGACTTCTACAGTGTGGTATAATATAAACTGTAACTACATGCAATAACATTGTATGTAAACGTGTGCGTTACGCATTATTCAATAATGATGAATGTGGCTTTTAGAGTGGGGACCCTGGACCTCGTGCTCGGCGGAGTGTGACGGTGGCAGACAGTCAAGAGAAAAGTTATGCGATGGACAAACGTGCGGCAGAATCGAGACATCGTGCCATCTCATGTCCTGCGATGGTAAGTCAAATATTATTTTAATTTCAGCCATCAAATCATGTTCACTTCCTGCTCGGCACGCGTTCATGTCTATTGCGGATATACAACTCATACTCCGTAGACATTGGTCAACACCAATTGTTGTTAAAATTGATTGATCAGTTCAGCGTAAAACAGTCGAAAGCAACGGATACCAGGATGTATTAGAAAGTGTTTATGCCGTAACAGTCGGTAGGATGTAATGTGCATTTAATTACGGTTCTCCTGATTGTGCACGGTAGGTCCCTTCCGAGGAGCTTATGCAGCAAGGGCCGGACGCTATGCTGTATTTGAACATGTTTTACCTTAAAGATATGTCGGCATTATGCGTTTCATTACTGTTCAACTGACTTTGCGTGGTAGATCCCTTCCGAGGAGTCACCTGGTCCGACTGCTCGCAGCCATGTGGCCCCGACGGAGAACGGACAAGGAAAAGTACAGAAGGAGAGACACAGAAAATCCGTTGTAACACGCAGTCATGCGAGCCGAGTGAGTACACGAATGAATCTTTATTAATTTCACCAAATAAACATGACTGAAACAATAATGTAATTAACATATTACACAGTGTGACAACAACGTTATACACGCAAGTAAAAGCATTGTATTTATATGATGACTATTTGTATGACATATACGTATAAAAAATACAAATTATTTAAACATTATGTTGCTGGCATAATCAATTCAGCAAATACGACATTATCAAATTCACACTTGCAATATTGAAGATTACAATAATAAAGTAATAAAAATGTTCAACAATGTAGATTCTGACAAAAAATTTTTTAATTTATCGCAGGAATTCCAGAGTTTTTCCTTAACTGACATATTGTCGGGATGCACAAGTTAATTCACACAAACTGAAACATAACTTGTGCTCACTAACTCAAGGACGACGATGTTGAACAATGATACATTCTTAATTTATGTAACATTGACTTTAAATATAAATAACTACACAGCATTACGTACTCAGTTAGCACGTATACATTTGTAAATGTTTTTTGCAATAAAAAAGTGCATAACTGAACTGGGACACTATGACGACCAACTTCGTTTTCTCTCTTTGTTGTTACGTATAATAATCCGAATGTAAAAAGAATAATGTCGTTCTTCAGTTGAATTGTAGACGCAGCAAGTTGAGTAGAGTTCTCTCGAATGTTGCAGTAAATGACTTATACATTTACTTTGACAATAATTCCACATATAGTATATACTATCATGCTTTTTTGCATGCAAAATAAATGTCATAAATGTTTTCTTGCCAGCCGAGGGCGACTGTGTCAGCGACGTGGTATTTGTGCTGGACTCGTCAGGCAGCATCGGCTTCATGAACTGGTCTGTGTCCACCCAATTTGTCGTCGACGTTATGAAAGGTCTGAAGGTATCGAGCGCAGGCACACACGTCAGCGTGGTCATATACTCGACAGAGGTTGAGACCTGCTTCAGTCTGACTGCATACTATTCGATGGATGAAATTGAGCCGATCGTGTTCAACCTGGAGTACATGGCTGGCGTAACGAATACAGCTGACGGCATCATGGTGATGCATCAGATACTGAAAAACCAGGGTCGTGGCGCCGACGTAGCCACGCCCATCGGCGTTGTCATTACTCACGGCGCGTCCAACTTCGACGAAAGTAGAACAATTCCTGAAGCAAAATCAGCACAAGACGACGGAATTCAAATGTTTGTCGTCGGTAAGTAGCTACACACATTTAACATTACTGCCAAGTAACGTAATGTATACTGGAAACGGATCACACTTGGTATATACTGCCAACTGACGTAGTAGACACTGGAGAGGGATCACACTTGGTATACTGCCAACTGACGTAGTAGACACTTGAGAGGGATCACACTTGGCATACTGCCAACTTACGTAGTAGACACTGCAGAGGGATCACACTTGGTATACTGCCAAGTGACGTAGCAGACACTGGAGAGGGATCACACTTGGTACACTGCCAAGTGACGTAGCAGACACTGGAGAGGGATCACACTTGGTATACTGTCAACTGACGTAGTAGACACTGCAGAGGGATCACACTTGGTATACTGCCAACTGACGTAGTAGACACTTGAGAGGGATCACACTTGGTATACTGCCAAGTGACGTAGCAGACACTGCAGAGGGATCACACTTGGTATACTGCCAAGTGACGTAGTAGACACTGCAGAGGGATCACACTTGGTATACTGCCAAGTGACGTAGCAGACACTGCAGAGGGATCACACTTGGTATACTGCCAAGTGACGTAGCAGACACTGCAGAGGGATCACACTTGGTATACTGCCAAGTGACGTAGCAGACACTGCAGAGGGATCACACTTGGTATACTGCCAAGTGACGTAGCAGACAGTGGAGAGGGATCACACTTGGTATACTGCCAAGTGACGTAGCAGACACTGGAGAGGGATCACACTTGGTATACTGCCAACTGACGTAGTAGACACTGCAGAGGGATCACACTTGGTATACTGCCAACTGACGTAGTAGACACTTGAGAGGGATCACACTTGGTATACTGCCAAGTGACGTAGTAGACACTGGAGAGGGATCACACTTGGTATACTGCCAACTGACGTAGTAGACACTTGAGAGAGATCACACTTGGTATACTGCCAACTGACGTAGTAGACACTGCAGAGGGATCACACTTGGTATACTGCCAACTGACGTAGTAGACACTTGAGAGGGATCACACTGGGTATACTGCCAAGTGACGTAGTAGACACTGAAGAGGTATCACACTTGGTATACGTCGCATACGTTTTGTATAGGCTCTTCAAGCCAGCGGCTAGAAACCTCAATTTCTTCATGGAGATCTTCTGAGTGGATCAAGTTTATACGAACAATTGATGACACGATTTGTGAAGAGGTATCGGCAAATTTGCGTAAGGGAGTACGCCTACACCTAGTTATTATTTACACTGTCATTGTCTAAAGTATTGATAACAATTCCAAAACCAATCGAAATATTCCCAAACCGGCACAATTTGCATATTAAAGTAGGCCAACTGTTTCCTCAAACTGACGCTAAATTAAACTATGTCATACGTGTTTGAGTGTTGGTTTTCCAATATACATAATGCATGCCGTCCGGGCATGAACTATATACTAATCCAAGAACTGTTGTTTGATTCGGAGGTAACTTAAAACATAGAAACGCGTACACACAACATTCATTCTAGCACAAGTTGGCGCTCCCATGTCAGTTGTTTTGTTCTTTCAGCAATTGGCGAGGACATCAACATGGACGAAATCAACGAAATTGCATCCAACGAAGACTACGTGTTCCATGCGTCTAACTACGGCCAACTGCAAGACTTGACGAAAGTAATCGCTGACAAGATTTGTGCTACAAGTAAGAAGATAAAATAATTACTATTTACTTGTATTTTTGTACTGTATTTTCATATTCGTAGCATATTCACTATGCTGCTTGTGCTATAGGGTTGCGTGGTTTGTTTCCTACAGCCCCCAGGAAGGAGTGCGGATCATGTGAAGACTACGGCGGGTGCAGCGAGTCGTGTGGAAAGGATGGCATAAAGGAAGGCACGATGGACTGCTGGAGAGTTAATGGAGTGACTGGAAGCGAAATCCTCAACACTAGGCATAAGAAGCCGTGCAGCGATACATGCTTTATTCGTTGCCCAATCCGAGAATGCGGAGACTGTGGAGAATACGGACTGTGCAGCGAGTTGTGTGGAATAGAAGGCATACAGACGAGCACCAAACACTGCTGGCTATATGACGGCGAGACTGGAATCGAGATTCCAGGTAGCAGATATCCGATAGAGTGCACTGCAACATGCATGATCCCTTGTGTGGATCCAGAAATGGCGTGTTCGGCATGCGGAGAATACGGACCATGCAGCGAATCGTGTGGAGCAGAAGGCATAGCGGAATCCACCAGAGAATGCTGGCTACAAGACATGGAGACTCAAATCGAACTTCCCGGTTATAGACACTCAAGGGCGTGCACCAAGACATGCTTCGTTCTCTGCCCGACGACGACAACAGAATTATGTAAAGTATACGAATCACTCAATTGTTGTCGAACTGACTTATTTTATTAGTTTATTGTTATCGACTGCAGTAAGTATCTAACAAGTAATATATACACGACGCCCAATATAATTAGCTGTTATATATTTAGCGTATAATGATATTTCGCATTAATTTAACACATTAATTTTATACTAATACTTCTGAGCATTCAGTGTAGATTTATTTTGCTTTGTGGTTATGTTTACTAAGTTATTTAATGCACAAGTGTATATCATTTCGCATATTCGATTTGTTATGTTCCGTTTTCCTGTCCGTGTTTGCTCATTCATTCTTATGTATATGTGACAGCACCAGTACCTGATTGTTCCCGCTGCGACTACACGAAAGGACAGATTTGGCTGCAGGACCGGAATAACTGTCATATGTACTTCATATGTGAGCCGCTGGGCAACGGGCAGTACCGGATACACCACGTCACTTGCGGAGTACTCTTTTGGAGCCAATCCTACCACACGTGTGTGCCCGTCATGCCGGCAGATGTCGAGTGTGACATTGGGACAGTTTCTTTATACATCCAGCCATCGACTCCTGGAGGTAACTGATTTGTTGATTTATCAACGAATGCAATGTCGTTGCTGGAGAACTAAACCAAAATGTCAAGTCAACGAATAAGAAAATTGTCCATCGACATAAACATGTTTACTAGAGTGTTGTATTACTCTTATATAATTAACTTTATCGCAAAGCAATGCTGGCGTGTTTATTATTCCCATCGAGTGACCACCTGAATATAAATTGAACTGAAAATGTCACGATAGCTACACCAACAAATGATTCGTTTGCTAATATTGATGCTGACTACGCCACGATAAGTCAAACGTCGGCTTGGATGTTCTAACAACTAATTGTTTAAATCGAAATATATTTTATTGATGCTATATATTTCATACTCCAATCATCTTCAATATACGCTTCGGACGTATCACGCATATCGTCGACATGTAGTTGATTTTATGAAGAACTAAACGCCTATATGTGAGCCATGGATGCTTGTTTGATTAGAACATTAAAATGTAAAATATAAAATACAACATACAAAAATACAACGTAATATTGTAATATACGACAGCAAATTGTGACATTCAACGTGACACTGTAACGCACAACGTGACATTGTAATGCTAGACCAATACTATGGTGTTTTCAGTTCCATGCCCGTATGAGCCATACCCTGGTGATCCGTCCAAGTTCTGGGTTAGTGGAGATCCCCTGACGGTAAGCAACTGCCTTCAAGGAATGGAATTCGTCAACATGGGTGACCTGTGCGACTGTCTTCCAGCCGGACCACGTAAGCACCACGTCGTCATATTTATAAACCACTGATTTGCAGCGCCTGACCAATTGTTGTCCCGTTTCACTGATTAGTTGCATTATGACGACTGCTAAAGAAATCCATCACCGCTTCTGCTTAATGATATCACCGCTGTCATAGTTTCGCAACTTGTTTGATTTCGCTCACCCCATAATGCCTGTGTCTTTCTTTTTTTCACTGACCATTGATGCCAAACAATATGGAATATCACAGCAATTCATGTAGTTCAGGGGTATGCGACATCTCCAAGAATTCTTGCACCCACGTTTTCCGTGGTTATATATATATATATATATATATATATATATATATATATATATATATATATATATATATATATATATATATATATATATATATATATATATATATATATATATATATATATATATATAAGCGAAACGTATGTTAATATAGAGATTAAAAGCGTTACGAATAATTACGGAAGCAAAAAGCTGGGAATTTACTGGCTGCTGATCTGTTTCAAGTGATCCCGCAGTGTGAAGACGATTTGCTGCTCCACTTCCCCTATGAGGACCACTACAATGACGTCACTTGCCACCAAGCCATTGCCACTCAGTATGGCACCGGAGTGTCACTCCAGTTTGACCCAGAACGAAACGGAATCGTCGCCTGTTTCACCGGAGGGACTCACTTCGAGGTAAATCTAGTTTGTGCTACACGGTCTACGATAGCCCAAATGTAACATTCGAATCAACGCTTTATTGTGAATGTGACGTTGTAAACGCAGGAAGAAACCACCTGTTACACAATGCAAACCGTATACCAATGTAATGTATTACATGTTATCTCAATTTGTAGTAATACTACTTAAAGGAAACTTTGCAGTTGTTACTCATTATTTGTCACACTAACTATTATAACTATTATCTATGCCGCTCCACAACGATAACCTATTAATTAAAACATATGTTCAGGTGGACTTTCTTCGTACGTGGTTTGCCAACAACAAAGTGGACAAGTTCACTGTGTCGGTGTGGTTCAAGCGACAAGGAGAGCAATTCACTCCTCAAGGAATTGTCAACAACGGTGACTGCATCGACACGGCTGGCTTCCTGGTCGGCCACGCGGAACGGACGGTGATGGCGAACATTACTACGGAAAACTCAAAGGCACAGTTCCCGGTTGCACAGGTAAACGCACGCGCATACGCACGCGCACACATGCATGCACGCGCACGCACGCATCTATATGATATGAAGCAGCTAAGCAGGATCAGATCTGATGAAACGAAACGTAAAAAATAACACATTGTGTATTACTGTACATATTGTTTCGTTTCACTTTTCATTTAATGTTGAGCGGCCCTGTTTTTGTTTTTTCAGCAGCAAATGGCAAATTATATTTCATACGGTTGCCTAAGTAACTACTCTACTGAAGGAATATGACAATTAGTGTCATAGTGCCTTAGACATATAGTGGCATTGTCTAACTGAATGTATCATTTTAACAAGATTTTTAACAACATTGCCATCCCAAACAACAAGTTCCAGATGGCAAGTGGACAAGGAAGCCATTGGCTTATCGAGAGTCCAACAATTTTCTCATCTATGTGTAGCCCACCCTTATCAAATATCTGTCAATTCTATTTTTAAACATATTCACACTACCAGCATTACCACAATCATTTGGCAGTTTGTTCCATTCGTTTATCACCCTCTGTGAGAAAGAGTACTTTCTCATGTCCAACCTACACTGCTTCTTAACTAATGCTGCTTTGTGTCCTCTTGTTCTACCGCCTTATTTAAGTTTGAAGAACATATTCCTATCAACATCCTCATAACCGTTCACTATTTTAAACACTTCTATTTGATCTCCTCTTAGTCTCCTGGTCTTTAGTGTTGTCAAACCACATTGTAATAAGCGACTTTCGTAACTAATTTCCAGTGATGCATAATGCTACGTAAACCAAGTTGACGGTGTCGGTACATCTTACAAATATATCTAACCATCTGACAAGGGTAACAATGTCGTAAATAGGATCACGTATTGTTGCAGGTTTCTGACGATTGTTGGCACCACGTGGTCTGGGTCTACGATGGCCGATGTATTATGGTGTACGTCGATAGCACGTTGGAGCAAACAATCCCAATCTCAGGTAAAATCAAAACAAAGAATACCGTAATATATGATGGTGTTTTGTTTTTAATTGTATCCTACCAAAGGCAAGCAAGGGTTGTAACCTTTAATGCGCAAGATGTGGTAACGACCTGGCGGTGCGACTTGTTGTGATATTGGCAAACGACCAAGATGTCATGTGCAGAGTCAGAGCCAGAGAGATACGCATTGCTTTTTAGTCACATTAACTTTTTCAGTGGTGTTGATTAATGTTTCCTTGCATATGCACGTTATATGAAAACACCAAGAATATCGCTTATTTGTTCGTAATGTCGGAGTGTTTATGTAAAATTGCTAAAATACACACTGACATCTATATTTGCGAACCTTCGCTACCTTTACTGTAGTCCAAGTTGAATGTCTAATTGAGTTTCGAATGACTACTGCAATATTTTATTAACAAATGTTACGGAAAAACATTTGTGTAACGCCGATTTCGTTTTTTGACTAAATGTTTAGGTTTTCATATCTCTAAACCTAGACGTGGAGATAATTATAATAATTAGTCATACACGTCGTTGACGTTGTTAATGGTGTTGTTGATATTAGGCTACCTGACGAACAACGACGTACCGATGTACATCGCCAACTGCTGTGGGGAACCCTTCTTCATTGGATGTCTGGATGAGGTAAGTCAATTTTGTCGTTGCGCGTGCAATCGTGTCTGTATCAACTACTGTTCAAGTTGTTCAAAACTAGTACATGACAATACATATAATTTTTTTTACGAGAACGAAACGAAACCAACAAAATATTGAAGATTTCTAGTATAGAGTCTATTATAACACGTTTGTTTGATCATTCGTTACTCCGACGGCAATGCTGACTATGTTAAATGACCATAGTCTGGTAATTTGTATTCAAAAATCATGCTATTAGACCTATTCTAACGTCTTGACCACCAACGTGTGTTTTAATTAGTAATTGCTTTTTATTTTGCCGTTATCTGTTTATTTTGAATGTTTCTAGTAGAATGTCATGTTCACGTTGCATGCTGAAGGTTAATATTTACAAACATAGTAAGGTATAATTATATTTTTATGTCGTTCAGTAAAAACGTTTGGACGGTCAAGATATTTCAATAAATATAGTTTATACTGTATAGCATAATTTTACGATAAAACAATAAAAATGTGTGCATTTAAGTGCAGTACTGTCACACATATCGCAAAACGAAATTGACAACATATGTTATAACACGGTCATTCTGGTCATATTTCAGCTCCGCGTCTATATCAGGGTGTTGTCGCCAGAGGAGATTGAAGGACTTCCGTAATACGCTGACGTCAAGAATGCAGACTGGTGTAGATGCGATGCAGACAGAAATACTTTTAAAACTGCCATATTAACGCCAATATCACGCAAGTGAATAAAACACGGTGTTTGAAGAAACCATTTGACTAACAAGCAGTTTGTCCACTAATGCTAGCTTGTTTTGTTGACCGTGGTCACTTGTCAGAGAGATAGAACTATTACTCGAAGTAGTGTTGATTTTTATTCTTTCTGAAAGTGGACGCATGTCTATGATTAAACACATTCACGGTACTACATTAATAAAACGTTGTAGATTATCAGGCGAACAAGTTTATTCGAATATAACTTGTTTGAAGACAAGTCTTCTTGTCCACCAGATTGTTATTAATAAACGAACATCAGTTATAAGTTGTCATTGAAGACGTAACTTGTCTGACAGGATATTTTGTTGTCTCGACCAATCGGAGAAACATCGAACACCCACACACCCACATCCACCCAATCCCAAACTCACCCACCCAATCCCAAACTCATCCATATCATAGTACATGGTTTCCACAGACCTACTCAACTAAAAAGGTATTGATTCATTACGACATTATTTACAAACAAACTGGGTGCTCACATAGGTTCACTTATAGTTCGGTGGCATTACGTCCGCGAAACAATTATTACGCTTACGAGTAATTTATTTATTGAGTCATCCATCCTCTTTTTGGAGACTGATCCCCGCGGGTATGATGTATGCACCCTTTGTGTACCAATGAGGCGTTGCTTTATTTTGAAGTCATCATAAGTGGATATAATGTTAATTTTACGTCAAAGGTAATTAATTGTCACGCAGTTTTCGTAAGTCGCAACCATAAGGGTTTGACAGCTCTACACAAATGGGGCACTGCGTGCTATGCGCCTTCAATATGACGGTGTCTTAAATCGCCGCTTTTCCTCACATTCACGCGTAGGCTGATAATTCTGTGGAGCAGAGAATAGTTTACAAATATATCGGGTACACGAAAGAGCTCCAAGGCTACTAATAACAATGAGTACTGTGTCTAGCCTCAAGTTCTATCTTCCTAAAATGTTATTAATTGATTAATGGAGTAAAATGTATTAATGTCAAAGAAGTCCGTCTTTAAAAGAATATGGCCAACTTAACAAATTAATTTGTAAGCGTGATAATTGTCTTGTGGACATAATGACATCGCGGGACCCGTACAAAGCAAAGACTGCCAGTATATATATATATATATATATATATATATATATATATATATATATATATATGTTTGTTTGTTCGTGTTTAAGAAAACAAAATGCCGATGGTAAATAGTATAATGGATCAGTGCATTTTAGGTTGATTGTGTCGGAGGTAATCGAGTAGTCCGATAGATCTAATTAAGCGTGTAGTCCAATATATCTGAAGTAACCATGTAGTATAATAGATCTGAAGTAACCGTGTAGTCCGATAGATCTGAGTAAGCATGTAGTAAGATAGATCTGAAGTAACCGTGTAGTAAGATAGATCTGAAGTAGCCATGTAGTAAGATAGATCTGAAATAACCGTGTGGTCCGATAGATCTGAAGTAACCGTGTAGTCCGATAGATCTGAAGTAACCGTGTAGTCCGATAGATCTGAAGTAACCGTGTAGTCCGATAGATCCGAGTAAGCATGTAGTAAGATAGATCTGAGTAAGCATGTAGTAAGATAGATCTGAAGTAACCGTGTAGTAAGATAGATCTGAAGTAACCGTGTAGTCCGATATATCTGAAGTAACCGTGTAGTCCGATATATATGAAGTAACCGTGTAGTACGATAGATCTGAAGTAACCGTGTAGTATGATCTAGAGCTGAAATCTGTTGGAACGACACATGTCAACCCTAACCACTTCGACATTTGCTAACAGATGGCACACTGCTTCCTACACACACCCAGAATGTTACGATGCAATTTGTGTAGATCACCCGTTTCCGCCCCATTCCTCACTTCAAGAGTGTATTATACAAATAAAAATCAAAGTGGTCTCTTCCGGCGATGCTACGTCAAGACGGACTATATAAGGTGGGCCAGCGCACTGAAAGAACACGGTTGGATTCCTATCGATCAAGCGGTGCTTACGCATTTTTGGAACGTGTGTTGTTATATTAGTCTCGTTGCACAAATAAACGTTTATCTTCTCCAGCCGGTCGTTTGGGGCATATACACAACAGCCTAAAAATAGGTGGAATTTTGAGGTAGGGTGTGATAGAGTAATCTTATGATACGATAGTTAATGTGGGTGCATTGTCCATGTATCTTGAAGTATATAATTATAATGTTTGTATTCTGTGTATTTGGGGTTTCTTCATCGTATCGCTTTTTGTGTGCGCTGTAGTTGAGATATATTCCCAATATTATGCATCCACTTCGCCAGATATTGCCAAAGTTTGACAATAATTATCATTATATAAACTACAGTTGTTTATTATATTTACATGGGCACATTTGACCCCCAAGTAATACTTATGGATATAGCAGAGAAGACATATGATGTTCTGCAGCCTGAAATGGCTACATATTTGCTTTGCAGCAAAGACTGAAATACGTGACGCATGTTAACACTTACCTGTGCGGGAATGCCCCAGTACCCTGGGACAGTGTCAATGTCGATAGAGCGCAGCGAAGTTGGAACCCGAGAAGGTTAGTACTCACGTACGCACAGGCATCACGAGAATCGTAATGCTTGATGAGATGCTCCCTTTACAGCTGTGATCTGCTAAACTAGGAGGTAGTATAATGAGCTTAGAGATCGAGATCACCAGATCTGTGAGGCGCACTGAAACCACAACAGGTATTTTTCCATTTTCCTGTGTGGGATAATTTACTGTCCCTGACTTTGGTACCAGATAGAAGGGACCAACGGTTTTTAATGTCCCTTCCGAAAGACACGGACAAGGTGGCGTGAACGAAATTGCCATGTTTAAATAAAAAATAAAGCTTGTTTGGATACCAGTTGAGCAAAACTGGAATTTCAACCATTTCATATTTTTTTCTTTTTTGCTATCTCTTCTACCGATGTTTCTATTATTTTATATTAATGATTCATTGGTATTACCTGTTATCTTAGACTTGGTAACTTCACCTATTTGTTTAACTTTATTTGTAATTTAGCCTGATTGCTGCTTGTTGCGCAAATTATTATTCATCATTATAATGATATAATTATCATTGGTTGACAGCGACCAGTTATATATATTCAACCGTAATTGTTTTTCCTATTTTGTGCTTGCCTAACTGGTTACAGCCATAAAGCTGCGCTGTTTAACCTGAAATTGTATTACGAAAAACCTGTTTGTACTTGTTTTGTTTGTATATTTGTAGTTTCGAAAAATAAACTCACTCGTTCACTCACTCACTCAACTCACTCACTCACTCACTCACTCACTCACTCACTCACTATTTTAATAATACGTTCATCAGAATCTGTCATTGCAATAACTAGTTTCATTGTAACATTTGTATGTTCTTGTTAGTACAATAGATCTGAAGTAACCGTGTAGTCCGATAGATCTGAGTAAGCATGTAGTAAGATAGATCTGAAGTAACCGTGTAGTAAGATAGATCTGAAGTAACCATGTAGTAAGATAGATCTGAAATAACCGTGTGGTCCGATAGATCTGAAGTAACCGTGTAGTCCGATAGATCTGAAGTAACCGTGTAGTCCGATAGATCTGAAGTAACCGTGTAGTCCGATAGATCCGAGTAAGCATGTAGTAAGATAGATCTGAGTAAGCATGTAGTAAGATAGATCTGAAGTAACCGTGTAGTAAGATAGATCTGAAGTAACCGTGTAATCTGATATATCTGAAGTAACCGTGTAGTCCGATATATATGAAGTAACCGTGTAGTACGATAGATCTGAAGTAACCGTGTAGTACGATCTATAGCTGAAATCTGTTGGAACGACACATGTCAAACCTAACCACTTCGACATTTGCTAACAGATGGCACACTGCTTCCTACACACACCCAGAATGTTACGATGCAATTTGTGTAGATCACCCGTTTCCGCCCCATTCCTCACTTCAAGAGTGTATTATACAAATAAAAATCAAAGTGGTCTCTTCCGGCGATGCTACGTCAAGACGGACTATATAAGGTGGGCCAGCGCACTGAAAGAACACGGTTGGATTCCTATCGATCAAGCGGTGCTTACGCATTTTTGGAACGTGTGTTGTTATTGGTGTCGTTGCACAAATAAACGTTTATCTTCTCCAGCCGGTCGTTTGGGGCATATACACAACAGCCTAAAAATAGGTGGAATTTTGAGGTAGGGTGTGATAGAGTAATCTTATGATACGATAGTTAATGTGGGTGCATTGTCCATGTATCTTGAAGTATATAATTATAATGTTTATATTCTGTGTATTTGGGGTTTCTTCATCGTATCGCTTTTTGTGTGCGCTGTAGTTGAGATATATTCCCAATATTATGCATCCACTTCGCCAGATATTGCCAAAGTTTGACAATAATTATCATTATATAAACTACAGTTGTTTATTATATTTACATGGGCACATTTGACCCCCACGTAATACTTATGGATATAGCAGAGAAGACATATGATGTTCTGCAGCCTGAAATGGCTACATATTTGCTTTGCAGCAAAGACTGAAATACGTGACGCATGTTAACACTTACCTGTGCGGGAATGCCCCAGTACCCTGGGACAGTGTCAATGTCGATAGAGCGCAGCGAAGTTGGAACCCGAGAAGGTTAGTACTCACGTACGCACAGGCATCACGAGAATCGTAATGCTTGATGAAATACTCCCTTTACAGCTGTGATCTGCTAAACTAGGAGGTAGTATAATTAGCTTAGAGATCGAGATCACCAGATCTGTGAGGCGCACTGAAACCACAACAGGTATTTTTCCATTTTCCTGTGTGGGATAATTTACTGTCCCTGACTTTGGTACCAGATAGAAGGGACCAACGGCTTTTAATGTCCCTTCCGAAAGACACGGACAAGGTGGCGTGAACGAAATTGCCATGTTTAAATAAAAAATAAAGCTTGTTTGGATACCAGTTGAGCAAAACTGGAATTTCAACCATTTCATATTTTTTTCTTTTTTGCTATCTCTTCTACCGATGTTTCTATTATTTTATATTAATGATTCATTGGTATTACCTGTTATCTTAGACTTGGTAACTTCACCTATTTGTTTAACTTTATTTGTAATTTAGCCTGATTGCTGCTTGTTGCGCAAATTATTATTCATCATTATAATGATATAATTATCATTGGTTGACAGCGACCAGTTATATATATTCAACCGTAATTGTTTTTCCTATTTTGTGCTTGCCTAACTGGTTACAGCCATAAAGCTGCGCTGTTTAACTTGAAACTGTATTACGAAAAACCTGTTTGTACTTGTTTTGTTTGTATATTTGTAGTTTCGAAAAATAAACTCACTCGTTCACTCACTCACTCACTGACTCACTGAATCACTATTTTAATAATACGTTCATCAGAATCTGTCATTGCAATAACTAGTTTCACTGTAACATTTGTATGTTCTTGTTACTGTAATGTTGTAGTTTATTAGTTTCAAGTATCTGACACTTTACTTAAATAAGCTAGTTGGGTGTATGTGTGCATATGTGATGCTCTTCTGTAATTTTAGTAATACATTGATAATGTGTAAATTGTGTATAACACATTATAAGTGTGTGCATAAGCTCGCGCGCGCACGTAAAAGGCAGGGATTCTGGGATAAATAGTTCTTCCACTGCTCGCCAGTTGACTTTATTAGTAAACTGCTTGCCAAGTCTACTGGCAAACAGAGGAAGAACTAGTCGTCCTAGAATTCCTGTTGAAGAGCAAGTAATCTGTAGTTGTGAAGAAAATCGTTACTCATATATATGAACCAACTTGATGAACATTTTCACAGAAACATATACATACATATATACACACACATATACATGCTTTTTTGCAACATACACATTTTATTACATAAAAACCCTTCCTGACAGCAAAACCTGGGTAACAAAACTTTCCCTTTACCCAATTTGTTTAACTAATACATAGTTATGAATTACATAAGACATTCAGTATACAAACATATGCTCATACACACACCATGCATCCATTCAAACTGCTAAAGAAACATTCAGACTGATATTATGCAAGAAATTAATTACTGTGGGCCTACTTTTTGCACAAAGTTTACTAATAATGGCATTCATTTATTCACAAAAATAGAGCCACATTTATCACCAACTTCACTATATTCACATTTGTATAAACTAGAGCGAATGACAGCACCACACCTCTCCCGATACACTTTCTAATTTCCAAATTTGTACACTATGTAGCCCTCCGATCTGATGGCAGATGATCTAGACATGATCACCTTTTAAATAAAAATATTAATATTTCTTTACATATCATGTGTTTGTGTACAATATTTATATCCCCTTGGAACTATTGTGTATACAATATTTATATCACCTGGAATTTATTCATATGATCTGCTCATCATTGGATGAACGCAATACCCACTGCACTAGTGTTTTAACTAATCGGTAAGATTACTTTACCTGGAATATTCAAGCACTTTCTTCACTTTACATACACTATTCTCTTGCTGCTTTCTTATCACAGGGGATACAAATTTAAACTGTCACGTACAATTGACCATATGATACTTGTACATCACATTTATCAATAACACATACAATTCAATAACTGTGAAATTGGCAAATTCATCCTGCAGAAACTTAACAGTTCTGAGTTTCAGCTCAGTTAAAACACATAAATCATCATATTTGTGATGAACAATCTCTGATATAAGTTCCCTGTTGTCTGTATCAGTAATAATGTTTATTTTGTTTCTATGCTTGACACATCCCCCGAGTACGGTCCCTAACTAACACTATGTCACATGGACATCTTCTTTTTCTTGAAGCATCTTGGAGCAGCATCATTGAGCCAGTCTGGATCGATGACACAGACATCCCTGAAACAAGAAGACAACTGTCACAGTGAAAGTAAATAATGTCACAATAATTACTTCACAATATAGGACATTATTAGATGTTGCCTCAGGTTTGTTGACTTAGTTATGGATATTTAGGAAAAAACTACGCCACCAAAACACAGCAAAACCAAGTTACGATCCATTCGAAGAATCAGCAAAGAAACTCTTTGCTTCACGGTTACATTCTATATACCAATTTTCTTCCTACCACCAACCATATTCAATCTGGTTTTAACTAGACTACATGTTATTAACTTACATAAAACAATGTATGTAAACATAAAACAACGTTTTCAAAGCTAGCATGTATTTTTAGCCCATTTTGTCCTGATGCTAAAGCAAACAAGTTGCAGCCAGATCCAAGAGATCAGCATCAGAAAATGAGAGGCATTCAGTTAATCTAGACATAACATTATTGCTGGTCTCCTCGTTGTCCCTCAAGTCCAAGCTGAGGCTGGCGTTATTACTGTTTCGCATTCAATTTTAAAATGTGATATACCATTAGAAAGCAGATAAAATAAGTCTTATTACGTACACAATTACTCTCCTCGACTGCTTTCAAGTCTCCTTGCTCAAATAAACAACAAACATTACATAGTTGATTTTGCTTGCTTGATGAGATACTTCCTAAACAGCTGATCACAGCTAAACTGGGAGGTGGAGGTGAGAGATCGACATCACCAGCTCTATGAGGCGCACTGAGTCAACGACAGGTTTTCTCCATTTCCCTGTGTGGAATCTTTTAATTTCTGTGGTGCAAACACCATGTAGAACCAACCAACAGCCTCTTCAGAAGACAGGCAAAGTGGGGTGAACGAAATTGCCCAAGTTTCGAAACGGCAGCAGGTGGATCCGAACCCTGTTACCCTCGACCGACAGTCCCACGCTCTACCACACAATCACCGTGCCCGCAAATAAGATCCAAATGAGCCACATGAATGCCCAACAGATAACTACAACTACTAAATAAGATCTAATGATACACATGACGATGATGTCTTACCTCATGTAACATTTAGTCGTCTGCACCAGGTTAGTGTAGATGACACAGGCAGGCTTGCACATGAAGAGAGATGATGACGGGTGAATAGCAACTGCTTTCCTCGTGATCAGCTGAAGAATAATGACAAATGTGCACTTACTGCATCTAATGTGTTGTTTATCATGGACGTGTAGCAAGTACCATATGTCTTATTACAGTAGGATGCCCTTAGTGGACAAAACTCTTGGTATATAGTGGATGGCTTAGTGCTTCAATTTGTGGCAGGATGAATTTGTGAGAGGCAGGATGAATTTGTGAGAGGCAGGATGAATTTGTGAGAGGCAGGATGAATTTGCGAGTGGTTGGATAAATTTGTGAGTGGGTGGATGAATTTGCAAGTGGGTGAATGAATTTGTGAGTAGGTGGGTGAATTTGTGAGTGGGTGCATGAATGTATGAGTGGTTGATGAATTTGTGAGTAGGTGGGTGAGTTTGTGAGTGGGTGGATGAATTTGTGAGTGGTTGATGAATTTATGAGTGGGAGGATGAATCTGCGAGTGGTTGGATGAATTTGTAAGTGGGTGGATGAATTTGTGAGTAGGTGGATGAATTTGTGAGTGGGTGGATGAATTTGTGAGTGGGAGGATGAATTTGTGAGTGGGTGGATGAATTTATGAGTGGGAGGATGAATTTGTGAGTGGAAGGATGAATTTGTGAGTGTGAGGATGAATTTGTGAGTGGGAGGATGAATTTATGAGTGGGAGGATGAATTTGTGAGTGGTTGAGTTTGTAAGTAAGATTTAGTCATCAGAGTGAATAAATTAGTGACCGAGTGATACTGTGAACGAGACTGCAAAAATCTTAATAAATAACAATAAGACATATTGTTCTCATAGCTGGAGGATATTTGGAACTCCGTCCACGGGAAGACTGCAGAGGGACTGGAGAAACCGCCTGTGGGATATTACCCTTGGCCTTCCCTTCATGTTCACAGGAACAGCATTAAAGGGTAGCTGAATACATCACTACTGTTGTAGTGTCTTCCCATACAAACTACTCAATGTCTGGAGTGCAGATATTTTTATTAATTATCTACATGCTACATTCAGTTAAGCTATGCTATGTTAATTAGCATATTTAGTCTGCATTTTGTCTGTTTCTTAAGCTATCCCTACCGTGGCATATTTGCCTTCCTTCTGCAACTCGGCAGAATTCATGAAGAGTCCAGCAGTGAGGCACTTTCTGCAAGTAGAACGCAACTATTCACAAATAAGCCAATGCTGTCTTAAAGAACATTTAACAAGGTTTAACAAAACTGATAAGCCAATGGCTTCCTTGTCTTCTGGGGTTTTCCAGTTAAGTTAGTTAAATCTCACGGTACTTTTTGCTGCTGCATGTAACAATACATGTAATCACCTTTCTTGACATTTGAATTCGCATATTTAACTTGCTTTGAGTGGTGCCTTCTTTGAGTGGTGCCTTCTTGGAGTGGTGCCTTCTTGCGAATAAATAGGAAAAAGGCTGCTTTGATTTGATTTGATTTGATTACTATACATATTGTATGTTAACATCAGTGAAATTGAGGTAGGCCTGGATTTAACAAGATTTAACAAGATTTGCCATCCAAGCCAAAGGCCCAGATGGCAAGTGGACAAGGAAGCCATTGGCTTATCGAGAGTCCAACAATGTTCATCTACTTATAACCCGCCCTCCTGAGATATGTGTCAACCTTGTTTTTAAACATATTTACGCTGCTAGCAGTTACACAATCTGTAGACAATTTGTTCCATTCATTTATTGTCCTCTGTGAGAAAGAGTGCTTCCTGATGTCCAATCTACATTGATCCTTTACTAATTTTACCTCATGTCCTCTAGTTCTGCTATCCTTCTTGAGTGAGAAAAACATATTTCTATCAATATTTTCATACCCATTCGATATCTTAAAAACTTCAATCTGATCTCCTCTTAACCTCCTTGTCTCTAGAGTTGTTAAACCACATTCTTTCAGGCGTTCTTCATAACTAAGGTCTCTAAGTTCTGGAATCATTTTAGTTGCTCTCCTTTGTATGCATTCAAGCGTATATCTATATCCTTCTTACGATATGGTCTCCTTGCTTGTACACAGTATTCTAAATGAGGTCTAACTATTGCTTTATAAAGAAGTATAATTAACTTTTTTCCCTTGTATGTTATGTTTCTTCTAATCAATCCAAGAATTTGATTACCCTTTGAAGCTGCAGTACCACACTGCTCTGAAACTTTCATATCAGCGCTTATTGTAACTCCTAAGTCCTTTTCTTTTACAGTAGTACCCAGAACAGTATCTCCCATTTTATAGTTTACATTCAAGTTCCCATGTCCTGTATGTAGGCATTTCCCAAAATTGAACAGCATCTGCCATTTCTCAGACCATTTCACTAATCTGTCTAATGTAAATGTTGTTTATCACCATCGGTATTAACCTTTCTAAACAGTTTTGTGTCATCCGCAAATTTCAGTACGTTACTTGTTATACTGTCATCCAAGTCATTGATATAAATTAAGAATAATATAGGTCCTAATACTGATCCTTGAGGTACCCCACGCAAATCCGATTTCCAATTTGAAACTTCTCCATCTACTACAACTCGTATTTTAGAAAAGTACCACAAGATTCAACTACATAAGAAAGATTGCCATCCAAAACAGAAGAAAAACTCCAATTGGTACGAGGACAAAGAAGCCATTGGCTTATCGAGAGTCCAACGATTATTCATCTATGTATAATCTGCCCTTCTGAGATATTTATCAAGTTTGTTTTTAAACATATTCACACTGCAAGGTAGTTATAAAAACTGCAGTGCTTATAAAACCTGTATGAAAATCCGTACATATCCGTACAGATGGCAGGATAGATTTGCATTTGAGGAAGTTGGAAGAAAAGGACCGACAATGATAGCTGAAGATTGATGTATGAGACTGACAGATAACTTTTGAAGAATGGATGGACAAAGAAAATATGTAACAAATCATAAAATAGTCAAAAGAAGCAGCTTTAGTAGGGGTATTACTATATTACTGAAAGGAACTAGTTTGGCGTATTCAGCTAAACTGACCTGATTGGTGTAGTGTCGCGGCCGCAGGAGTTGCTAGGCAACTGCAGTCTGCAAGAGATCTCGTGTAGTTGCTTTCTCACGTCTGCTGCCATTTTCAAGTTGCGTCCATTTATGTAATTCTCAAAACACCATTGCTGTAAATGACACATTAGGATTAAAATCATACAAATTAAATACGTTTCTGGCATTAGCTTCTTAATTAAAGAAAGTTCTTTACATGCATTCACTTTGGAATTACTGACAGATGAGTTGACCGAATACCTAAAACAATTATATCCGTAATCTTGATTTTATAATCCTTTGAAAAACGTCTAAATTAGCACACAAAAAACACTAAAATGTTGCTATGAAACTCAAAGACAGATTTAGATACTTGTTTCTGACACTATTGAATGATTTGCACTGCTGTCTTGGGCCACTGACAACAGGTAATCTGACAATGCTTGGTGTTACCTTGCTGCCGTTGAAGCCCTTGTATGCCCGGTAGATGTTGAGCATCGTTAGGTGGTCCCCGTCTGGTGACACAAACTTCCTCCTCACAGCAGTTGCCTCTTCCCTCTACAATGTCACCGACAGACATTTGACATGACATGTGATTCAAGAAGCCTCTCGTACTTCAGGAAACATGCTGGTTTTTAATGACCAGAAGGTTTGCTAGCTTTGTTATAGTACTGCATATTCCTGGGATTTTTCAGAACTAGGACTAACAAGTTTCCATTGGTCCATATCTAACACAGACATAGTTCATCACTTAACAATGTTGTGTTCACACGGAAATAGCAGACTGGGTAAACATTGTATTGATATGTAAGATGAATGAGCAGGGTTCTTTATTGTTGTAAGTGGCTCTGTGGATATTGTTGTAAGTGGCCCTGTGGATATTGTTGTAAGTGGCCCTGTGGAGATTCCCACTCTTTTTGTGAAGTCACCAATGTTTTCTTTCCTTTACTCTTAGTAGGTTCATAATGGATTAAATGAAAAGATAGTGTTTTCATTAATCAAATGTGACAAAAACCGGCATTACTGTTTTTAGTCTGAGGAACTATAATTAACATTTAAAACTAAAACATAAGACATTATTACTCACCTTATTCTGGGGTGTGTGAAGTATGGACTCGACAGACAGTAGAGACACAATAGTCAACATCTCATCTCTGAAATAACATCACAGGTGAACTCAGCTTTAAAGTAAGAACTAGATGATCAAAGATGATCAAAGCTGTAAAGCAAATGTAAATAAACCCAGTATTCAGTTGCCTTGCTTGTTTACAACTTTTGTTACAATTTTATATCGTAACAGTTGTGATTAAAAAATAATTACTTGTGCTTTTTTAAGTGCATGTGAAGAAGACTTTTTCAATAATTGTGTAACAAGAATAGCTTCTACACTGCTTTACAACAATTGTTCACATAAGGCTGCAGCAGACAAAAGTATTGAGGAACAACAAAGCAACACGCCTGACAAAATGCCAGAGAACATTGGCTGGGTAATACAACAGCCACTGTGCACGTGTGCAGAATAACGTTAGGGACATATCATAAAACAAGAATGTAATGGTCACGAATACACATTATACTAACAGACAGTTGTGGTCCTTGGCAGCCAGCAATGTTTTAGCGAGCTTCGGATCTAGAGGAAACGCAGCCATCAATTTTCCGAGAGGGGTCAACTGAAAGAAACAAAACTCTGAAATGGGTCATTACTTCACTGTCATTAATGCAACAAGCTGCAAGAAAAGCATATTTTCTCCAATCGAAGAGTAAAATAATCTGCATGTCATCTTTTTGTATTTGTCTATGGGACTTTCTGTGTGATGGGATTAACGACTGTGCTGCCCAACAGATGATTGTGCTCATAACAACTAATGAACACGAAACAATTGAATGCAAACACGGATATTTTGTCAATCAATTTATGACTGAGAATTTTTTATGTATGAATGTTTCATGAAACCAACCCCAGTGGATCCAGAATGCCTATGTGGGCTATTACATTTGTCTCTGAGAGTTTGAAAATTAATGACTAGCATGTAGGTCACCATAGAAAATATTATTCAGAATCACACTCTCCATCTGAAAGAAGTTTAAATAGATAAAATTCAAATCACCTGAGCAAAGATTGCTCCAAAATTACATTTAACCATACTAGCTTACACCCGATATTTTTAGTAAAGCCACAGTGATGCCCTCTGGTGAGTGGCTCACCACTCAATTCGCCCGATGTTTCCATCTTTCTCTGACAGACAGAAGAGCACATCAGGTATGCAGTAAACACTTAAGTAAATAACTCTAAATACCTACCTTTGTGGGTTTTTTAAGGTGAGACGTTACTCGTGAAATTACCCCATATATATTTTTAACTTAGAGAACTGAAACTTTCAGACAGAGATTGTATGGTGTGTCAAAGTAAACATTGTGAATTTTTTCCGAATTTTTCATTGGGGTTTTCCATGACATGGCGGCCATTTTTAAATACATCTCCAATTAGTAGATTAGAGGCCAATGGTCCAAGGAGGTGAAGGAACATAGACAGAGGCGAGTGGACCGAGGCACGTGGGAGGAGACACTGCCAGACTGCCCCCAAAGTTACCATATTAATATATAGGTTTTAAACAAATTTAGAATGTTTATGGATGGACAGACAACCATTTCTTTATAATATGATTACATTACTGGTTCGCAAACGTAGACTGGAGAGAATAGTTCCAAATGCAACATCAGACAGGACAAGAGCAAGAATATACAACACTGACCTTGAGTTTGCCTTGAGTTACGTTGTCACCCTTTGCCACTGCTCCAAGCCACTCCAACTGCTGTAGGGCACCTTCTAAACTCTATAGGGGTAGCAAATATAAATGTAAACCTGTACCATTAGTTTATGCCCATTAACATGGATATTATGCAGTTTTCTGGAAAAAATACTATCACGTACAATGACGAACAAAACCCTTTGCAGACAACATACCATAAAAATGTATACTTTAATCAGCTGTACACAAAATTGTCTTCAGTAAAATATGTATTATATATCTGTGTATACATTATTTCTCAATAATTAAACTGTGTTGGAAATTTACACTGTAGACATGACATTTTCCAGTTCCACAAGTATTGCAACTATACAAGAGCTCTAAAAAATAAAGGTTGTGTATTTATGAGCATGTTTACTTGTCAGAGATTTGTCAGTGCAATGCCACTGTTAACATCAACAGCACTCACAATGATGGATGATTAAATAGAGGTCATGGAATGTGAGGAAAAATCTACTCTGACTTACATCTTTTGAAGGTTTATCCATGAAGTCAAAGCTGAGGACATCAGAAATGCCCAAAGCCAGTAGTTGTAGAACAACGCTCGCCAAGTTACACCTGGATGAAAGGAAACGCTTGATACAGGAATATATATAACGAGGATATGTCTATGAGCAGTAATGTGTTCGAATACAGTATAACCCAGTGGACAAATGAAAATTGTCATGAAGAACATCCCAATTTTCTCACTGACATTTGGAGTTTTTTAAAACGAACTAAAAATTTTGAAAAAATCTACTGAATAGTTCGTACAAACGTGACATATTCATACCTCTGTATCTCAGGCAAGGCATTGATGTTCAACTTGTCAAACTCTGGCTCTGTGTAGAGTCTGTAGCACGTGCCTGGCGCTTCGCGACCTGCACGCCCGGTGCGTTGCCATGCCTGGGCTTGTGACACGCGCTGTACACGCAGTAGATCCAGCCCACTTGCTGCATTGTACGACCTAGCAGAGGGGGGCGGGATATATCACCAATATGAAAGAATAAATTACAAGTGTAATCATGTATATGTTAAATACTGGTTACAATAAATTATATTTGATATGACTTTAACATCATAAATGACATTGTGATTATACTATTAAAGAAAATTAAAGTAAACTACATACAATATGTTATGCACACTGTATTTATTATAAATAATTGTTGCAGAAATTTAAGCATAATATGACATGGGTCATTCTCCAAATAGCACATTTTTATGTCTTTGCTGTTTTTTATTAGATCAATTATCTATATGAATTTTTGTGTGTGTGATGCATCACATTCAGTCTATTTCATACAAATTTACACGTTTTTAATTATATATATATATATATATATATATATATATATATATATATATATATATTATAAGCACAAACTGTTTGTCGGCTTGGACAGAAACCATCAAAATGTCACTGTTGTTATGCGTCTATGGGTCAACTTATCATATTACATTCACAAAAGCAAATACTTTGGTATGTAACAGAAAATAAAGCAAATGCTTCTTATAATGGGGACATAGTCAATTCTTTTATTATCCAGGACTCAACATGTTATGCTGAATTTCTGAGCAGATATTATTTTGTCGGGAGTCAGTGTCTTAAATTTTGTGCTCACTGGTGTTATTCTGTGTGATTTCAGATTTTCAGTAAAATCAGGCGGATTTTTGATCCTTGTCATCAGCCAGTTGTGTTGGCAGGAGCCCCGTCATATACGAGAAGTCAAATCGAAGTTAGAATAATTTCTTATTCTTGCCTTCTTCAATCACAATGTGTTGAATCAGTGAGTACATTTATTAGGTGTCACTGGTGTTATCAAATTTACAAATGACAGGAGATCCTGAATCATTGAATTCAAACATGGCAGTCATATCACTGTGCAGTCCACTTGTGTGCACGCATTGGACTTAGTCAAATATTCACTGGCGTTATTGTAACTGGTGTTATTGTGACTGGTGTTATTGTGACTGGTGTTATTGTAACTGGTGTTAGTGTCACTGGTGTTATTGTAACTGGTGTTATTTGTGGTGATAGCACATAACAACAACAATACATTTTCACCAAAACATGTTTATCTCCTTGTTTCCCCGCCATTTCGCATTAGTGCATGAACACTTGACTAGTTTTACCAAGCTTCAAGACGGGAAAATGAGCACTGCCGAATAACAGCGAATTTATCAGCATCACCCTTGACAAGTCTTGTTTTATATGGATTTTAGCGGTTTATCAAAGGAATTATTATTGAAATATGTTGTGTACCATTTTGAGTAGTTCCATTTCATGATCTGTTAGCCGTTTTGATACAGTATTCGCTTTGGAGACTTGTATTCATTGCAATAAAGTTTGACTATACATCGCAAGTTGTCACCGGTGTTACTCCACCTGTCACAAGTTGTCACCGGTGTTACTCCACCTGTCACAAGTTGTCACCGGTGTTACTCCACCTGTCACAAGTTGTCACCGGTGTTACTCCACCTGTCACAAGTTGTCACCGGTGTTACTCCACCTGTCACAAGTTGTCACCGGTGTTACTCCACCTGTCACAAGTTGTCACCGGTGTTACTCCACCTGTCACAAGTTGTCACCGGTGTTACTCCACCTGTCACAAGTTGTCACCGGTGTTACTCCACCTGTCACAAGTTGTCACCGGTGTTACTCCACCTGTCACATGTCATAGCCTTTATACAGACTGCCGGAGCCAATGACAGTCCCTGCACACAGCTTTTTAGCGTCATTTATTTATACACAGACATGAATGCAATGATCAGTGGTAAGAAAACTAGTCTGAACCCTCTAAAACAAGGTGCATGCTATTGATACTGGTTGTCGAGCGCTTTCTAGCATCCGATGACGTGTAAAAATCGAGATTTTGCTGTGAAAACGAATTTTAGCTCAGTTTGTTGTACATAAAATATTGATACAACACACTGCCCATATAATAGATCATTGTATACATATCTATGTTTTATATGGATTTCAGCAACTTATCAAGGGAATTATTATCGAAATATGTTGTGTACCATTTCGAATAGTTCCATTTCCTGATCTGCCGTTTTGATATGATTCGCTTTGGAGATGTGCATTCGTGTTACTCCACCTGTCACGTGTTACTCCACCTGTCACGTGTTACTCTACCTGTCATGTGTTGTGTTACTCCACCTGTCATGTGTTATATCCCTCATTTTGATTGCCAGAGCCAATGAAAGTGCGAGATTTTGCCTTGAAAATGAATTAAAGCTAAGTTTGTTGTACATAAAAGAATGATACGACACAATGGTCATATAAGAGATCATTGTATGTATCTCTATATATCATCTGGATACATCTACAAATTTGCAGATGACACAAAAGTATTCAGAAAGGTTAAAAATTATACAGATAAACAAAGTTTACAGGTTGATCTAGATAAATTGGTTAAATGGTCCAAAAAATGGCAAATTGTATTAAATTTTGGAAACTGTAAATGAATACACACAGGCATGGAAACATGCACTCTCGATAAGCCAATGGATTCCTTGTCCACTTGTCATCTGGAACTTGTAGTTTTGGATGGTAATCTTGTTCAATCTACATACAAGCTGGCATAGTTTGTCCAATAACACCAGTGACAAAACTGAGATGACGTCATGACTAACAGAACCTTGAAATTACCGGGTACATGAATATGCCAAATTCAGCTCTGTCCACTCAATATTCTGACTGTTGCCTCTGCTAAAATTTCAACATCGAAAGGGTATGCTATTTTGAGACTGACCCACATAATATATTTTAAAAAGTACTTATAATGTCAAAGCAAAATAGATTGATCACATTGAATCAGTAATGTAAACAATATAATTTCATTTGTCAATGTTGAAAGTCAGTTATATTATTTTATTTACTAGTTATATCTCCAAATTGGTGAAGCATAATAACTAACATTACCCGGAGTTGCCATATGTGCTACTGACAACATATTATAATCAGCAGATAATCTGACGTGTTATCTAACCAGGGACATTTCATCAAAATAATTTTTTTTATCAAAAAACAAGACTGAGACCGACGTACTTTGCCTTGACCATGCCGGTGTCGACGACATGTTTGATGTCGTGGATTGTAACAGACGTCTCCGCAATATTTGTGCTCACTATCACCTTTCTCGAGCCCTGCCGGAGACAACACCAAGCAAATTTCTCGTGAACATATCTCAATGTTTCCAAACATGGCAATGCAATATTGACCAATCAGAGGTAGTTAACTTTGCGTGGTGCATAGCTTTTGGCCAAGTACTTGTTCGCATTTGTGAGACTTTATACAACACCAATCCACCAGATACAATCTGTGTATCATTACTATACACACAATGTGCACAGTAATGCGGGACACAATAGTGTTGTGGTTATATCAGACTCTCAACTGTGAGAACTGGGGTTGTTGCCATCTCAACGATTGGACCAGTTTGTTCACTTTGTTGAGTTCGCTTAGCTGTATAAATGAGTACCTGGCTTTAGACAGTGGTGTATATAGTTGAACAAACGAACTTTGCGCAATAATTGCAATGTGGCTTAAGGCTTCTCAGAGAAGTTTTTTATTATTAACATATACAGCACCAACGAATATCATTGTATAGATTTGGTGTTATAGAAATGCATAAACATTAAGTCGAGTTTGTGTTGGAATGAACACGCCTGCCAAGGGATGAAATGTGCTTTGAGCATTCCTACGGACTAGATACTGCGCTACGTGTTTTTTACTTCACAATATCACACTATTACAAAAACACTTCAGTCCATTCCTAGTGACTGATGCTAGGAAGTACCTTGGGCGTTGGTTGGAACACCTTCATCTGGTGGTAGGCTGGAAGAGCAGCGTACATCGGACACACAACCAGGGGTGGGCAGTCTGCAGCAGACACTCAAGTCTTAAACTGTCTCAATGCTCTAGTTTCTAACCTAATTTTTACTTACAATTTTACCAGACAAGACAAGCACAATCTCATAAAAAAATTTGCACAATCTGATACCTATACGTATTCATACTGATATCGTTAACCAGTTCTTGCATATTTCAGCATTTATACTCTTGCTACAACATGTTTTACATTTCATGTTCAGTGCCTACATTTCCCTATTCAGCTTATAACAAGGACAGGAATTGAGACATTGGAAGAACCTCAAAATGAAGAATAACAACATATCTTCTGTTAACTCATACATTTGCAGCTTTGCTGTTAATAGTAACTTGTGCATGAAAACATACACTTGCTAATGGTTCAGGGGAGGTGCCAAAATTCAGCATCAATGTTTTTTGCAGTGGCAACATATTTTTATCACATAGAACAATAAGCATTTAAGAATTTTTTAAAACCAAGTTGTATCTGTTGATAAGCCTACAGAAACAAGCCTCTATATGTCCACTGTACACCAGCCAGATGGAATAACAGTAAGTAACCACACACACCTTGAGACAAGTCTTGGGCAATGTCCTTGATAGACTTGACCGCCGACTCAATCTCTTCTTGACCAGTGAGAAACACAAGGATGTCCTCACTGAAACAGCAGCAATAGATTTGTTGTCATTCAATCGTGTCCTCACACGAGCTATATGGCAGTATTTTACTGAGCCACATCATGGAGGCTTCTGTCGTGACTCATATCGTTGGGAGATGGGAGGCTCCTGCAGGTTACACATTTACCCCATGTGCGATATTTTACTTCCCCTGGCATAGACACTGTGTCCCTTCCAAAAGACACAGGCAATGTGAAGTGAACACAGTTGCCCAAGTTCCAAAACAGCAGTAGTCTTGACCCCTGGTCCTCCCGGTTGACAGTCCAGCGTAGTCAACGACATTTATCACCAGATAATTACATCCGTAGGTCAATGTTATAGGTCATCTGTAGGTCAAAAGTAAACCATACTGACAGCCAAGTTGACAGAGTCCAAAACATCTAAGTAACTGTCTTAATTATATATATATATATGGGTTGGTGGGGTGGTCACGTGTCGGTGACAGGTGGTGAATTGGCCCCACCTTTGTAGTTATTCCAGTTAGAGGTAGTGTATTTTTAAGCAGGTAGTTGTATTCATAGACTGCGTGATAGCATGTAGGGCATTATGCTATTTGGTTTAAGGGTGTTCCATGACAATAGTAATGCCATTGTTTGTTTTATTTGTTCTAGGAATACTGCTACTGCTTTGTGGTGAAATGTGGGCTCTATTGAACCCGACGTCCAGGAGGCTCGCATGGGGCGTAGTCAGCCTGGCGTTGGGTTGTGGAGCCCACATTTCTTTGTTTTACATTTCTTTGAAAGTGGGCTTACCCTTAATCCCCACAATAAACGTCATTCATTTGGCCTTTTCATATCTCTATATCTGTGTTGTGTTGTTGATTGCATAAATATATATATATATATGAATTGTTTTCTTAGACAATTGTTTTACATTGGTTAAAAAGAACTGCATGCCTATTATTGTTATGAAACAGTGACAAAGATATAAATAAAAGAAAAATTCTGCCTTCATAATGTTCATTATACATTGGTTGTTGACATGATTTTACAGAATTGTAGTGTTGAAAGTCCAGCGTAGTCAACGACATTTAACACCATAATTACATCCGTAGGTCAATATGTTATAGGTCATCTGTAGGTCAAAAGTAAACCATACTGACAGCCAAGTTGATAGAGTCCAAAACATCTAAGTAACTGTCTTAATCATATATATATATATATAAGAAAAATTCTGCCTTCATAATGTTCATTATACATTGGTTGTTGACATGATTTTACAGAACTGTAGTGTTAATTTGTTTGTGACTAGCATACCTAACTGTAACATACCTAACAGTAACATACCTAACTGTAACATACCTAACTGTAACATGTTAATTTCTCTTTATATCTAGTTACAATTTGTTAACATGACCAAAAACTGATGAATAACACCTGACGAGTGTATCACACATTTCATTTGACACGAATGTAACTTTGCAGAATTCAAGTTTTCATACTTTGCCGGAGCCTCTTTGTGAATCTGGAAGACAGTGACCAGTGCCGCAAATAGATAGTCGCTCTGTGGCTCCACAGCATACAACACCTGACAAAGAAGACATAAACATACAAATACATTAAGTTCAGCTTAAACTGAACATAACAATCAATGGGAGATAAAAAATTTCAAATGTAGAGTGGACTAGGTTTTTCACTGCACTGAGGAAATTACTATTTGGCTGAAACGCCTGCCCTTAACCAAATTACTGTCCACGGCCAAAATTTCCACCCTCCATATAATCTGTGTATTTATGTGACTGCTGGTGTAGTGTACAGTGTACAATGTACAGTGTAGTGTATAACCAACTATTTCACAACATAAAACATTGCTTAACCAGCCTAGCACAATTAGCCTTGCAACATCGCATTCTGTACATGCAGTTTTGTCAGATTAAATTAGCAGAGAATTAGGTGCTGATATGGCACATGAACTCACCTTTACTGGGTACTGGCGCCCCTCTATATACAAGACTGGCGCATCACCAAAGTACTGCGAGAAATGATCCACGTCCATTGTAGCTGACATCACAATGATCTGTCAAAGATATACATTATGGATCATTAGTCATCCACATCCATTATAGCTGACATACAAATGATCTCTCAAAATACAAAATGGATCATCAATAAATTAAACATGTTAAACTACATGTTAATAATTTTACTGATAAACAGGATGTTTTTGTGTCTCACAAAACAATAGATTATTCTATTTTTGTACATAGTCATTTATTTTATATTATTTACAATTCTATAATGAATTATGTAAAGCACTTTGAACTTTTCAAGGATATTGCGCTCTAAAAGAATTATTAATATTTCCACAACTGAATTTAAAAGAAACCATCTGCTGATAACTTTATATAAGCAGGGCATTGTTTCTTGGCCCCAGGGAAGATTTTGTTTCCTCTCACCTTGAGTGGCATTAGTCCCCTATTCTTGCGATACTTCTGCGCAGCTTTGACAACACCAAAAAGCACGTCTGTGTGTACCGTTCTCTCGTGAGCCTCATCCAATATCACAATGGCATACCTGAAACACAAGAGTTCTAAGCTGGTCCCCAGAATAACAGTCATCGACATTACTCCCAATTTACTTTATACCAGGCAACCTTCTGATTGGCTCTCAGTTCTATGAAGTTGTGTATTCGTATTATGGAATCTCAGAACACAGAACAACCAAAAGCTCTTTAACGTAAGCTTGCAATAAATTCTGTACAACGTCACTGACTTAAAATCCCCTAAAATGTATTATGTACATTTAGATTAGAGGTCTTTGTGTAATTTCAAGTAAATTAGACATTATGATGTCAATCCACACAATAAAACATGACAAACATAAGAATGTATAGTATAAGATTTTTATATATTATGGTATAAGAATAGGAGAATTTACAAACACCATGCATGTAAATAAAACCAATATTTGCTGTGATAGAATTTTACAACTGTTTCATAACTGCTAAGGCGGTGTGATCTCCTTTGAAAATTTGGCATGCCTTTAAACATGCATACAGCAATAAAATTATGAAGACAGTCACTTACAGAATTCAGATTCTAGGTCGACTTTGCAACTAGCGCAAAGGATTAATTAAGTTTCTCTGATATTTATAGGAGACATACCTTTTAAGGATTGGGTCAAGAATGGCCTCTCGCAACAACATGCCATCTGTCATGTACTTGATACGAGTGTTCTCATTGGTCATGTCATCGAAACGAACACAGTATCCAACCTAAGAAGCAAGGGATACATCATTAATTTCACAATGCAGTTGTGATTCAAGATATGCATATGCAGGCCAACAATCAAATATTTGTAAAGGCTGTAATTTATAATTTATTATTATAGGAAAAAGAGTGAGCCATTCCATTGAAAGGGTGTTCATGTTTTCATTCAACATAAAGTTGTAACATGTTGACTCAGAGATGATCCATTTTGGGATGTTGGCTAGAGTGGATTACTGATGATCCACACTGTATATCTTTGACACATCATTGTGATGTTGGTTAGAGTGGATCACTGATGATCCACATTGTATATCTTTGACATATCACTGATTTTGGCTAGAGTAGATCGCTGATGATCCATATTGTATATCTTTGACACATCATTGTGATGTTGGCTAGAGTGGAAATTATCTGAAATTAGCAAAATAATGAACTGGCCCAGTTCCATTTTGAACTGGCCCTACAAACATGTATGAAACATAAGTACACTATATCATAGCTAATAAAAATGTTATGCAACAAAATGACAAAGTTTTCATGCATAAAACAGACTAGAATAAAGTAATAACAAACACAATGTCAAACAGTGGATGCATAATCTAGATATCAGATTATAATAAAAAATGTCATAACATTATGTAATTCTATATTATATAGCAGCGAATACAGCCTTAAACAGATGAATTTTAACATTGGATTTTTTTTATTTGAATACATGAATTACTGGCAGAGCGAAGCTGGCAGCCCGAGGTGTACAGTGAAACAGGTTGCTGATAAGTGCGGGCACGACTTCGTGCATCGCTCAGAAACAAAAAGTTATTCCCAACCGAATTCAAGTTGGCTCCTTCCGTTGTTCGTAAATATTCATGTGTTCTTAACCAAATGTGACAGACATTGGCCACTGGAAGCTGATTAAAATTCATAACTGAACTTGGTTGGTAAACATTTTTCATTCCCAGAGCACCTTCCGAACCACGCTGGCGTACGCTGTTTTGGACGAACTTGTTTATTTGGCTTACTTAAAAATTCATTATATTGTAGCTAGGCCTATTATTATATTTAATTCTATATATTACACAGGCATAACCGACTAATTCGTAATGCAAGTGACAATTTGTGCAGAAGTGGTTGCGTGTTTTCTCTTACTCTGCAAGACCAAAGTGCTGTCCCGCCCACTGGGTGTATTGTTTGGTAGCACATGGGGTGCTTGTATCATCGGCACAAATGCCGCTACACTGACTTCGTCTTTGGCACCAATCAGTCACTGGCAAGGACGAAGTAGTTTGTACAACTGCATTTTATATCAAATTAGCATAGGTTAGTAAGTACGGTAATGTACTTCACTAATATAGTTCAACCAAGCCATGAATCGGCGGGTGGGGCCGATAACTTACGCTTTTTGGCAAATTGAATCGACCTGGAGCATTTAGAATTGGCTGCCGCAAATAAAAAGGCCTTAATTTCGAACACTGATGGATCACTGGTGATCCATATTGTATATCTTTGACACATCATTGTGATGTTGGCTAGAGGATCACTGATGATCCATATTGTATCTTTGACACATCATTGCGATGTTGGCCACTGTGGATCACTGATGATCCATATTGAATATCTATGACACATCACTGTAATGTTGGCTAGAGTGGATCACTGATGATCCATATTGTGTATCTTTGACACATCACTGCGGTGTTGGCTAAACCATTAAACCATTCACTTAATGCATATCTGAATATTAATGAATCCGATTCACGTTGGGCCAAATGAATTGAGGAGTGAGTCGTAAACTAACTTTTGTGCCATCAGTTTCCAATGTCACATGATTTTACACCAAAACAAAATATTGTATTCGACCAAACAAGCGTACAGTACCCTTGAAAAATACTGAGCCATGGAAAAATGTCAAGGAATCTGCAAGTGTACAACAAAATTTGTTCTGTAAACAATAAGGTAACTCTTTAACACCAGTGGTGTCATTTGGTGAGTAGTGTAGAACAACTGAAAAGTGGTGCCAACTGTTTAACACCAGATGGCGACAATTTTTCCACAGTAATAAAACTATAACAATTATGGATACTGCTAATTAGGGCATGTATGCTTAATAGGTCGAATATGTTAAGTGCATGTTATACGGAAAATTTGTGACCCACCAATTCTCCTACATCTGTGCCTTTCTCTGATGCCACACGCTCTGCGACTGTCATGGCTGCCACTCTGCGGGGCTGCAATAAAACAACATGTTTGTACCAGCTGAGGGTAGAGATGTGGACGTCAATAACCACTGTTGTCATTAGGATATTTCTAATGAAAAAAACCACAAAATTTTAACAAAACACAACAACAAGATTGCAGATCATGTCTTGCATACTATTGGTCATAATTTTAAACAGTGACAAAACAAAAATAAAGCATATTAAACCATCAACAATTTATATTCATTGCAAGCCATTTTACATATGCGTAGGTGATCATGCATGTGTGTGCTTATTACTAAGGAATTCCACCAACTGCTATGCTGTTAATTACAAACCCAGCTGCTAATGACCTTAGCTAGAATGAATGTATTCGAGAATGTTTATGAGATTTACAAATAAACATGACATATTAAAAAATAAACTACGTATAATAGGACCTAATAAAATGTTAAAAAGAACTCGTTTCAGCATTATACGTAACAATAACATCTCATCGCTTTGAATATCCCTCAAATTAGCCATTATGATGTCAGAATGCAACCAGATGACTATGTAGTAATAATAACAATAATAATGTTTTAATTCAGACAAAAGTCCATAAATATACATAAAATACAGGTAAATAAATATATATGTATATATAAACACATATGTTGAGCAAAAAATGCATGTAAAAATTATGTTACACATGTACACACACGTCGTGCAATAAAGGTATAATATATATATATATATATATATATATATATATATATATATATAAGGTTTTTGTTTAAGACAATCGGCAGTTTGTTTATATCGAATAAATAAAAACAAGTAGTGCAACAAAAATCTAACTAGTTCTATTTATGACCAGAGTAACTTTAATGAAAGTTGACATACCTGTGTACAGGCAATCAGGTGATTTCTGTGCATCTGGGCTTCATAGAGATACTGCAAACAGATGACACATGAGTGGACCTGACCATTACCTCGTTTCAACCGTGCAACACGTAAACAAAAAAGGGTCATGGGTGACCACGATGGAAATTTATTTGAATGTTTCATTTGAATTAGCTAAAAAAAAGATCTGACTATTTTGCAAAATTTACATAGCACAAATTTATATATTTTTAAATACACACTGCTTTGAGTAACAAATGCTTATGTTGTCTATTATTATTATCACCATTAAGATAACCATGTAACTGACCAGCACTTGATGCTTGGACACTGACCAGTACTGGATGCATTGACACTGACCAGCACTGGGTGCATGGACACTGACCAGCACCGGATGCTCTGACACTGATCAGCACTGGATACTTTGACATTGACCAGCACTGGAAACTTTGACACTGGGCAGCACTGGATACCTTGACACTGACCAACAGTGGATGCCTTGACACTGACCAACTCTGGATGCCTTGACACTGACCAACACTGACCTGCACCGGATGCTTTGACACTGACCAGCACCGGATGCTTTTACACTGACCTGCAACGGATGCTTTGACATTGACCAGCACCGGACGCTTTGACACTGACCAGCACCAGATGCTTTTACACTGACCAGCATCGGATGCTTTGACACTGACCTGCAACAGATGCTTTGACACTGACCAGCACCGGACGCTTTGACACTGACCAGCACCGGATGCTTTGACACTGACCAGCACCAAATGCTTTGACACTGACCAACACCAGATGTTTAGACACTGACCAGCACTCGATACTTTGACACTGACCAGTACTGGATGCTTTGACACTGACCAACACCAGATGTTTTGACACTGACCATCACTCGATACTTTGACACTGACCAGCTCTGGATGCCTAGACACTGACCATCCATACCTGTGGTATCTGTGTGGTCTTGCCACTGCCTGTCTCCCCAATGACAATGACACTAGACAACCGCTGCACCTGTTGAAGCAGTTTCTTGCGAGCGCTGTAAATCGGCAGTTCACGTCTGTCTTCTTGCAGCTGCACATAGTTGTGTGGCGAGCCTGGGGACATACAGGAAGATACAGCAATGACGTGTGGAATAAACAGACTACAAACTACACAAAAGCTATAAGTGTAATATATCAAATTCTTGATGCATCACGATGTGATGATGCAACACCATCGATAGTAATGATAGTTGGCAAAACATTTCAGCAGGACTACTAATTGTAATAATACTTATAATAGAAATAAACATGTTCTTCAACTATATTGAATGTTATTTATTTATCAACCTAACATCAACAATTGTCAGTTAGAGCAGCGTCATTCAGATTCAGCATTTTTAATCTACTCCCTCCAAGGCTAACAGTAAGCACCACCCGTCAAGTATGGTTTGGGACTGTTTTCCTGGATTTCTGTGATAATATCGCAATAGTATTATAATAGTCATGCAGCTATTGCGATACTATCGCTGATACTCACTCCTACAGTAAGGTACAGTAATGAGGTTTGATATAAACAGATTAGGCATAAGCCACAAGAATGGTTCAGGTATGTCAATGGGGAACTTTAAAAAGAAAAATATATTCACCGTTTTATAACTGACAAATAGCAATCCAGCTTGCTATCGGTATCATTCCCTATATGTTAGAAAACTTTATAGACAATTACATAGAAACTGATAAAGGTTCAAATTAGCTGTTTAAACTTATTTAGGCAAGTGGTAAAACCTCTGGGTCAGTTTTTCAACAAAGCAATTTAAAAGTCCCTTATCATCCATGCTTGGGTTTTTTTTTCGGCTTCATAGCCCTATTCTATGAAACTGAAGACAACCCTATATGTCATTTATTCTTGTAACACTCTGACATACACATAAATTTTAAATAAGGTGACATGCAACACGTATACATATCAACATTTAAGTAAATAACTATATTATATAACCTTGTACATTGTATAACACGATAAAATCTACGTACAGTATGGCCTTGTAACAAAGTCGCCAGTCAGGAGACTATACTGGATACATACCATTCATCAGTTTCTGTTTTTTGTTGCTCTGTGGACTGGATGAATGAAATGGACGTTTACCATTTAGCGAGCAGTTGCCTGTCTTTGGTGTTGCATTCGGCAGCATCGTTCCTCATGAAAGACCCCTCTGCAAACCAACTTGTTTATTGTGTTGCAGGTTACACAAAGCAATCACTGGGGAGGGGGGGCATTCAGTCATGGTCGTTTCACATTGCAATATTTTTGTTACTGGGTCGTTTCGTCCATTGGTAGTTTTGGAATCACCACAATGTTGTACTGATTTACATTGTTGATCTTAACACAGGCCATATTTTTTAACTGCGTTTCATGTTGCTTAGGTTTTATGTGTCTTTTCAACAAATGACTTTTACTTAGAAAAAATATTCAAAGAAAGGCTAACATCTTTCATTGAAGCACCATACACACCGTCAGATGGGCAGTGTGGCTTGTGAAGTAATCATTCGACCTCTCTAGCTCTAACTGAATTTGTCAAAAAGGTTACTTCTGCAATGGATAATTCCCAAAGTACGATCAGTGTCTTTATCGATCTAAAAAAAGCTTTCGACACCGTTGACTACAACATATTGCTAAGTCAATTGCAATGCTATGGAGTAAGGGGTTTGGCTCTGGAATGGATAAAAAGTTACTTATCCAACCGTAGACAATATGTATTCTACAATACAGTAACTCTGAATTAAAGGAAATCAATTGTGGAGTCCCACAAGGATCAATCCTTGGCCCATTACTATTTATCTTGTACATAAATGACGTGTGATGCTTCAAAACTACTTCATACTATTCTATTTGCAGATGATACTAAACATTTTTACTCGGTTAGTAACATTGATGATGTAATCAATGTAGATAACAACTAACTAAAACAACTAGGCCTGTGGTTCAGAGCGAACAAATTATCGCTCAATATGAACAAAACAAATTTTATAATGTTTAACAATAAAAACAACCTAGAACAGATGAATGGAACAAACATTGAGCAGGTAACACAGACATAATTCCTTGGGGTAACTATTGATGAAAACGTAACATGGAGAGAACAAATAAAAATGGTTGAAAAAAGTATCAAAAAGCATAGCAGTTTTGTATAAAACTATGCATGTTCTTGATTGTCAAGCATTACACACATTATATCAATCACTTGTTCAACAACGTGTCATATTGCTGTGAGATATGGGGAAGTATGTATCAGTCAGTATTACCATGACCATACATCTGTATTTTTCCATAGCTCAAAAATACTTAAACTTAATGATTCAGTTACATTCAAACCTATGATTATACTCTATAAAGCAATCAAACACTCTTTAAATGATCCTGTTCAAGCATTTTTTAAACCAACCACAGCTATACACATGTATGGTATCAGACAAAGCATACTTTTTTATGTCAAAAAAACAAACACCACCCTCAGACTATTGTCACTCACTGTATAAAAAACTTAGAACAGTTTAACAAATGAAATAACTCAGCTGCCAAGTTTAACACAATTTAAATAAAACATTCAAGTTGTCATTACTTACTGCATATTTACGAACTTTTAACTGAAAGTGATGTTAAGTTAATTTAATAATAACACTAACACCACTGTAATACATTTATAAGTGAATTGTGAATGCTATTTTGTACTTTATTTTTTTTTACTTGTATTGAATTTATTTCGTTTGAGAAGGGCATAGCACCTTATAAGTCATATGACTTCAGCTATGTCCCTTCAGCAGCAGCAGCACACCTGTATTATGTTGTTGTTGTTGTTGAATAAACTTTCATTCATTCATTTGGTAACTAGCCAAGTCTATATGTCACGAAATGATGACAGATGTGAAGCTGTGTAAGTGCAAATAAAAACATGACCCACAGATTAGAAGGGCAGCTCCCCAAGGCCGTAAGAACTACAGAGGGATAATACTCATGTCAGTGCCCGGAAAGATCCTCAACAGAATCATATTGGACAGACTGAAAACAGTGGTGGATGCCAGACTCTGAGACCACCAGACAGGCTTCCGTAAAGATAGATCATGCACCGACCAAATAGCTATGATCATGGATTGGAACCCATCCTTGTACATCAACTTTGTGGACTGAGAAAGCATTTGATAGCCTCGACAGGGAAACACTATGGAAGCTTCTACAACACTATGGGATACCAGGGAAATTAATTCTTTGATACAAAGTACCTACGAAGGCATGACATGTAAGGTCATTCGTGCAGGACAAACGACAGACTTGTTTGTGGTGAAAACATGAGTGAGGCAGGGATGCCTTGTAACCTTTCTTCTTCCTGCTAGCAGATGACCTTGCTCTCCTGTCCCAGTCACCAACAGATGCAGGAAAAACAGAGCTTCTAAACAAATTTGCAGCGATCTTGCAGCTGGTTCTTCTAATATGGTCACACCATTTTGTGATGTCAATGGGATATATGACATCTCCCAGGAGGCATGATTTCACTAAGCATTTGATGAAGATTACATAACTTAATAAGAATTTAAGAGCTGTACGTAACTCATTCCTGATCCATGCTGACGTTATTTCCAGTTTTTTTCTCTCTCAAAAGAAAACCATTGTGTCCTGGCAATAAATGCAAACTTTTCTCAAATAAAATAAATAACTTTTTACGTATCTAATTCGTCAAAAATGAGCACATGAATGAGGTTGCGTTAGCCCCAGTAGGGGCTGTTTGGAGAAACAGACTGAAGGCATAGATTTTTTATTGGAATACGAACAAAAATATCAAAAACCGTGTAATTGGCATTTTAAATTAAATATATAATTTCCACAAAAATAATTTACTTGCTTTCTACTTAGTAGTGTTTTGTACCAACATTACGCTAACAATTTGTTGTAATGCTAAATAAATATGTTGTTGTCCGTCGATTTATCCAAGGAAGTTCCCCATTATCGCCCAGTCTAGCACGCGACTGCCGCTTTAAACGTATCATATGATAAATTACTTCCATGCAGTTAGTTCAGAACTTTTTCTCACATTATCGTAATTTATATAATGTAAACTGTCACGCACTATTGAAGCCAGAAATTGCCTTTTCTTAACGCATCTATTGGCAAGCATCGTCGACGAATAAGACTACCCGCGAACACAGCGGGACGAACTAAAAAGCGGGCAAGAAAGGGCGGACAGGCCAAGCAAGAATTAACGAGAATTCATACGATTTCTGCGCTCCCTCTTTACATGCGTTGTTGTTGCTTTCGTCATTTCCTATTGTGCGTGCGTCTGTACATTAATTGTGATTTCTTTTATCAACATTTGAGCAATTATATGGTCTGAGAAATGGCAGATGTTGTTCAATTTTGGGAAATGTAAATGCCTACATACAGGACATCAGAACTTGAATGTAAACTATAAAATGGGAGATACTGTTCTGGGTACTACTGTAAAAGAAAAGGACTTAGGAGTTACAATAAGCACTGATATGAAAGTTTCAGAGCAGTGTGGTATTGCAGCTTCAAAGGGTAATCAAATTCTTGGATTGATTAGAAGAAACATAACATACAAGGGAAAAAAGTTAATTATACCCCTTTATAAAGCAATAGTTAGACCTCATTTAGAATACTGTATACAAGCATGGAGATCATATCGTAAGAAGGATATAGATACGCTTGAACGCATACAAAGGAGAGCAACTAAAATGATTCCAGAACTGAGAGACCTTAATTATGAAGAACGCCTGAAAGAATGTGGTTTAACAACTCTAGAGACAAGGAGGTTAAGAGGAGATCAGATTGAAGTTTTTAAGATATTGAATGGGTATGAAAATATTGATAGAAATATGTTTTTCTCACTCAAGAAGGATAGCAGAACTAGAGGACATGAGGTAAAATTAGTAAAGGATCAATGTAGATTGGACATCAGGAAGCACTCGTTCTCACAGAGGACAATAAATGAATGGAACAAATTGTCTACAGATTGTGTAACTGCTAGCAGCGTGAATATGTTTAAAAACAAGGTTGACACATATCTCAGGAGGGCGGGCTATAAGTAGATGAACATTGTTGGACTCTCGATAAGCCAATGGCTTCCTTGTCCACTTGCCATCTGGGCCTTTGGCTTGGATGGCAAATCTTGTTAAATCTATATAATAAAGGCTAAATAATTAATATACATTTGTAGTTAGAATGTTATGTTTATTAATCGTGCAGCGTTTTTGCAGGGTTATTGCGCAAATACTAAAATGTTGAATGCTTCATCAACATCTGGCCCTTTGAATACAACTAATAATCGAATAATTCTTGGTTTGTTTGAGCGTTGTTATTATAAATTTATATATAAAATTAACCAACAAACCACATAAGTAATGTCAAATAACAAACAAATGTTTTCTTGCAATGATAGCAGTGTATTTTAATGAACACAAATGAAAATGATTCTGATTATAATTTTATCAATGAATCATTGACAGAAAATGAATTTATAATATACGAACATAACATATTATATAGTGCTCGGAAAAAATGTGCATACAAAAATACATTAACATGTTTTGTTTTCAAATCATAAAATATAAAGAAATCAAAATCTCATAATAAAAAACATTATTTTCATCAAAAGAAAGTGTGCATACATTACATTGTTTATGGTTAGCCATGGATGAAAAATGTAGAAATAATATTGAAAAAAAAACAAATAAATCCTCCAAAATCAAAATATTAGCCTAAACAATTTGTGTTTTCAGTGCATGTATAGAACGATGTTACATAATCGGCATATGCCATAATTTAATAGCATATCACCTATTCTGATACCTACTTTATAATCTCTCAAGTTCAATAAAAAGTTGATTAATACAAATAAAACACAATTAAAAAACAAGCAAAGCCTCTAAATTCCTCACCTTGTTGTGTGGTAATTGTGTTCAATAACAATGGTGTCCCACGAAAAACCTTACCATTAGCCAAGTGGTTACATCAACTGATTTAAATAAATTGACTCACACTGACAAACATATTGAGCTAAAACACAGTTAAAAGACTAGCAAAGCCTCTAAATTCATCACTTTACTGTGTGGTAATTGTGTTTAATAACAATGGTGTTCAATGAAAAACTTTACCGTTAAGCAATCCTTTGTTGCTGGTAGCATTCTAACTACAAATTTATATTTCTTATTTAGCTTTTTATTATCAAATATTTATAAAATAAATCACAATCAATGCATAGACGCGCGCACAATAGGAAACGACGGCAGCAACAACGCACGTAAGATGGAGCGCATATATTGTTGTCCGCCTTATCCGCCCTTTCCTGCCCGCCTTTTAGTTCGTCCCGGTGACAGCACATATGCAAACATGGTCACCAGGTGACGCCACCAGGGGTCGAACTTGAGGTTACACTTTTTTAGAAAGTTCAAGACTGACAATATTTTATTTCTATTTTTCAGATCAACATCTTACCTCCTACAGATTGTTAGGGCCAATCTCCTACTTCCTACCACACAGCCGTCTTTAATAATGCGAGTTTCGGCACTTCTCTAGAATCGGGGCCCAACCCATTCCATTGGCATTGCCATTGCCATTGTCACCGTTAGAAAATGCAATATGTCCAGTAACAAAGCACTTTGCATACTGAACTACGGAACATATAAATTATTAAACATGTTTAGCGTAAAAACACATTTAATCACATTTTTCGTAGCTCAAATTGGCCTATTTAACTTGCATTGAGCACCATCTTGCCCCTTTTATTCGCAAGATGGCAACACATATCATGAGTTAAATGTGCGCATTCAAGCAGCAAAAAAGGTGATTAAATTTGTTTTTACGCACGCCATGTTTAATAATTTACATGTTCCGTACTTCCGTATACACTGTGCATGCATTGTTCATGGTTACAATACATATTGTATGTTCTAAAGGCGACATTGAGGTGGGCCCAGATACACCAAACACATACAGTCAGTGACAGTGTCCTCTCATTATGCCTTTGCTTTGGCTATGGCCTATGCCTATGCCGTTTATGAAAATTCCAATGCTGTTGGTATCTTCATTATTTCCGAAGTTATTCCAGTTTTTGAACTCCAAAAATTAGCATTGTTGTCTGTTTATTTTAAAGAAACATAGTATAGTGGTTTTTATCGTAAAGTCATGTTATATATATATATATATATATATATATATATATATATATATGTAGATCTGGGGCCGATATGTGGTCAAACACATACAGTCAGTGACAGTGTCCTATCATTATGCCTTTGCCTTGGCTATGGCCTATGTCTATGTTGGATGCAGTTTATGAAAATTCCAATTTTGTTGGTATCTTCATTATTTCCGAAGTTATTCCACTTTTTGATCTTAAAAAATTAGCATTGTTGTCTTTTTATTTTAAAGAAACATAAATAAATTTGTTCCCTTCCAAAAAAAGGAAAACGGTGTAGAAAGACACACTTGTCAAAAGAGGCTATTAGAAAAATAGTGTTAAAACAAACTATGTGGAGGGTTTATAGGCGTACCAGAAAGGAAGAAGACTATGCAAATTACAAAGAGGCACTTAATGCAGCTACAACTGAAATCAAACAATCTAAAAGAAGCTATGAGCAAAAACTAGCATGTAACATAAAACATGACAGCAAGAGTTTTTTATGCATATGTCAGGAGTAAACAAAACGTACAAGACAAGGTTGGACCTCTAGAAGACAGTGCTGGAAATATAATATCACAGGGGTTTTTAATGGCGGAAGACCTAAATGGTTACTTCAGTTCAGTGTTTACCAAAGAAGATATTAGTTCATTACCAGTTGCTGATGCTAAATTTCAGGAGGCTAAATCTGACTATTTAGGTCCGTTAGTTGTAACTCCAGAATTGGTAGCTAAGAAAATAAAGGCAATGAAGGATAACAAATCACCGGGAGTGGATGGGATTCCTCCAAAATTACTAATGGAAACAGTAGAACAAATCAGTATACCACTTGCAAGAGTATTCAACTTGTCATTAAAAGAGGGAGTTGTTCTGTTTGAATGGAAAGAAGCAAACATCATACCATTATTATAAGGGTTCGACAAATAAGTCAGAAAATTACAGACCAGTGAGTTTAACGTCAGTGATTTGTAAATTATTAGAAAGGTTAATGAAAGACCATATGGTGGACTTCCTCGTTAAGCATAAATTATCTTGTTAAATCTAAATGAGCATTGTATAGAAGTGTTCTGCATTAGCAATGTATGTATATACACTGTAATCAATGTAGTAATAATAATTCATTTATTTCCAACATTACATATATACACTGCATATGTGTAATGTTGGAAATAAATGTATTATTATTATTACAACATTGATTACATAGGTAATTCTGGGGCGAGACCATTAAAAGTTAAACGCAGTCTGTTAAAGTACTTTCGCAATGGTTGTATTTTTTATTATAATATATAAATTATTATTGTTAGATTATGCACCTGTTGTACTGTTTTATACTATTGTTTAATAAGCCTCATATTGTGTACTATGCCAAGTAAACCTACATTTGCATTGTCAATCCAGTTGCACAACATGTTCTTGGCAAGTGTTTTGTAGTGAGCTGATCTTGGCTCTCTGTATGGTTTACAAATCAGAAGGTGGTCAGATGATAAATGCAATTAACAGTGAGGTGCAAAACTACATCTAGGGTCTGAGAGAGCAGAGATAAGAGAAGTACTAATTAAGCAAAGAAAAGCAGTCCCTGAGTTTTCAGGTGAGAAATCCTTTGGTGCCTCAGACCTCAGACCTCCTGCAAATTGCTTTATTTGATAACTTACTTAACAGATTTAGCAGTTACCCACTCATCTGAGATCACTACAGAGATATTGAGATGGTAACATGATTGGTTTAAGTGAGCATACATGTGCAGAGTACGTTGGTGACACAAAGGTGGGTTAATCAGAGTACGTTGGTGACACAAAGGTGGGTTAATCAGAGTACGTTGGTGACACAAAGGTGGGTTAATCAGAGTACGTTGGTGACACAAAGGTGGGTTAATCAGAGTACGTTGGTGACTCAAAGGTGGGTTAATCAGAGTATGTTGGTGACTCAAAGGTGGGTTAATCAGAGTACGTTGGTGACACAAAGGTGGGTTAATAATAATTTTTAAGATATGCTGTTACTATTAATTTACTATATCATACAATATGTACTCGTACTCACGTAAATGTACTCATACTCAGCTTTTAGTAATGTACTCATACTCAGCCATCACTCGTGAAAATGTACTCAGACCCAGATTTGTTATAGTCTTAACTATATCTGTTCTAGCATCTTGACTGCTCAAATATGTTTTAATATTTGATTAATTTGAATGTTTTGATCCAAATATCATGTTTACATTGCCTGCTGTCTTGGCTGCAGAACACCAAGGTCGATATTCGTCAACAGATAACAGTCAAAATATGGCTCATTCAAACACATTTGGGCAGTCAAGACCTTCAAATATAGATAAACGTGTACGTCTTGTAGTATAAAACATGATTTGACAATATATTTAAGTCCATTTCTTGTGACCCGAAATTCTGAGGACTGTATTTTATTTTTATGAAAATAGTACTAGTTTTTGATGTATTGAACATATTGATGTGAAGTAAAGAGGTATGTGACCCATAAACGAATGTTAATATTATTTTACCTTTACGTGACCTAATTAGTTGACCTTCGACTTATTCACAGGGAGTAATGACATTATTTGGTTGTAATTAATTAATAAATGGGCTTACTACGCTTTTAGGGGATGGAAATTGTCAATGTATCAACATCGACTATTATGTGACTGGTAAATAAATATTTCTGGTAACCTAATTAATTGACCTACATTTAACATTTGACCTATTTACGTGGATTAATGGGATAATTTAGCTGTTATTAATAGATAAAAAAAAATTATTTATTAACTTGAATACTATGTGACTTTGTAATTTTTACATTACCTATTTAGTTGACCTACATTTCACACTTGACCTATTTATAGGGCGTAATGGCATAAAGATGTGGGGCAGCGGCATCAAAACAATTGTATGTTATGATTTTAGATTATACTAGAGTTGTGAATATTTCACCATGTACCATGCACCATCAAAAGGTTGTAGCATGTAATTCAAAAGCATATGTTGTGATATTGTACGAGTACTACAATACAAGTTTGTAGTACAGATTCTGTGAGATACAACTATTTATTTCAAAGTGTACATCCTTTTCCTCAAACAATGCCTATCAACGTTTATTATATTTTTTACTTCTTGCAGGCAAATGCAACAGTGTATCAATGTTCTTAATGTTCCACAAGCACACTGTGTCAGCATCAAGTTGATGATTTTTTTTCATGTTAAAATGAGTGTATGGCGTACCAGTGACAATAATTTCCGTGTGCGTGAGTGTATGGTTATCATAGTCGCCATCACATCTGTCAAAACCAGAATTGATCACTTTGATGTCCCTCATCAATGGACGATGAATCTATCTGAAGCTGCCACTGAAGCAAGGAACAGTTGTCCTCAGATGAATATATATCATGGATAGTCTTTTATATAATGTGGCATTAGTCCATGCAGTGTTATCCAAGGTGTTCATTATTTGACTAATTGGTATCAGAACAGCCAATTTAAAAAATCCATATGAATTACAAACTGGCTGAAGTCTATACACGCAAGTTGCTATTGAGTACCTTTACCTGTTACACAAAATACATTTGAATAATTAAATAAATAATTATATCAGGTGGTAAAATTTACAAATAAAAAACATAAAATAGTAAATCATGCACGAACACAAACAGGATCTTCTAAAATCTAGGATATAAAATACTAACTTGGAAAATAAAATAACGATAGTTTTAAAATAACGAAAATTCAACATGTTCAACTATTCAGGTCATACTGATAGTGTATTTGGACTATTGCAGTTAACATAAATGGTCATTGCGAAAAAAAATTAAAAGCAAATTAAAATTAATGAAACAACAATAATGACAGATAATTAAGTATAAAATATTCATATTAAAGTGAAAGGTATCTGCAGCTTAAAAAATAACATGACTTGGATTTTAATAGCAATAACTGGAAGGCGACCAACAGGACTGGCAGATTGAGTACCGCATATCATCAAAGTTTAAATCTATTTCGAATGCATCGTATATGCTTAAAGAATTTCACTCATAAATGATGAGTTAATACGAGATTCCATTTCATTGGTTACCCAGATTCAGGGCAAACGGTGGTGCCATCAAACGGAGCCTGGATAATCAAGGCTAGTGCATAAGGGTGGTTTTGACTTCTGAGACAATTAGTCACATTCATTTGTTGTAAAGCTAGAAACTGCATTGTAAATTACAATGTACACAATATATTGTTGATATCGAATGGTTTGATCGATATGTCGAAGTATATCGCGATACTCGATATATCAAAGTATCTCGAAACACCACCGGTTAACATTGATGGTGATAAACAACATTTACAAAAAGATCTAGACAAATTAGTTAAATCGTCTGAAAAATGGCAGATGTTACTAAATTTTGGGAAATGTAAATGCCTACATACAGGACACGGGAACTTGGATATAAACTATAATATAGGAGGCACTGTTCTAGGTACTACTGTAAAAGAAAAGGACTTAGGAATAACAATAAGTTCTGATACGAAAGTTTCAGAGCAGTGTGATATTGCAGCTTCAAAGGGTAATCAAATTCTTGGGTTGATTTGGAGAAACACAACCTTACAAGGAAAAAAGTTAATTATACCTCTGTATAAAGCAATGGTTAGACCACATTTAGAGTACTGTGTACAAGCGTGGAGACCATATCGTAAGAAGGATACAGATATGCTTGAACACATACAGAAGAGAGCAATTAAAATTATTCCAGAACTGAGAGACCTTAATTATGAAGAACGCCTGAAAGAATGTGGTTTAACCAGACATGGGGTCAATTCCATTCCGGAATTGGAATTGACCCTTAGTTCCAATTCCAGAATTGGAATTGATTTTCGAAAGTCAGTTGGAATTGGAATTGATTTTTTTTATTGGAATTGATGTTTTTGGAATTATTTACTTGATACTGTTAATCTTTATACCCCTTAAATTTACTATTAAAATCATATTTGTTTTGCTATTAGTATGGCATCCTGGATCTGGTAACATTATAGCATATACACTGTCTACTCTGTTATTGAAACATTGTGAACAAGAACAATATAGTCAAGCATTTGCATCAAACAAATACTAATTTACTGTAACAGACAGTAAAACCAAAGTCAGACCATTCAGGCCTTATCTCATTCTCTTTTTGTCAGTGGACTAGGTTTATTTCCCAATGGAGAATACATGTTGGTGATTAGGATGTTGAAAACTCAAAGTTTACAGAAAATTTGATGAAATATCAATGATACCACAACTGGTATAAACAGGGGAAACTATTCACAACTCAGATTAACGACCCAACTGTCCAGGGCTGTCCGAAATGTCTGGTTAGCAAAAATTCAGGAGCGGTGCCAACAGAAAGTACATATCAAATGGCTGAATGCCATTTTTAAAGTTTTTTATAGCAAACCTCACGCACGTACACAGGCACGCACACACACACACACACACACACACACACACACACACACACACACACACACACACACACACACACACACACACACACACACACACACACACACACACACACACAAACACACATATAAGATGCGTTGAATGAACAATAGTTAATTTGTTAATCATATATGATTAAATATGATTGTGCACACATAATTTCAAGTACAAATATATCAGGAAGTAGGGGAAGGAAGTGTTAGTTGAGCCACCCATGTTCCCGGGAAACTACAGCAGCGACAGTTACATGGTACCACCCAGTGACTGAACATGTTATTAGAACATGACTGACCTATAATAGGTTACATTTGTCACAACAGCCAGAACATGTGAGCTAAAAGTATGTTTTTTGATGTTTTTTGAAACTTTTGGTAATTGTGATTAATGATTGCTGGTGTGTAAACTATTAATGCACGTGACCAGATGGTATTGTTTGTGCACGTACAAATGGCTTAGCTATGCACAGAAAAGAAGATTATTTATACAAAACCTCACGCATTAATGAAAAGTTAATTAAATAAGCTTAATTGTCGAAATGGGGTTAGTTGAGCCACCCATGACCCAAGGGAGGGTTAGTTGACCAGTGGTTAAAGAATGAAGACAAATTTTCTTTACCCCAAAATACATCAAGAAATTAATTTTTCCGGGGATATTGTGATATCGTATAGCTACAAGGCAACATATAAGCAGTTAGTTACACTGGCTGCAATTGGCCTATAAGTCTATTTTAATTAAGTGTGTTGACTTATCAGAGACGTGTTGTTCCCATTGGGTAGATGTGTTGGCTGAGTAGTTATGATCTTTTTGTACAAGACCTAAATTATACAAATAAAGCATTTATGTAACTTACGTTACACTACCTGTGGCTCAACATACCCCACACCAAGTATTAGTTGAGCCTGTTTAGCAACCCTATTTGAATCAGCTATATATAATTATCTATGCATGCTAGATATATTATCTTGGGATAAAACGATATAGGCCTACTAATAATCATAGTTTATATGAGTAAAAATAATTTTTATTTGTGAATATGATATTGCGTCGTAGACATCAAAAACAATGAAAAATGGCTCAACTAACACTGCCGTCCCCTACTCTTTCTCACAGAGGACAATGAATGAATGGAACACATTATCTACAGATTGTGTAACTGCTAGCAGTGTGAATAAAAAAACAAGGTTGACACGTATCTCAGGAGGGCGGGCTACGCGTAGATGAAGGTACTAGATGAACATTGTTGGACTCTCTTCCTTTTTCACTTGCCATCTGGGCCTTTGGTGTTAAAACAGACATAGTTTACACTAGTGAAGAGTAATTCACATAACCTAGCCACAAAAAAGCAGGGATAGCACGCCGTTTGTTGATCTTGTTCTGCCCTACTTGTTCTGCCCGCTTGTGCGCATGCGTGACCTACTTCGGTTTGTCGCCAAACATAGCAACCCCGCATACTAATTATTTAGACAGTCTCCGCGACCATGTGACGTGTGAGTCCAGCCAGTGGTCCAAAAATAGGTCACGGGAAACGACGCTATTTTTGACGACAAAAAGTGACGCCATCTAGCGGAACTTGATATACCTATCAGGTTCTCATTATGGCTGCTGAATAATGGTATTTATACTCATCAACTCAATATGTTTATTAATTCATATACTAAATTATAATTTATCTTATCAAATGTAAGGTTATTATTGTGCACACGTTGTATAACAAGATTTATGTCAAGACAACAAGTGTTCCGTTATCTGCGATATTATTGGTTGAATTCGTCAGTAAGGTACAATTATATATAACAAAGTAAACACTCTCACAGCACACTGCGTCATGCAGCCATGCTGCCATCTTACTAACCAATTACCTAATTACACCACTTATATTGGGTAAAGTGCACGAACGCTATGCTTGTTAGTGACGGGCACCACACCTACTGACAAAACGACAGGTAGCAGTAATTTCGAAAAAGGACTGTATGGGTCGCTGCAAGCGTTATTGTCGCGGTTCGGCCTGTCTGCTTGACATTCATGACCTAGTGAAGGTATTAATTTTACACGCGACGCACTCGTGGAAAATAGCATTGCGTACAAGTGCGGCAGCTGTTAATAGTACGGGATGTGTTGCCTTAGTCAGCCTACAGTATCGTCTAATCAAGCAGGTATAGTTGTTGGTTTGTAGGTTGTAGGTTTGGTCATCCTGCGTATTCTCTTGTCAAACTGGTGTAGACTATGTGTTTAGGCGTTTATTGACAATTGTCTTCACAACCACCGTCATCATGTTATGTACGTTTCTGTAGTGCATTGATACTCGAACGTGGCGTTGCGTTGAACTCTTGCGTAGGTCGATCGATCGATCGCGGAACTCTTGTCAATGTCAGTCAGTCGTTGAACTGTGTGTCGAGAACTGTCTATCTAGCAACCAAACGCCGCCCTTTATATAGCTAGTGAGTCGTGACCTCCTTGGTGCGTACGAAGTTTCTTTGAACTGTCCCTTCAAGATACGTACGTACCTCGATTGTCTGATAAACTAAGTTGAGAATTCATGGACCCCTTAGCTCAACACGATGTATAGAGATGACCTCTTGTCTGACATCTTGTCCTTAATCTCTCTCCCCATGCGTACATACTAGACCAACGTTCGGCCTGGTCAATGCAATATTAATTACCCTTCTCAAAGTCTAACAAAGAGCATCGATGCTCTTTGTTCCACAAGTATGTCAATGTTTCATTGGCCATTCCACCTGTTCCAGTTAACACCCGTCATCCACCTAGTTCGCACACGTGACTATGCACTTTTAGTCTTACCTTCTTATATAAATATGTAACAGTCTTATTAACAATTCTTAATTTATCACTACTATACACGGTGGTTTGTTGCAATCTGTCCCAATGGATATAGGGACATTCAGCCACTCATAAATTGTCTAGTAGCAATTTGAAATGTTTATTTTTGCTTTCAGTTTTCATACTCATTTTAAAAATCGGCAACGTTTGACATGGTTCTACATAAAACGTGATACAAACAAAAAACTGTTTAACATATTTGATTCATGTTTGTTTCATTGTATAGCTTACATCTTTGGCTACATTTCCACCACTGGATGTAGGAACATTAAGTTAAAAAAAATTGGTAGCAGGGTGAAGTTGGTCTATATTTGCTTTAAGTTGTGATGAAATGAAATTTCAGATAGTAGTATTCCTACGACTACATAATGTGTTGTAGTTATTATCATTCTATTATAGTAAAGAGTTTCTTAACAACCAACAAAATGATACATCGTTTGTACTTTTATGATAATAATTAGCATTATACATATGAACTGGCAGAAGCAATGACTTGTACATATGTTTGTCAACTTGCTCAGTGTTATTATACTGTATACAGATATACAGTATTCATTCGCCACACACATATAATTTCAGTTTTTTTCTTTTCTACTCTCATTCCTGTTGTAGGCAGTTGCTCCATTTGGCGGGTCTGTGTATTTGCAGCGTGTAGTTCATCGACGACCCCGCAATTGGGTCGTCTGACTTAATTTTCTTTCGAAATTCACACCGCTATTACCCTTTTTACGAACAATCGAATTACCCTTTGTAGTGATTACGTACAATTGTCCGCATTGCTATGCGAACAATTACGTACAATTATTGACAATGTCAATGTCTTTTCTTCTACTGTCCCAAGTTACGTAATACAAAGGCAAGGAGTCGTTAGACGTTGCTGTTACTGCCAGTGTTACGTCGCGATTTTGAGAGATATTGACTTGCAGCACCAAGTACCAATATTTAGATGGATATGTATATAATAATAATAATAATAATAATAAAGTTTATTTCAACAACACCAACAGTAAACGCACAAACACAATTGAATTTTAAACATCAATCGTACAAGTAGTACAATACCACTTTCATTTAATTCGTTTTTAATAACTAATGTTACTAAGTCATTAGGAGGTGTTTAATCGATGTATTAAGCCTAGATTAGCAACAGAAAAGCAGGTTTCGAAAAGTTTATAGTTAAACCACCCAAGTGGATATATTGACAAAATCCAAATGGTGCCAAAGATTGATGACAATGTTTAGACCCTTCAGTCCTCCCTTAGTGGAAGACGGTGTGCCGCCCTTTAATCCTGACATTTGCTAAATTGCTCTGACTTCGGAGGTCAACGTAATTAACTATTTCTCAAACGTGTCGTTCCTGTTTTTATCATATCCGTGATCTTCGCCGTATTCGCCGGTATATGTCACTTTCTGTCGCAAAAACTATTGCAACAGCTCTTGTTAGTAGCAGACTTGATTACTGCAATTCCCTCCTTCATAATATTGCTATCAAGGATATTACAAAACTGCAACGTGTTCAAAATTGTCTGGCTAGGGTAGTTACACGATCTCCTCGTTTCTCTCGCTCAGTGCCACTTCTAAAATCATTGCATTGGCTCCCTGTGCGATATCGCATTATTTTTAAGATCTGTACAATTACCTATCAAGCCTTTTCAACTAAACAACCTGCATATTTACATTCAATGCTCACTCCAGCAAGACAGCCCAGACAGCTTCGGTCGACTGGTTCTGGTTTACTTTCTGTTCCCAGAGTTAAGACAAACGCTGGAACTCGAGCTTTCTCGGTTGCCGCACCAACTCTGTGGAATTCACTCCCCGACAGCGTAAAATCAGCAAGAAATATAGCTTCATTTCGACGTAATCTTAAAACCTATCTTTTCAAAATGGCCTATCCTCCTTAGCTTCTTGGCACCTCCATCCATCGGTTGACGACTTTTTGCATTGTATATGGTAACGAGAATGCCTAATCCTTTGGTTTTGTTGCGCCACTGAGCTCGGATTTTCCGAGGATATTGGCGCTAAAGAAGTCCTTTTATTATTATTATTATTAGGGAACCCTGGATTTGGCCCAGCTCCAAGAGTTCAACCGTTTAACTTGCAAACTGGGCAAGGAAGTGCTGGCAGATGTCATTGTCCAGCGGTTGAGACTGTGGGTAGTTTAACAAGTTGACCAATGGTAAATCGTATTTGGGGATTTTTTGGTAAGCTGAGAGTATAAATACCCCGGAGGAGCGTTTCCAAAGGGCAGGAAAGACTATTTAAAAATTCACACTAAGGTTTGTAGTCATGCCGAATTTTAGGCATCCACATTTTCAGTAAGGGTGTCCCTAGCGGATCATACCTGCTTTAGCATTAAATAAAAAATTTCCGGTCAGAATTTACTTGTCATATCTTCTAGACTTTAAGAGTCTATATACATTTTAAGTGATGTTTACATTCAGTACTTTTCTTTACGGTTTACGGTGATATTTATCTTCACTGTTCTTTTCACTGTCATCGTGCGTGATTAATATTGCTACTATGTTTATGGCCGTCTGGTGTACACGATTAAAATCGCTTCAAACCTGGAGAACAATGCGTTGACTACACTTCTGTAGTACTCTATGTACTCATTGGTCAAGTGAGTACAAACTCAGTTATAAATCTCGACCTGGCGAGCGCAAAGAAGACGGACAATTAAAACACATCTACTGTGAGAAATGCCGCCGGGACCATTGCGTGTAGCCCCGAAGAAGATAAGAAGGGGAGGCATATATCTTACACTGGCGAAACGCGCCAGCGATTTTTTTGCAGTACACTGACGGGTAGTGCCAGAATTGTTTTTCAGCGTGCATTGGCTAATCACGGCGGACAATTTTTTAGATGTCTACTGACGAGCGCGACTTAAAACGTACATTGGCGAGCGATTTATTTTAGTATGAAACAATCGAAGATACTCTTCAACGAACATTGACGATGATTACCAGCAATGAACTATTAGAGTGCGATGTTTCACTGACGCTATGCGGAGAAAAACATTCTTCAATTTGGCATGCTTACGACCTGTGAAATTCTCAACAACAGTGACATTGAAATCTGAAAACGTGCAGTGACTTTTTATTTGTGCTTAGCTAACTTTCGAACATTTTAATACGATGTACACGTGTAACGACAAGTCAGCGGGACGGCCGCGTGAAATGGCACATACAAAAGCCAACCACAGAGATGATGGACAGCAGAATTCGCAAGTCGCTATAAGACTCGCACACGTGTGTGGACGAAAATCACAATCGTGACCAGGCAGATACAAGTGCCGGACGTTTGCGATGAAGTTCTGTAACGAGTGCGACAATCAGAGACGACGGAGAAGGAAGGCTACGAACGAACGCCTGTGGCCCGCGAAACGACACAGGACATTATGCGACCAGCAGCCTGCCACCCGACATGCATGCGAAGACAGGCAGCCATCTAGACTACCGACCATGCGCCCCAGAAATCAGCAACCGAGGACGATGACTGCCGTTGAGGGCGCCTATCAAGGACAGCCCGGACACGTCGATCACCGAACGCCACGACGACGCGCAGGGACGGGACGAGACTAAAATAAGGACTTGATAAAAAACATTTGCGTGTAGGCCTATGTTTTGTGGAGAAACCTGCCTGGGATCGTGTATGGTATGTTGCCGATTTATGTCGATGTCTTGACTGATCTGGTTCGATTTGATGTATTTAAGAAGTGTATTTAACAACATTGAAAATTTAGCATAATATAAAGAAATTATAAATTGTTTTAACGGAATGTCTTACAATATATTCTAAATATGGTTAAGACGGTTAATTTGCACGACCATTTACTCAAAGGAGTGATTAATGCGTTTTAGTAGTGTGCAATTAAATGACATCTGTTTAATGAATTCAGGGGTAATTCAACGAGGATGATGTGAAATTACATATGTGAAATGAATTTCAACGAGGATGATGACTTAACATCGGTTAAAAATGAATTTCAACGAGGGTGATGACTTAACACCTGTTAAATGAATTTCAACGAGGATGATGACTTAACATCTGTAAAATGAATTTCAACGAGGATGATGACTTAACATCTGTGAAATGAATTTCAACGAGGATGATGATTTAAAGAATGTTTAGTTGTGGGGAATTAAGGTTCCCCCACCTAGAAACGTGTGGCAGGAATAATGATTTAGGCAAACTGTATGAAGCCATTAGCTCTATAAGAGCTTAGCAAAACAGCCAGAGCATTTAACATTTTATTTCGTCTATTATGGACAACAAAACAGCTAATAATTCCATCGCTCAGCACGTGGGTCACTGTGAAGACCTTTTGACCACAGTGAAGAAGAGGAAGCTGATATGGTATGTGCAAATGACAAGATCAAGCGGGCTCTCTAAAGCAATCATTCAGGGAACAGTGCAGGGGAAAGATGACGAGGAAGACAGAGGAAGAGATGGACATACAACATTCAGGAATGGACAGGAAAGACCTTTGCAGAAACCCAGACACTAGCAGACAACCGCCAAGACTGGAAGCGACTTGTGCAACGTTAACTGGAGCAGCGCCCCACGACCCAGGCGGGTTACGGGACCAGTAAGTAGGTAGGTAAGGAACATGAAATATTGCAACAAATGGTGCTACTTTCTCTACAACACGACATAGTAAGCAGCGTTTATCAATGTGCTCGAGTGTAGGCAATTACATTTAAATGTCGTTAGTATTGCCTGATTCTCGTTGAATGAACAGCACACCACCATACGTTCTCTTCAATAACACTACGTTAATTGTTGCCAACTGTGACAGTTTAATACGTACCTTCGTTTCGTTGAAACGCCGCTTGCAGTTGGAGTTCACGTGTCTTTACCCTCGATACGCTTTCGTTCATGTGTTTTGTGTTGATATTCTAGCTTTCGCGAAAAAACACGTGACCGACAAGTTCAATGGGTTGTCGGCCCGTCAATTGGTTTTCACAAGTTACCAGATACAATGACCAAAGTCATTTCTTTCGACGATTGAAATAAAAGTACGCGCCTTTTATTGAACAGACTGCGCACATTACTTAAACTAGTCACACATTACACATTTGGACATCAAATAACCGGATTCGCGATGGGCTGAACCTTTGATTAAGCAGCTTTAACCAATTCCTTGTAACAAGTGGTGATGAAATCACATTGCAATGGATCACCGTGTATAGTAATGGTAAATTAAGACTTATTAATAAGGCTGTTATAATTATATTTATATAAGAGGATAAAACTAGAAGTGCATAGTCACGCGTGCGAACTAGAGTGGGGCGCGATAGCGTACCGGTTAGAAGGCCGGACTCAATCGAGAATACCCGGTTTCAAATCCCACTGCGGTCGCTTCGAACCTTTGGCAAGTTTGATCACCCCACGTTGCCACAGTTCACTCAGCTGTATAAATGAGTACCTGGCAATACAGACAGTGGTGGATATGTGAACGAATAGCCTTCGCGCAGCAATTGCAGCGTGGCTGAATACTTCCCAAAGAAGTTGAGATGGCCTTGGAATGAACAGGTCTGCCAGGGGGTGAAGTGTAAAGCGCTTTGAGCAGTCCTACCGGATACCGCGCTATATAAGAACATACCTTTACCTTTAGATGGATGATTAGCGTTAACTGGACCAGGTGGAATGGCCAATGAAACATTGACGCACCTGCGGAACAGACAAAGAGCGTCGATGCTCTTTGTTAGACTCTGTGAAGGGTAATCAATAAAGCATTGACCAGGCCGAACATTTGTCTAGTATCTACGCACGGGAAAGAGAGATTAAGGACACGAGGTACGATAAGAGGTCATCTCTATACATCGTGTTGAGTTATGGGGTCCATGAATTCTCAACTTAGCTTATCAGACAGTAGAGGTGCCGAACATTTATTTTGAAGGGACATTGCAAAGGAACTTCATATGCACCAAGGAGTCACGACTCACTACGTATAAAAGGGGCGACGTTTAATAAAATCCAGCCGTATTTCTGATGTTGGTATGCAAACAAGCTAGTTTTACATAAGTGAGTGCCTCATTTCTTACGTCTGTACCGCTAGTCACCTAGTTACCAGCGTCACCCCTACTGCGTTCAGGGTTAGCTTGATGACATCAAAAACCACGGTAATAGAAAGAACTCGCTTCGCTCCGAAGATTCCAGGTAAGCTCGTTATGAGTTTAATCAGACAAACATGATACAGTTACATACATAGACAATCATTTCTGTTGTCTAAGACTACATGATGACAACTCTGTGCCTAGTCGTACGCCCGCCACACTACTCGTACAATGTTGTTCTACATTCTCCCCAGTCCCCTCTTCCCACCAAACTCGTTGTCTCTTCTACATTTTCTCTCCTTGCTCCCAAACTAAAACTGACTCTCCCTCTAACTCTCTTACACCAAAACTAACTAACTTTATTTTTCGCATCCATTTATACGCTTTCTTGTGCCAGGTACGGTCGTGATCAGTCCTCCCAGAACGGACAGAATGTCCTTATATGTCAGCAGAGTGATCTTGGCGATGGACCACTATTCTGGACATCCTAGGCTAACCCACACAATTATATACATGGACACTCTCCCTTGGATGGGTTAACGGAATATTCCCTGTTTTTATATAGCTGTACTGTCCGTTATCTAGATACTGCTCTAGTCTTTCTGTTGGAACAGTCTGGTTTTGATATAGCCTTTTCTTGGAGGCTGACGTATATGTCCGCTCTTACGTTTACACTCAACTTGTCTCCCTGCTATAACGAGAGGGGTACATGACTTTACAGTTTGGTTGCTAGTGGTACACAGTCTCAGTTCTTGGTTCTCAGTTCTCATCTTTACCTATGCTAGGGATGATGTTCTACAAATATGCCTGAGAGACATAAACCGTAACGTACTGTAGTGATGTGTAGATGTTAAATCCAGTAAAGCCTACTAACGTAGGTCGAACCTGATGATACACTCACATGTATTTCTTTATACATTGAACACGTCTGGACCAACCGCTGAACGAAGTAGGTGTGAAGTCCTGATGTGAACAATGGAACTGTGACTAAGAAAGGCCAATTACCAATGGCAGGCGGATCCCCAAGTTACAGCATGGCGCCACGGGTAGTTATAATTACGATAGCAACGGCGACCGAAATCCCGGGATTACGCTCTAAAATACTATGTTTCAAATTTGTGATTTGGCGACTTGACACCACGACGTAGCAAACGCGACAACTGACGCGAAGACCAAACGTCATCGATATTTGCTGGACTGTAAAGGTTGCTTCCTGAGTACGCGAAATGGTCAACATTATCAAGAGCAGTGCCTTCTACTATGATAGTGTTTGGTGGTGGTGTTGTAGCTGATGATTGTGCCGGTTGATGTAGACTTTTTGTCTTTGTGGCATTGACTGAAAGTCCGAAGAGCTTATATGCATCTACAAGGACATCAAGTGTGTTCACCAGATTTTGTGCTGAGTGAGCGATAACTGCACAGTCGACCGTGCACTGAAGATCAACAATGGTTACTTAGCTTGAACACGCCACCATCGGTACGATATGTGATGTCCACTACCTTAGATTGATTTTCACTACCTTAGATTGATTTTCGTTTGTGATAGGAAGGCAGCCAGAAATATAGAAAAGAGAGTAGGTGCAACAACACAGCCCTGTTTCACACCAGTGTTGATGCTAAAGGGTTTCGGTTGAACACATCCTTTCATATTCTCTTGTAGTTGTCGATGAATAGAGACACATTTAGGAGGACATCCAAGACGGACAAGGCAGCCCCATAAAGCGTCTCTGTTCACAGGCTTGAAGGCTGACCTATGTGTCCGCTTTCACAGAGTCAGATGCTTTAGTTAGATTGATAAAAGCAAAGTATAGGTCATATCTTTAGGTCATATCTTTATTCATGAAATTTTTCCTGCATTTGACGAGCAGCAAAAATCATATCTGCGGTGCCATGTATGAGTCGGAGTATGATGATCTCCGATAATGGCTTTGTCGGTTGAGCAGGACTTTGGCGAGAATCTTTCCGGCAACTGATAGTAAGGAGATCCCACGGAAGTTGCCACAGTCAACCCTGTATATTTAACTGGGGATGCCGTCACTACCGGAGGCCTTGTTGTTCTTCGCTTGGACAGTGACTTTGCGCACTTATTCAAGAAGTGACAGTTCGTCGAGCTCTGTCGTAATCGGTGTCTGAGGAATACTGTAGATTGTATCAGGTTCGACTCGGGAGTCATGATTGAGTAATTCAGAGAAATGTTCTTGCCATCGATTTATAACGCCTTCCTTGTCCTTGTCCTTGTCCTTGACAAAAGTGGAGCCATCTTTTGAGCGTAAATGTGTCTTATTTTGCTCGCACCGCCTACGTGCAGGTTCATGGCTAGGAACTTCCAGCAGTCACTTTGCCTACCCCCGTCGCCATTTGCCCATCGCCGCAGGATGGATGGTTAAATGATGGGTGATGGATGACAGACTCAAGAATGGCTGCGCGTGGAATTTATAGGATGGGAAAGTCGGTGCGCACCCAGACGATCACACACACTTCGTCACGCCACATGTGAATCCTGTGGCCCAAGAGGATCGGGACGACAGAGAGGTGACGTAACTGTGGCCCAAGAGGATCGGGACGACAGAGAGATGACGTAGCTGTGGCCCAAGAGGATCGGGACGACCGAGAGAGGCGACGTAACTGTGGCCCAAGAGGATCGGGACGATAGAGAGAGAGAGGTGACGTAGCTGTGGCCCAAGATGATCGGAACGACAGAGAGAGGTGACGTAGCTAGGGCCTAAGATGATTGGGACGACAGAGAGAGGTGACGTAGCTGTGGCGCAAGAGGATTGGGACGACAGAGAGAGGTGACGTAGCTGTGGCCCAAGATGATTGGGACGACAGAGAGAGGTGACGTAGCTGGGGCCTAAGATGATTGGGACGACAGAGAGAGGTGACGTAGCTGTGGCCCAAGAGGATTGGGACGACAGAGAGAGGTGACGTAGCTGTGGCCCAAGATGATTGGGACGACAGAGAGAGGTGACGTAGCTGTGGCCCAAGAGGATTGGAACAAAAGAGAGAGGTGACGTAGCTGTGGCCCAAGAGGATTGGGACGATAGAGGGAGGTGACGTAACTGCAGTGAGTTGCCAGGAGTACAATTTGTCGTACCTTGCCTATCGCACGCCCACCGTGCGACTATTTGCCCATAGCTAGGACTGGGTTTCTGGGCAGTAGAGCATGCCTGCCGCAGACATCGAGGCCACAGTTCCTCCGGAGGTTTCTGTCGGGGACCTCACCCCTAGCCTTTAGTTAAAGAACCTGTACCTCAAGGCAGAGGTTTCTGTCGTGTACCTCACCCCTAGCCTTTGGTTAAAGAACTTACACCTCAACGCAGACGTTTCTGTCGGGGACCTCACCCCTAGCCTTTGGTTAAACAACCTGCACCTCAAGGCAGAGATTTCTGTCGGGGACCTCACCCCAAGCCTTTGGTTAAAGAACCTGTACCTCAAGGCAGAGGTTTCTGTCGGGGGCCTCACCCCCAGCCTTTGGTTAACGAACCTGCACCTCAAGGCAGAGGCTGTTCAGTTAGTTTATTTGGCGCCGAAACGTCCAGCTATAGCCAGAGCCCTGTCCGTTCAAAAGAGCCTATGCCACGGGAAGGAAGGGTTGTTTGGGAGAAGCTGTGTATTACGCTAAGGCATGTGAGCGCTTTTAACGCACTCCCTGCACCAGACCATTGACAGACCTGGCGAGTGCAAACTGGGCAAGGAAGTGCTGGCACATGTCATTTTTTAGTTGACCAATGGTAAAGCGTATTGGGTATTTAAGCAATCACAGCGCCTCTAGTGACGGCGTCTGAATTTGGTAAGCTGAGGGTATAAATACCCCGGAGGAGCGTTTCCAAAGGGCGGGCAAGACTATTTAAAAATTCACACTAAGGTGTTATGTCATGCCGAATTTTAGGCATCCACATTTTCAGTAAGGGTGGCCATGGCCGGTCATAGCTGCTTTAGAATTAAATTTCAAAATTTCTGGTTAGAATTTACTTTTCATATCTTCTAGACTTTAAGAGTCTATATACATTTTAAGTGATGTTTACATTCACTACATTTCTTTACGGTTTACGGTGATATTTATCTTCACTGTTCTTTTTATTTGTCACCGTGCGTGATTATATTGCTACTGTGTTTGTGGCCGTCTGATGTACACGATTAAAATCGCTTCGAACCTGGAGAACAATACGTTGACTACACTTCTGTAGTTCTCTATGTACTCATTGGTCGAGTGAGTACAAATCCAGTTATAAATCTCGAGCGAGGGCAAAGAAAACGGACAATTAAAACACATCTACATCCGTGAGAAATGCCTCCCGGACCATTGCGTGCAGCCCCGAAGAAGATAAGAAGGGGAGGCATATTTTTACAACGTGTTTTAATGTTGTCATCGTGACAGTCACTTATATCTTACAAAGTGTTTTAATGTTGCCATCGTTGCAGTCACTTGCTACTACCAAATTTTTGCTAGTACTAATGATTTACTACACTGACAGTCAAAACCAGCGATGGTTTCAGATCCGACTTGAGCACACGACGCCACATTATACATATTCGGACTGAAGACTGTGTTGTTGCTAGTATAACATAATGTACATGCCCCGTCTGGTGCTTCAACATTTACAACATTCCCTTCTCTTAAGAAGGTTCTTTTTGAAGTTTCTTTAGGTGTCCCTTTTCTGAAGATTCCACTTAAGTGCTGCTTTGCGCAGTCTTCCTGGTGTCATTCTCAGCGCATCACCCAAGTATGTCCATATCGTCTGTCTGATGGTTGCCGATATATTCTCCTGTCATGTGTCTTTCTCTTACTTCTTTGTTGTGTTTGTGCCTACCTTAATTGTCTATATATTTATAGAAAATTGGTTTATAATTTTACAGAACATAACAGAATATTGTATAGACAACTTTAAAAAAGTACAAATTCTACAGCTAAGTCCACACAAATCCTGCAGAATATTCTGTACAAAACATTCTATAGAATATTTTGTAGCAATTCTGTAGATTTTTGCTAAGGGTTTTTAAGCTTAGATAACCGTTTCATTCACATATTTGTTTCAGAAATGCTGGCGTACGTTGTTGATTCGACAGAGGGTGGAGTCCTCAGGGAAAATCACCCTAAGCCAAAACGTGAGCCAGGTGAGGCACTCATCCGGGTACTACGAGCAGGAATCTGTAACACCGACCTTGAAATTCTAAAGGGTTACAGCACTGGTTTCCAAGGTGAGCATACGTGTCGTAATGTTCGGTGCAATCTGGACATTTATGAGAAGATGATGTTAATTTATTAAATGCATGTATTATCAAACAGTTTATAAAACAATGTCAAAGTTTAAACAAGTACCATAATGTACTATATAGTTATTTCGATATTCCTGATATTCACCTATTTTTACCTACAATATGAACAGTCTACACTACAGAAAAGTAATTACTGGAAGTTTTACTCTTCATTCATTTCACCTACTCAAGCTACATGTAGTTATCAAATATCATTATAATTTGTATTAATAAACATGATTTTCAGTATCAATCAAACACTGCAGTTTATTCAAAAGAGGCAGTTGAAGATTGAATAAAAAGCACGCATTTTCACAATGTTCCCTACTAAATTGGTGGGGGTAAATTCGATAATTTCAAATTCCTTAAGTCTACGCTACACACTTTGGACCAGCGATTCGTACATACAAGCCGCACTACAACTTGACGGCAGTGTAATGCAAATTGACTATGACGAGCTAATTAGACCGTGAAGTTCAAAGCACGAGCACCATGCAGCACGGCTCCGTAAGTCTGTCCTACAAACATACCGCTACGTGGTCTTAATATATTCATGACGTCACATCCCCGAATAAAGGAATTATGCGAATGACACCACTTGCGTCGCTGGCACGACGTTGACTGTGACTTTTGTCATGTTTTTTCTTGCCCGCATTTTGCATCCCAAAATAGCAAGTCGAGAAACCTGATTCGACGGGTTCCGAGTATAGCACAGTTACGCGGCTAATGTGAGGGTGCAAATCACTCTGAGAGTAATTTCGTCCCTCTTCTTCACCTATAATGCGGCAGTCGTTGCAAAGCGCAGTATCCGATGTCATGCGACATCATCATGTGTTTACTGGGAACGCTCATCTGGATTTTCTCAATACACAAACAAGCCATGTGTACATATACTATATTTTCGTGCAGCGTTTACATAATTCGGTTATACAATCAACCCAAAAAATAATACAAATCACTTGAAATGTAAGAAGCTGAAATACTATGAGCAGCTAATATTAGTCGGTGCAGTACATTATCATATTGTTAGCCTGGGTTACAACAGAAAAACACAACACTTTTAACAGCTTAATGGCGTCTTCATGAGTGTCAAGTTACTCCTGAATATTTGGCTACTTTATTCTTGACCTCCGAGTAGTTGAGTATGTAGTTCACACACGTGGTAGTCAATGGTCAACACAACACAAGTGCAAAGTATATAAGATGTGGTGAAAAGATATAGCTCAAGTCTTGCGACGTGTAATGGTATTGTGACACAAATGTTAAGTCAGTTTTGTCACACAGCTCAAAACATGTAGAGTGAACAAACGAGCACTGAAAAAGGTACAGACTCTCATCAACAGATGTCTGAGCAGAATAATGAATTAGATTTAGAAGTGTTCTGACAACGTCAATAACAGCATTATCTGGGAAAAGACAAAACTGTCTAATGGAGAAGGATATCAAAAGGAGAAATGAAAGTGGATTAGTCACACAGTAAGAAAACTCCCCATCCAGTATCACCAGACAGTCACTCATGTGGAACCCCCAAGAGAAGAGAAAACACGGCTTAGAAAGTGGACATTAAGGTGATTGATTACACCTGGAATGAACTCACGAAGATGTCACAAAAGAGGACACAGTGGACAACTGTTATCGATGGCTTATGCTATCAACGAGCAAACTGGCCTAAGTAAGGTAGTAAATATGACATATTATTAATGTAGGTCTATCCGAATCGGAGAGTCACGCCGAATGTTATTATCCATGTCATACCGCGAGTTCACTCGGTATACTTAAATACCTTCACCTTTCCGTCGCTCTGACCAACGTACAACTTGTCGGACTTCGAGTCATAGAAGAGTGAGTTGGGAAACTCGATACCGTCCTCCTCCGTCAGCACGTGTTGCAAGAACGCGCCATCTGACGTCAGCCGGTGCACGCGGTGTCCATGGTTGTCGCTCACCAGCACGTGACCGCTGAGGTCCCGGATGACGGAGAGTGGCTGGTTGAATTGGTGTTCGTCCTTGCCCACCGAGCCGTATGAGTGCATCAGCTGTCCGCTGGCCGAGATCCACTGCACTCTGTGTCGGTCAGCGTCAGTGACTATCATAACGTCTTCCGGCCCGACTGCGACTGATATGGGACGTTCAAAGTCGGCCATCTGCGAGTGTTGATGGACGCCAGCGACATTGAAGACGTGCACACACTTCATCCTGACGTCAGTCACGAGGAATTGACCGAGACCGTTGGTAGCGACTCCACACGGCCATTTAAGCACTCCTCTGCCGATCACTTGTTCGACTTCACCGGAAGCTGACAGCTTGAAGACGACCTTCGCCCCGCGGTCGCACACAGCGAAAGACGACGTGCCAAGGGGTGTGATGGCTCCGACCGACCGGATGTATGAGTCGCACAAGTTCCGCTTGTAGTCGCCCTCCAGCGAGTACACGTCAATTCCGGAGCTGCGCGCGCAGATGTAGAATTCATATCCAACGACAGCGAACGAGTTGCCATCACAAAGCCCATTTCTGGCTTGAAACTCGTAAAGGAAAGAACATTTCACCTTTGTTGGCCGCGCTTTGATCCGCTGCGCCACTTGCAGCGATCGGCTCATAGATTTATCGCCGGCGATCGATAGACATGTTGGAACGTCATTGACGTCATCTAGTGACTGGGCTGAGAGCGCGTCGAGTCTGTCCTTCAACAGGTGGCCGTATGTAATGAACTCCGACTTGCTGCCCCGTTGCAGCAACTGCTCAGCGAACGCCTTCAGTCCCTCTAGTGACGTCACCTTCGTCTGGAGTTTCCGGAGACGATCGGCAGCGTCAGCCGTCACTTGTTGGATCACCTGGAGTCACGATACAGTATACGTCACGAACAAAAAATTATAGTGTATTTCTTTGATCTAATTTATAAAGCAGAGTGTTTGTTCATCGGTCTGCCTGTTGCTACCTTATCCGCAACTGTTGTCGATCCGGACGACACTTTGCATGGTGATCTAGGGGGTCCTTATGACGGACATGGGAGGGTCAATATTTTAAAAAGGTTGTAGCAGAAGTAGTTGCAACGGTGGAAGTATTTTGTTTTCTGTGTCATCATAAAGATAATAATTATACCTACACATATTCCGCTGGGTGTTTACAATTTTGAATATTTTTAAATTATAACAGTTTGTCTGTACCCCAAAAGAGATAGCGTCTAGGATGAGTAGCATAACATACATACCCTAGCTACATTGTAGCTATTCATAGCTCTGCTTTAACCATAAAGACGTATGACTGCCTTTTCTCCCCGTGCAACGCCGGGGAACTCAGCTTGTCGTATATAAGAATTACTTGCACAAGAAGATTAGGATTTGTTACAAAAATGCAGTTAAGAACATATTCAGTGTACTTGAATAAACGGAATGGCATTGAAGGTTACATAACTCAGCGGTGTGATGGCATTAGAGGTGTAAAAAGCAGGATAGAGAGGGCACTGGTCGACCAGAGGTATTAAAACCCGTCATGGAAAAATTAAGAAACGATTAACCTACTGTTGAAAGTACCTGATGAATTGTGTAACTTCGCATTCACGCCACAAATAACAAACATGATTGACAGAACCGGAGCGTCACCGAACATGTGTCGTTTTCGGGAATATCACAGACACTGTCAGGCTACTATCATACGATACAATATTATCAGCAGTGGCAGCAGCGGTACCGGGTAAAGTCAGTCAGATGTAGATTATGCTGTTAAATGTAACTACACTTAGTACTGAAGGGCCTATATGCTATTTGTAGATGTTCCTACACCGTCACTCCGCAGTACAAATGTATGTCTGTAAAGGGAATTGCAAGGGAATCGTAGAAAAAAAATAGTTTTTCATTGAGGGGCACGCCCCTAAAACTACCGTTGAATTTTTTCATAATGGATGAGGGCAACTGATTCGGACACCCCTCCCCTCGGACACCCCTCTCTTGGACACCCCTCCCCTCGACCACCCGTGCATTAACAAAAAAGAAACTCGTAGTACCGTTCTCTGAGTGGCGAAGGCTTCGTCGATTTCGACGCAGTCATGACTGCGGTGTCCCGCCGTCAGCATACAGCCGGCGCATATCGCCTCGTTACACGTCCGGCATAAGAAGCAGGCCGGCTTGTCGGCGTGTGCGGCACACGCCTCTCCGTCCACCTTATTGCTCTCCCGGAGACTGTCCCTCAGCCGGTTGACGAAGAAGTTGGTCGGCAGCGCCGCGAGACCGTCGTCCGGCACGTCGACGGGCGTGCGGCAAGTAGGGCAGAGCAGGGGGTTGCCGCGTCGGACGCCGGAAGCGTGTCGCTCGAGACAGGCGAGACAGAACGTGTGTAAACACGGCATGAGCATCTTGGGCGGCGACGTGTAGTCCGTCATACAGATGGTGCACTCGGTGAACGCTTCCCGCAGTTCGTCCACCAGTTTCACTGTCGCCATCGTGTTCTCTGTCGCGCCGCAAGTGAGTGTCACCCTCGGCGAGTCGAGGAAGACCTGCTACACCCTACCACTGGGCCGGAATAATGACGCATTCACTGACTCACAAGCGTGGACCGTGTAACGCTACTGCTATATGAGTTGTCGATAAGTAGGCTGACCTACTTGAGAACTATAGTTATGTGAATGCGACCACCGAATCGTGAAGAACTGCCGCGCTATATGGCTCACTCAGGCTGACAAAATCCTCTTGTCACGCAGTCACTATGTGATGTTGTCACGTTTGGTCTTGTCAACACATCTTCCCGTGTCCCCAGCAGGAAACGGGGGCATACAGTGGTTATAATTATGACTCGTACAGTATAATTATGTGGTATTCTCACGAGCAGATAAACACGTTGACGCCGCCGTCTTAAATCCAACAAGGAAGTAAGCGCGACACCTAAACAGCGTCGAAGAAGTAGTGAATCATCGCAATTAAGCAGGTGCTTTGACCTTTGACCTTGTGCAAGTGGGGGACAGTTGACTATTTTACTTCCGGGTTCAGGTTATACGAATAAAGTTTCAGTGGTTTTTGAGACGGTCCCCCTTCGAGAATTTTTTTTCCCACCCTGAAAAAGTGCCATAAACAGAGACAAGGACACATTTGCGGACTAGAACACTTCTGCGGCTCAAAGGTGTCTCGTGTTGCTTGTTGGCAGCATAGAGACATGTCAGTGACATAATCATCCCTTGTGTACGAAGACAGATTCCGGTCGATTTGGGCGACAAATGACGGGGAACGTCTATTTTTTTATTGTGATATTTGATGAAAACACTTACTGCGTGTGGGTGACAAGTTAAAAATAACGAGATTTTTTTCAGAATCGGTAGTACAATATAGTCTTACATAGTCACATAGCCATTACAATAGTAGTCTTACATAGTCAGAGTCATTACAGTAGTAGTCTTACATAGTCATATAGTCATTACAATAGTAGTCTTATATAGTCAATACAATAGTAGTCTTATGTAGTCATAGAGTAGTCTCAATTCTCAATTAGTTATACTCCAAACAGCCCAATATTGAGCTAACGCAGGAGTTTGGACCAACGGCTTTTAGTGTCTCTTCCGAAAGACACGGGCAAAGTGGGGTGAACGAAATTGCCCAAGCTTCGAAACGGCGGAGGTGGAATCGAACCACCGTCCTCTCGATCGACAGGCGGGTGCTCTAACCATTAGACCACCGCTCCCCACAATAGTAGTCTTATGTAGTCACAGAGTCATTACAATAGTAGTCATACATGGTCATATAGTCATTCCTATAATAGTCTTACATAGTCATATAGTCATTACAATAGTAGTCTTACATATTCATATAATCAGTACAATATTAGTCTTACGTAGTCAGATAGTCATTACAATAGTAGTCTTACATAGTCATATAGTCATTACAATAGTAGTCTTATGTAGTCATAGAGTCATTACAATAGTATTATTACATGGTCAAATAGTCATTACCATAATAGTCTTACGTAGTCATATAGTCATTACAATATTAATATTACATATTCATATAATCATTACAATATTAGCATTACGTAGTCATAGAGTCATTACAAAAGTAGCATTACATATTCATATAATCATTACAACATTAGTCTTACGTAGTCATAGAGTCATAACAATAGTAGCATTACATATTCATATAATCATTACAACGTTAGTCTTACGTAGTCATATAGTCATTACAATAGTAGTATTACATATTCGTGTAATCATTACAATATTATTCTTACATAGTCATATAGTCATTACAATAGTAGTATTACATATTCATTTAACCATTACAATATTAGTCTTACATAGTCATAGAGTCATTAAAATAATAGTATTACATAGAGTTCCACCGTCTATTGTTACTCCTCTTGCTGAAGAGAAAACCATAAGAGCTGAGCGGGGCCGAAGTCGGGGCGTGTATTTAGATTGCCCCAAGTATTCAGAAAAATTAACACAAATGCTTCATCATAACCGTATCTGCCTACCGTCCAGTTTTTGACGGAAGACTTCCGCTCTTTGACCCAATTTCCCGCCCTAGCTATTAAATTTACCGCTTCGAAATCTTGACCATTATCACACAATTGACCAAGATATGACTACAACGATAATGGCGTCAAATCACCAGTGTGAGCGTTCACGTCGCATTCACGCCGCATTCACTGGCGGCGTTTCGCATAATTATAGCAGTGATTCCCTATGTTGATCAGATATTAAGAAATGTCTTCTTCCTCGTGTAAACATGTTGGTAGTTATGCACACGATGTGGCTTTGTACGTGACTGTCCACAGCAAGGGCGAATATAAGATTATACAAAAGAGGGCGCAGCCCTCATACTAGGGGGGTCCATGGCACGCGTCGGATTTTTTTACCGTGCTTGGAATGATGCTTTATGGAATAAAACGGGGATGGCGAGCGCCCTCGTGGCCTCTGGATTATGCACTGCAAACGTTTACGTTTGAACGTTGTCGACTGCCGGGTTGAGTTTCTCAATTCAGCCGACTACGGAGAACGTGATTGTTAACATCTGAACATGGCGTAGCTGAATGTTATCAGCAAATACACATTAACAAGATAACAAAAACATCACCTCTCAAGTAATTTTAAACAACGATACAAAACAACAGAATACGAAGAATTATATTGCGCCAAAATCCTCATCATGCAATCACAGTACATATGACAAGCTTTGGTTTCGTCTCATACATGCATGTAATTGTTTCTTAAACGTTGTCGTTTCGAAAGCAAGGACAGTTTCAACTATAAGTTTTTTGCAACGTATGTCAACACTTACTGTATAGCCTAGTATATTAACTTATCTCATACGTAATCGTAATATAGTTTCAGCTACAAGCCTAAATTTAAATTATTAATGTTTTTGCCCATTTAGCACTAATGTATTTATTTGAATAATTTGTCGACTCGTTCTTAAACGTATAATTACAGTAAAATTACTAGTTATTCCCTGTCCTGTTAAGTCATAGCTCTTCTTATGTATCTAGATTACAACGTATATAGAAAGTAAGCATGTCTTCTTTGAAATAAAGGTTAACAACTAATAAGTAGCGTACTAATGGAGGCTATTCTATCCGTATGCAAGTGTCGGCGCGAAACTTATGGATAATATGTGCCCGGTAAATTCAACTGACATCAGTACCTACCAGTTAGGGAAGTAACGATACGAGACTTCAGTCACTGTTTCTCCAGAAAATCAGCATACATGATGCTCCCCTGCTTAAATCAAAAGCCCATTGTATCGGCGATGGCATAATCGACTGAATAGAACAATGGGTGACTGACAGAAGACAGCGTGTTTTAGTAGATGGGGAGGTGTAAAACTGGAAATCACCTTTGAGTGGGGTACCACAAGAGTTAGTATTAGGACCTTTATTAGTCTTACTGTTACTGTACTGTTCTAGATACTACTGCAACAGAAAAGGACTTAGGAATAACAATAACTGATGATATGAAAGTTACAGAGCAGTGTGGTATTGAAGCTTCAAAGGGTAAACAAATTATTTGGTTGATTAGGAGAAATATAACATACAAGGACAAGCAACTCATTATACATCTGTATAAAGCAACAGTTAGGCCTCATTTAGAATACGGTATACAAGCTTGGAGACCACAATATCGTAAGAAGGATATGGATACGCTTGAATGAATGCAGAGGAGAGCAACTAAAACGATTCCAGAACAGAGAGATCTTAGTTAGTCTAAAAGAATGTGTTGTAGCAACCATAGATACAAGGATGTTAAGAGTATAACAAATTGAAGTTTGCAAGTTAATGAATGGGTATGAAACTGTTGATAGAAATGTGTTATTCTCATTAAAAAAAAATAGTAGAACTAGAGTACATGAGGTAACATTAGTAAAGGATCAGTGTAGATTGGATATCAGGAAGTACTAGTTCTCACAGAGGACGATAAATGAACGGAATAAATTAATCAAATTAAACAAACACAAATAATGTTGGCATAATATTTTGTCAACCTCTTAGCAAAAAAATGTTAAGAGGTTGACAAAATAACCCCGGAGTATCATTCCAATGCGTTTGTCGGAGCGATTAATCACACATGTTTCTGTGTGCAGGCGTGCTTGGTCATGAGTTCGTTGGCGTGATCGTCGAGACTGACGAGGTTGCATCACTTCCGGTTGGACAGCGCGTGGTCGGGGAGATCAACCTAGCGTGCAATGACTGTCCGGACTGTCGCGCTGGTGGCGTCGTCAAGCGGAATCACTGCCGCAAGCGTACAGTGATGGGCATCGTCAACCGGAATGGCACGTTCGCCGAGTTCCTCACGCTTCCCGTCGCTAATCTTCTCCCTCTGCCGGACTGCGTCACCAACGAGGAGGCGGCGTTCGTGGAACCCCTGGCGGCGGCGTTCCGCGTGGTCGAGCAGAACGTCATCAAGTCCCCGGATGCAGTCGTCGGCGTCATCGGTGATGGAAAACTCGGGTTGCTAATCAGCCTCGTCTTGAGACAGCAGCCTCACTCCCGTTTAGTAGCGTTCGGCAGGCACACCGACAAGATGGCGCTGCTTCCGGCTGACGTAGAGAAGGTTCTCGTTGACGAGACGACGAACGAGAAGTTCCGAGACCAGTTCGATGTCGTTGTCGAGGCTTCCGGCTCACCGTCCGGCCTCATGCTGGCGGGTGATGTGGCGCGCCCCCTGTCGACCATCGTGCTCAAAACGACGTGTGCAGCCGGGCATGACGAGTCGTTCAACACAGCGCCGTTCGTTGTCAAGGAGATCGTGATCGTTGGGTCGCGCTGCGGAAACTTTCCGATGGCCGTGAGCTCGCTCGAAAGGAAGGAGATCGATGTTCGGCCACTACTGACGCGAGCATATCCGTTGACGGAGGCCTCAGCTGCCATCAAACACGCCGGGCAGAAGGGCGTCATGAAGATACAACTACTGATCGGCGACAACTAGATGGGGACAGACCACATTTGATTTTCCCATTGGCCGCCATTATAACGTTTCTTTGGATTCCTGGAAAATTTATCCTACGATTTTCTTTATCCTCTATTATCACACGTGCTGTGTGAAACTCGTGAAAATGACACCTCGTTTAAAAAAAACGCACCTAAAGCTGATACCCCTAAATTTCGGCCCAACCCGGTGACTGATTTTGAAATGTTGTTACGTTCTGCGGAATAGTCAGTGTAATGATGTCTATACCCATCAACTGATATGTAGTATGTAGTAATCATATGTAGTATGTAGTAATCATATGTAGTATGTAGTAATGCAGAACACAGTAATTTTTCTTTGCTGTTCGGTACACTTCCTGGATTAATTGATGTCGATGAATGCTTTTAGATAATGCAATCATATATTCTAGAAATTCGATGAACATGTTGTGCTAGCAAACATTCCTTTGTTGCAGACTTTGTTTACCATGCTGTCTTTATAGTTTATATATCAGCAACTCCGGGGAAAATTGTAAATAACCGATTTTTTTATCTCTTTGGTATAAAAGATGGTGATTTCCAACTGTTTTTTGTGCCTACTTTATTTCTCCATGGTAGATCTACGAGGACCAACAGCAAAACTGTGTCACATTCATACATTTTCCACCCTATCAATGCATATGTATGTATCAAAATCGCTTAACATATTCTGTCCACTTTTGACTTGAACACTTTCAACACGCGTTAAAAGAATTTTTGTAAGCTGTTGTCTATCACCTAATACATAACTTGTAAAATCCTAGAGATCTGTTTGTTGGTAAATTTAAATTAATTTGTATGTAAGTGACATAAAAATATGAACTAAAAACAAAATTATTTGTCCACCGATTCCTGTCCGTTGGTTACGCACTGGACTTACCTTATTATAAAGATATGTTATAGGCAATGCAGAAGATTAAATAATTATTTAAGTTAGGCAATCAATCGCTTCATACCATGAACAAATTATAGATGCGGACTTTCATAACTGTTTAATATTCGCCCGCTTGTGTGGTGGCAATGCGTTGCGTTAAGAAAATATTTTCTAACACAATGCTGTATTTTTAATAAGGAGTACCAAAAAAATCAATACTATGGCGTTGTAGCCATCTATCATGAATAGCAAATGGAACAAAATGTAATAAAATTGTCGTATCTATGTAGGTATGAGTACAATATGTGCCATATCTTACGGAACGTAACTTACCAACGTATGTACCATCTAAGTTTAGTTTTCGCTGTGTTTTACTCGACGAATTCCCTCAAATGGAAGAGCCGGAACGTTCTAAGTCCATTAAAAAATAATAATTAGATAACGATTTATTCCTGTTGCTGAGCTGTATATCTTCCACGTCAACGTGATAGGTTTTCCATTCTTGGCCCAGTCCATGTGTGTTAAGCCTGCTAAAACTAGACAGTTTTGCAAAACGCACCCTGTCCTTCGTACGCGTACTGCCGGGTGCACTAAATCCGCTTTCTCTGGACATTAGGGGCTGTATTTATATAGAGGTCCCGCTGTAATACAGGGCCCACCCCTTTACCTAAATCCTTCAACACATTCTATATACCACCATATACCCTACAACACCAGCACCAGACCCCTCCATCCCACCAAACCCACTCCATCTATCTCTCTAACCCCACTCAATCCCCTGCCACCATACCAACCTCATCTGAAACCACATGTCACCACCATCCCACAATCAAATTTCTCCATAACATAGCTCAGAACAACAACTTACATACAGCTCATAATGATAGGCTTATTGTTCATCAGTTCAATCATCATCACCATCTAGATCATCAGAGTCACTTAGTTCAACTGCGAACTGTTCTTCTGGTTGCTGCACTCTGCATGTCTGTATCGTGCACATATTGGTGCACGTCTGTATCGTGCACATGTTATTGTTATTGCCTGTGTGCTGTTTCTGATAAAACCACAGTTAATAAATGCGTGACGCCCAATGCGAGGCACAATGTGATATACATGTGGAGTGTCCAGTGATCTGCATTAGTGGAATTTGCGTCAGAGATGTCTTGTTTTTTAATAAATTTAACATAAATCTGATAAGAGCAGGCTATACATAAATTGATGGACCCTGAATCAGCCAATCAGGCTTTCCTGTCTGTTGGCTATTTGGAGCTTATCGGTGTGGGTGGCAATATTGTTATATATATATATATGTATATATATATATATATATATATATATATATATATATATATTTATATATTTATATATATATATATATTTATATATATATATATATATATATATATATATATATATATATATATATATATATATATATATATATATATATATATTTTATTTATTTATCTTGTTAAATCTTGTAAACAGTCAAAGCGCTCGCTGGATTTACGCCTGTGGAAATAGACTGTGACGTACGGCGTTAGGTTCACAGTGTAAAGTTCTACCCATGACGCACATTCCCGCATCCGTTGCCGTGGCCTCCACTGAATATCTCACGCAAAATGCCTCATATAATGTGTTGTGTAATACCTCACAGTTGGTCTACAAACGTTGAAAAAAAAAGCAGGATTGTCTCTTTGATATTATAATGCCTGTACAATATGCATTACAGTTAATATAATTACTTATCAATATTAACCACGTCGTAAAGGCCTGATCTGTTTACAACGGGCTGCTTGACTCTCCGAAAGACGACGGTCTGGGGTGTTTACCTTTTAATATAGGGGCAGTTTAACCACGCGTTTTATTGGTTCCGTAATAAAGCATGTCGCACGATGTTGTGAACCAAAGCTAACCTCAAATTACCTCAACCTACTACATGCTACGCCCGCTGGCGAATGACACGTAGTGAAGTCACAGTTGAATGGAAAGGTTGACTGTGTTCGTCCAAGCGTGACGATGATTACGGCCTTAGCCTCGCTGTCGTGTTGACCAACGTCTCTATCAGTTAACCTAGATATTTTAGCGTTGCGCGGTCCCGCTCCGCTTCATTAGCAGGTACAGGTCGTTCCTCCGTGGTGACAACAACTTGGGCCGCGACCGAGACTAAGGAAGATGGCGGCCGTGAAACTGGTGGACGAGCTGCGGGAAGCGTTCACCGAGTGCAGCATCTGTATGACGGACTACACGTCGCCGCCCAAGATGCTCATGCCGTGTCTACACACCTTCTGTCTTGCCTGTCTCGAGCGACACGCATCCGGCGTCCGACGCGGCAACCCCCTGCTCTGTCCTACTTGCCGCACTCCCGTCGCTACGCCAGACGACGGTCTCGCGGCGCTGCCGACCAACTTCTTCGTCAACAGGCTGCGGGACAGTCTCCGGGAGAGCCGCACAGAGGCGGTTGTCAACCGGGAAGTGTGTGTGGCTCACGCCGACAAACCGGCGTGCTTCTTTTGTCGAACTTGCGACGAAGTCATCTGCGCTGGCTGTATGCTGACGGCCGGGCATCGCAGTCATGACTGTGTCGAAATCGACGAAGCCGCCGCCATCCAAAGAAAGGTACGTTTTTAACCAGCAGCATCCTCGCTAGTCAGGGCGGTAATAGTGGTACGTTTTCATGGCAGATCGACCTATTGAAACGTGGGTTTGTCAGTGGATTTGTCACCATGTGCGGATGTACGCCGAATAATTTGTACCTCGTCCCAATTTGTTGTTTTGGTCGACATATTTTTCTGGGAATTAGACTTCAAACAGCGTTTCCAGGATTGCCAATCATTACCCGTTCGACGCGGGCCCAATTAATGTTACGTGCCCGTGCGATGTTACGTGCCCGTGTGCGAGCCCAACAAAAATCCCAACAAGCAACCCCATTGGTTACACAACAACTGAACACTCAGCGTTTCAACATATCGTCTAGGACATGTATGACTTGTGACATAACGTCCATACACCTTTGAAATATGATAATTGATGAAAAGATAAGGATACAAATCGAGGACCAGTATTGACGCCAACCTCACCCGGACTCAAGAGACAAAGATGTGTGAACGGGATTGTCAGAGATATGTTATGTATTGGTGTAATTATTGTCCCCGTATTGGTGTAATTATTGTCCCCGTATTGGTGTAATTATTGTCCCCGTATTGTCATCATTGTGTTCGTATATGTGTGTAATGGTTATGAAGGTTTTGTTCGACGTTCCGTGTTGAGTGTCGTCTCTGCTCGTTGAACGCTTTACCTGTTGCTGATCCACGTCGGACTGAAACTTCAGGGAATCGAGCCTATGGACAAATCTATGCTGGCTTTAATTCAGATGTCATGCTGCGATGCACATCTCTGTGATAGCAATCGTCAGGGTTTTTTAAGGTACAGCTCAATTTTTTTTGACATACTTAAGATGTTCGCCAATTGTGCTAAAATGAGGATATACAGACAACTGCTGAATTTGTGAATGAAATAAAATGATATGCTGTAAACATTGCAGCGAACAATTATTTGATTTTCAAATCATGACGCGAACTTTAGGGAATATCGACGAAAAATAAAGGTTAACTTCTTACCATCTTACACATTTTGTCAACGTGCCTAAATATATAAATATATTATATATAACAAAATATGATTTATAAAAACAAAACTCATATGGGCAGAGCAGGTCTCTCATACGAGCAAAGCGCCCATGTGAGATACCTTTAAAACCGTAGCAGTGATATCTAATTATTAAATGTGGCAGGGCTGTGATATTGTTATTAACTGTCGCATGGTGTGGTTGCTTTGGCTGTTCAATTGAGCAAGAAAACAAGCAACATTAAGAAAATCCACGTAAACCTGGTCGTAACGTGTATTCAGTCTCACGAGTGGGACGCCCATACGGCACAGTTTTCTAGCACTGACAGATAATTTACGACCCGACCCGACCGGATGCAGCAAAACCGACAAAACTCGGGTCGGAAGAGCGCATTCACCTTACGACCCGCACAAGTCGACGCAACCCGAAGCGCTACAAAAGCAAAAAAAACTAGTTGCGCCTGATCAGACGAGGTGTGCTGGGCTTTTGTGTACATTTAATCACGTAGATCTCGTATAAATTATTATCGGATGTCGACAGAAGTTCCCGCTGCAAATGTTGGAAGATGTCAGTGAGTTTTCCTGTATACTTATTTTATATTTCGAAATGCAACGTTAGTTAAAACTGTTCGTAACACGTCTTGTGTCGCGTGTCGGCAGGTGATCGTACAAGTGACGGCCGATGCGGCCGACCGTCTCGGGAAACTCCGGCTGCAGATGACGTCACTGGAGGGACTCAAGGCGTTCGCTGAGCAGTTGCAGCAACGGGGCAGCAAGTCGGAGTTCATTACATACGGCCACCTGCTGAAAGACAGACTCGACGCGCTCTCATCCCAGTCGCTAGATGGCGTCAATGACGTTCCAACCTGTCTGCCGATCGCCGGCGATAAATCTATGAGGCGATCGCTGCAAGCAGCACAGCGGATCAAGGCGCGGCCAATAAAGGTGAAATGTTCTTTCCTTTACCAATTTACCCCCCGAAATGGGGTATGTGACGGCAACTCGTTCGCTGTCGTCGGAGATGAATTCTACATATGCGCGCGCAGCTCCGGAATTGACGTGTATTCGCTGCAGGGCGACTACAAGCGGAACTTGTGCGACTCACACATTCGGTCGGTCGGAGCTATCACACCTCTTGGCACATCGTCTTTCGCAGTGTGCGACCGCGGTGCGCAAGTCGTCTTCAAGCTGTCGACTTCCGGTGAAGTCGAGCAAATGATCGGCAAGAGAGTGCTCAAATGGCCGTGTGGTGTTGCCATAAACGGACTCGGTCAGTTACTCGTGACTGATGTAAAAGTGAAATGTGTGCACGTCTTCAGCGATCAAGGCATCCATATGCATTCGCAGGAGGGCGACTTCAAACGTCCCATATCCGTCACTGTCGGAATCGGAGACGTCATGATAGTCACTGACGCTGACCGACATAAAGTCCAGTGGATCTCGGCCAGTGGACAACTGATGCACTCGTACGGCTCAGAGGGCAAGGACGAACATCAGTTCGGCGAGCCGCTCTCCGTCATCCGGGATCTCAGCGGTCACGTGCTGGTGAGCGACAGTAAAGGTCATCGCGTGCACCGGCTGACGTCAGATGGGGCGTTCTTGCAACACGTCCTCACAGAAGAGAACGGCATAGAATTCCCTAACTCGCTTTTCCATGACACAAAGACCGACAAGTTGTATGTAGGTCAGAGTGACGGTAAGGTGAAGGTATTTAAATATGCCGAGTGACTTCTGCGCGCAGACGAAAGAATGGGAAACCCAGCATTAAGAAGCTGGATGTGAACATGGCTAACCCGGCGTGTTCCGCTGGTTCCATTATGTGGTTTTCATGTTTAGTTCATTTGAAACGATAATCAATTGTCAAACTACACGTTCGGAATTGAGTGGACCGGAAGTTTATTCATATAGCCGGAATAGCGTTATTTGCATGTTCTGTGTTGTTGTTGTTGTTGTTGTTGTTGTTGTTGTTGTTGTTGTTGTTGTTGTTTGCTTTTTTACTGGGACAATGTTATGGTCGCGAACGCACCCCTTTATTCCAAACATTCCTGTGTGCAGAGTTAACTTTGTTGTGTTTTCACGGTAGTGGGTTTCGAACCACCACTGTGAGTACAAAACAGATTGCACGTGTACCTATGCCCCCCGTGTGGGGTGTTTTATTCCCCTGGCATCATTCGCCGGGTGGGGAGACCTGCGGTTTTAGTGTCTCATCCGAAAGAGGCATGTCTTCAACTTTCAATATATATAATCGTGTCCATTTGTGGGTCATTTTGTGAGAAACCAAGTAGTTTAACGCACACAGACAAACACAAACAAACACAGACAAACCACACACAAACACACAAACACATACAATTAACAACAATTAACAACATACACATCACATACGGTCTAGAAGGGAATATTTTGATATTTGTCGATTTTGTCGATGTCGCCATATAAATTTGCCATTCAACGGTTTGTGGCTTGAAATATCATTTCAGCGGTATTTTGAATATTTATGACGCACGGCAAACAATGTGAAGACAGTTTCTCTCTACCTGCTCGACAACACTATATTCAACACTAAACTGCCAAATTCATGATTTACCTAACACATTGGCCTATACGTACGCTGTTAATTGTGCAGGTGTATATTTACAGTGTTAAGTTATTTCCTTTGGAAAATGTGTCATTTTTAATGACTGAATGTACCACTCATGTACTTTGTCCTGTCTTTTACAAAATACTGTGCCCTGTGTTGAAGTGTATTATGGGTCTATGCTCCACAAGTAAACTGCCTTTCATGAAACATGGTTCCATTTGTTGTTATTGAAAGTGACTTGTTCACCAGTAAGCTGATATATTTTAGAACATTGTGCAGTAAAATGGCGTTTTATGGGGCAACCGTGCCTTCTTGTATCATTCAAAATGTCAAACTGCTCTTGTCATACCTCCAGTAGATGTTTATTAAAACACCCTGACAAAAAGAATATAGATGACTACTGTAAGTGGTTGTTTGTTAGTAAGCCAGGATTGATAGAGCTGAGTAACTTTGTATGTTTAAAATGTTCTATGATGAAGGCTACCGGGTACCAACATTATCCGAAACGTTAAGTTAACAACTCTCAGTGGTTGTGATTAGAAAAAATAGTTATTTCATTATTCTCTATCAACTATTTTCACGAATGTATTAATGACCTTTTAGAGAGTGTGTAGAAATATGCGTGATTGAATGTGCTTTACCGTTCGAATGAATAGTATATATATATATATATATATATATATATATATATATATATATATATATATATATATATATATATATATATATTGATAGCTAATTCTAATACGGTATTGTTGCTTTAAATAACATATTATTAGGTGATATATTTTGAAAAGGTGCTGGCTGCTTATCTGAATCAATTCTCTTTATTATATGCATGTATATAATGCAATATCAAATACTTATTACATGTAGTTTTATTTAATGTCTGCAGGCCCACTGTGAGTGGCCAGTGTGGTTGTACTCCGGTCTGGAAGTCCCTGTGTGGGACATTCTGAAGTATCCCTAACTACCCCATCAAGCGACACGTAGACTGCTTACCTATTTGGGTAATTGTCCACAATGCATAAACATCCTTCGTTTGTTTTATGGTCAACAACTGCAACGCTCGCTACGACATCACTTGATGCAAAACAAATTACCTCTTTGTTATTTAACAAGTGCTATGACATCTAGCACATGGACGAACAGACAAAAGCAGACCAGCCATTTGTCGACTATCGGTTCTCTTAGGGAAGATGTGGGAGTGGAGCGTGGGGTGTTTAACACGGCAATGAAGGGTAGAGATGAAGTTGTCTGGTAGCAGCCAACTGAGCTCGACCCAAGTGGCTGACAGTAATAAATGAGAGTTGTTTAAACTTATTGCGTGTAGGAAAGCAACATCAAACACACAATTACCAATATGCAGTATGATGCTGTGTAGAACTAGTTTGCCACGCATTCCCATAACTGTGCTCTTATGTTCATGGTTTGATCTTAATAAATTTCTCTTTTTTAACTGAAATAATTTTTTTTTCTCATATATTTGTGGTCCTGTCAGATAGCTGTCAAGTATGCTCTTAAACTTGTTCTCGTTACTACCTTTATACAGAGAGATAATTGTGGAACAGTCTTCCAAAATATTATGTGCCAATAGCTAGCGTCCGTCGTAACTGAAACATAAGTCCTGACAGAAAACGATAAATTTTCGGTGACCTACATGTGTCACCGACCGACCGACCGACCGACCGACCGACCGACCGACCGACCGACCGACCGACCGACCGACCGACCGACCGACCGACCGACCGACCGACCGACCGACCGACCGACCGACCGACCGACCGACCGACCGACCGACCGACCGACCGACCGACCGACCGACCGACCGACCGACCGACCGACCGACCGACCGACCGACCGACCGACCGACCGACCGACCGACCGACCGACCGACCGACCGACCGACCGACCGACCGACCGACCGACCGACCGACCGACCGACCGACCGACCGACCGACAGACCATTAACGAAATGGCCAAGGTAAGAGGATAAAATCGCATCAGCGATTACAATGTTTATTCAAATGCAAAGATATAACAAATTCTTCTCGAATAAACAGGCAAAGCAGCTTCGGGTACCAACACATGTTTTCGCATGCAAACGGTGCAGAAGACAAATTTGCCCCTGTGTATCATGTGTTTGAAGTGCGTGGCGTCAATATTTAACACGTTTTCAATGGTGTTCATTATGTGATTAAATCCCACGTGCACTATTTAGATATGCTTCCTTGGTACTGGGCAAAGGATAATCTCTCATAAGCTGAACAAATTATGTCTTGGTTCAATTCAATTAGTTTGTACAGTACTAACAACAACGAATGTTCATCATCAGCGACAACAACGAATGTTCATCATCAGCGACAACAACGAAGCAGAAGCACATTCGCAGTGTTGACGTTTCAGTGTTCTAAACGATGACTTTTTTCTTCAATATGGGAACAGGAGACGGTGCTATCGCGTAACTAGTAAGTTCTCGGCGTGTTGCCGTTAGCGGAGGAATGCGAATGACATCGTCGTATTCATTTGACGTTCGGTTTACCTCTGCCACGATATCAATCAGCTTTTTCTCCTTTGGATAATCCCTATGCGCGTTACTGTCGTCAATGTCACGTGCGTCGCCATCTTTCTGCGGCTGTTTCTGCAACTTGTTTTGTACGTAGCTCGGGAGCTGTCGTGTCGATGGACCATCACTGACGGCCGTCGCCCGCAGTTCAAACCCATCCATGGTATTTGGTTGAAGCAGCTTAACTCCGTAGCTCGTCAGATTAGTGAAAGGCGAGTTTGCCTGCGCAGACGTGGGAGTCAGCTTCCGGTGAGTGGCGGTTATCTCTTCGAGATGTACCACCCCACGTGGTAGACGATACTGTGCCGGTGTGCCCGTCTCTGGGGTTTTGTTTCGATGGAGGAAGAACTTCTGGACCTCATCGAGTGTGATTTCACGTTGCATTGTACTGGAATCTCCGAATTTGTTGCGGCGCCTTTTTTCGGTCGATTTTCTGTATCTGATGTCACGACGGCTATATCGTCCGGTGCCAGACCCGATTTCCGGCAGATGGATCTGTTGTAGTTTCACAGCGATGCTTGCTTCCGTATCTCCAACGTCGGGTTCTGTCGTTTTCTTAAATTTTCGGTGTCGTTTAGGTTTGCGCTTTCTTAAGCTCCCCATGCAGCGCCCTGACTTAGAGGTCGAATTGGGCTCGTCATTCTGTCTGTTCAGCACTGCCTGTGTTCCAACGACTTTGTTGTTGCCGTCTCCGTCGCAAAAGGCGCGTGTTGCTTGCTCGCGCAACCGACGTCGATTTTTGGCGAGGCGCAGCGCTCTAAGCTTGGAAGGACACTCGGTTCCGGACGTCGGTCGATCATCCATCGGAGTTGACCGGGGGACGTCATGTTCGCTAGCCGGCAACTCATCTGGTCGCGGCTCTTCTTGAGAGGACACGGTCCCGGTGGAACTCTCCCGATCTTCGTTGCCTCCACTACCGGAGACATACAGCCTATCTAAAATTGTTGGCATTGTCGTAGACCGTAATTGTCAGGACGTTGCCTTTTCCTACGGTTAACTCGCTGACACCAAGCGGCGTCCGCGTATGATGCTTTAAAAAATGTTCAATACAGCGACACAGTCTTCAACTTGAATAAATCCATTCATGCATCGATCGACGAATATGGTTACCTGCAACAGGAATTATATAGTCTCCTTGATAAAGGGCATAATATTTCATTTGCCAAGTTTCTAGAATGTTCAGTTCAGTTATGTTGGCATAGGTTATGTTTATTTGGATTGCGTTCTTTTTTCTATTGAGATATGGTGCTACGTGCCACGGTTGAACGTAATAGAGCTGTTTAAATCGTTAGCTGTTCACATTATCCTTTCGAATATCGACCTTTCTTATTTTAAACGATGGGGTTTTGCCGAGCAAAGCGAAGTTAGAAGTATATTTAGAAACCATAAAATTAGAGTCGCATGAATGAAGTTGATTCTCATTAATTATCCAGTATTTTAATGTGTAAACGGTACAGTTTTATAAATTTATTTATGCTAGCCTGCTGCCCTTCGCCTACAACTCTTCCATGTGTTCGGCACGTAGGAGACGGTTTGTAACTAGCTTGCACAGAATGTATCGTTTAAAAAGTTAGAGGCTACACTGCGTCATTTTAAGAAGTGACTATATGCACTTATCTTCATTAAGTACGTTTATCAAACTTACCACGTTTGATGTTTGAAGACTAAATCTGGCTCGCTAGTAGACACTCAACGTTAAGCGCAGGTTTTTTTTCGAAATCGCCCGCCAATTTGTTTCGGCAAAAGAAATAACGGCGTTGCTTACGTCACCAGCGTATGTGATCCGTCAGATTTCCTCGTAGTTGTTTCCGTCTGTGCCATAACCCGTGTGTCGATCTACAAGTATGGTTCCAGTATTTTATATAGTTTGCTTATCATACGCAGCTTAGTGCTGGATTAGTGGCCATACACATGAACATCACAGTCTGGACAGTACACAACATGCTCGTTCCACGTTCAGACAAAGGCACTAGGTCATTGTCACCGATGTCAACGTCGGATAAGTCTTATGTTTTAGTTATTTGCTTGTCTTGTTTAACCTGACCGCTTAACGTAACTAATACAAATTTCCTTCTTAATAAACTATTAACGTTCGACCTGAATGGTTTCTACGAATACACGAATTTCATTATGGTTCTTAGTTACACTAAAGCGCGCTGTTCTAAGCAGAACATTGTCATTCAAATGTGTGTCCTTAAAGCGAATTATAGCTGTGACTAGAGCATAAGGCATTGCCATATCGATCAGGCTGTATCCTTTACCAAATCAAAGACACTGAAGAACATTAACAATCACTTATAATCCGGATTGATCCTATATCACAAACTCCACGCGGTCTTAGAATTACAGTGAATTGCGGAATCCTGTTGTGCCAACAAAACAGCTTATTCACCATTGAATGTGTCTACAGATCGGTCCTCACGGTCGCCAGTATAGTTATTCGGAGCACAACAGGTGAAACATATTATCTTACTCTATGATTGTTATTATTATCATCGTCCATAAGTGATACTTAAGTAGTATCCTTGCATGGTGTATTATATCGTGTCAAATAGAACTGTATGTCCGTTACGCTTGAGTCGCTGTCTTTTTAGACGCACTCAGCGTAGCAAACTGGTTTGAGCTGCCAGGAGCGCATAGGGTCTCTCGCATGGTGCATGAGGTCTTCTCCCAGCAGAGCACAGAAGAGCATAGGGTCGCCCCCAATGGAGCAAGGAATATATCCTATGGGACAAGGGATCTCTCCCAATTTTCTTCCACGGGGAGTATGGATCGCTCTCGCACACTCGCGTCATTGGGTTTCTCATAGCGGAGCGCGACAACAGGAATTGCTACACGTTTGACATGTTGCAGTGGTTCCGGAATTAACGTGATCAATTAAGTCGTCAACATACGTATGAAAGCCAAAATGGTACTAGCGCCTAAGAACAACCAGTAATAATTAGTTCAAATATAACGGAGAACCTACCTGAAAATGGAAGTATGTTGGCAGTGTCTTCGTACCGGAAGAGAGGATAGTTCTACCGGCTCGACAAGCCCTCTGATGCTTGTAAATGGCGATTTTGGAAAGGCAAGGTTGGATTCAGCAGTTGCATTAGAGGGCCTGCCCAGTGTGAGAGGCATAGGGGTGGTACGGCGTGGCGTTCAAATTCGAAATCAACGGCAGATTTACGAAGGTACCGGGCATGAGCTGCAATAAGCTGTCCAGCCTTCCACTTCTACGTCAACGGCCGGTCGGACATGATCAATGTAGAAGAACGTTTGATCTACAGTGACGTTGACCGTCGATATATGTTTGTCTCACAATTATGTTACGGTCAATGTGGAATACAGCCAGTCGCGTAGTTACTTGGTCCTAATGGTCGGCTTTTTGTTGGGCGAAGTCTTTGATTAACACAATGGAGTTGCGTACTAACCAATACACTCTCAAGCCACAAAACGGTACTTGACGCAACATTTAACACTTAAAGCAATTAAAACATCCAAGTAATGTTCTCAATGTAACCTGTATTTGAAATTCTTGTAAGAACACATATTATAAGAGCGCGCGATTGTAACTATAATGAAACAATACTCAGTTTATATATAAAGGAAGATAATATTATGTTAAAATATGTTCTTCGTTGATATTAAAACGCCAGTTCTGTTTTCGTGGTCAAACATTTCCACTCCTACGAAGGCACCGTTTGTGTCGAGTTAAAGCTGGCATTTCCTTATATGACATTATAGCTGTGGGCTTAATGTTCTCCATTTGCAAATGAGTATTCGGAAACTTTCCGGTGTTGCAAATTTAACATTCGGTTGTTGCAAATTAGCAAATGGGAATCGCCGATTCCAATCCCACGATGCACAGTTTCACTTAGATATCCGTTCAAACAGTGTAGGCTAAGATGGCGTTAATTACGTGGTGTTTAGAAGTGAAGTTTGGTGGCATTATTTAAATTTGCAGTCTTCGTTCAAAAACATAAACAGGCGTTTATGCAGTGGTGGGTCCGGTGGCGTCTTGACCCTTGGCAGCCTTGCCTGAGGCGGTGCGACGCCGTTGGTGATGTCCTCTAGGCGGCCCCGAACACACCCGCCGCGTCAGCCGTCCGCGACATATCAATGTGCAAGACAACGAGAAGTTAAATATAATAAGCAGATATATACATTAATTCATACTCGCATCACTGTGAAAACGGCGAGTGTGCTAGGGATGTCGGAGCAGATTGGAGCCTCGGTGCAAAAAGAAAACAATTATTATAACAATTAAAATATTGTATGACATTAAATTACTGAACCTTTTCTAGTTAACTTTGTTGAATACCTTCCCATTTTAGGAAGCGTTAATGCGTACTGTGATCTTGTTTTTTTGGGGGGGGAATAACTATCTTTATGTACTGCTTTAATATTATATTATTTTTATTATTATTCTATTTGACCCCATTTCGGAGAAGAGACATTGAAATCCCCATAAAGTTCACCTATAAAAGACACAAGATAAAATAGTGTACTTACAGACAATTTAAACGCATTAAGACGAGATGAGTTATAATGTAAAACACAAAATGTGAGATAGAATGACTAGTGACAGTAAAATACAATTGCACGATATATTAGGTAAATTCAGTAAACATAATGAAACCCATTATACAATTATAGTGCAGTAGTCCATATATGAACTAAAATAAAATTATGTTCATGTGAATACATGTAATCAAGCTGTCGAATAGAGTCAACATGATTATCTTTGCTAGGCATAGTTTTATCCTAGAACCTACTAAAATCACAGAATGCTCTTTTAGTGGATGACTCGCCCATGGATACTGTCTTGTCTAACAGTTTCCAAGTTACTGTTACACCAAACAATACTGTAACGTTATTTGTGTGTAGATGACTTCATAATAGTGCCGACAACGTGTGTACAGTACGTGTTGACATGCTGACCGGCTATGCGGTCAGAACAGCAACGCCACAAACAAGATGAAACCCAACACCAAGGAGATTAAACCTTTTAATTACTTCCACCGACTGGAATGGTGACTGTATCAACCGGTAATTACCGTTCGACCCGTTGCTACCCGAGTAACTGACGCCACTGTGTGACCCGTGCTCGTGTGGCACTAAGCCGCTATCTGACGGCACTCACTTGGTTAAGTATAGCCTAACAATAGCGGCGCTTGTATGAAACCTGAGTGGACCTTACTAAGCACTGGTGAATGGATACTTCGCCGACGCATTAACCGGCGCGTGTTGCTGCGTTGGCAGACGAACTAACGCAAGCGTAAGGACAGGTACTGTACTGCGACAGACGATGCTTCCAAGGAAGTCTATTTGATTATCGTTCTGGGTCGCCTGACGTCATGAAAACAGCGCTAACGTAGTTCTGAGAACATACAATGGAGATCGGTTGTAGCCGTGACTGGGGACAGAGGAAAGACCCGGTGTTGTGTTCGTAGTTTGGTCGCATGCCAACGACGCCGTTTAGTTGTGGACGTTGGCGAGAGAGAACCATGAGTGTATCATCGCACCGAGGGAGAACCAGGCCGAACTGGACTCGCAGTCGCACGGTGGATGGAGGCTTCCATCGGCAGACTTCCGAGCGCCAGGTGAAGCCGTGCAGCGTCAGTCGACTCGTGTTTGACGGCGCCACTGTCTGCCCGGGCCACCGGGCCGCTTCGCACGGCTTCAGTGGCGGACTGCTTCCCGTCGCGCAGGTCGACAGAAGGGCGGACTCATCACACAGTCCCCGATTATTATCCTCGGCGAGTGTAAAGAGTGCAGTGACGTTACCCGCCGAGCTTGCGCACAACTACGATCCGGGTAGGTTGCGTGAGTACCGGTGGAAGACGGAGCGTGACATCCGGCGGGAGACTCCCGAGGCGGCCGACAGGTGGGTACAGCACAGTATTGTCTTCCCATTGAAACCAACGGTAACAGCCAGTCAGGTAATTCCACTACGGGCGTTAAATATAACGATTCAGTTTTAATAATAAAAATACTTTTTAAATATATTTAATTGTTGTCTACTTTCAGTAGCATTTTTGTCAAATCCTACCGTTTTTTTTTTTAAATCAACAACGAAGATTTTCCCCATCATTTTCGAAAAATTAAACATGGAAGATTCTCGCCATCATTTTCGAAAAAAAAAACAACTTCTCGCCCTCATTTGTCGCCCAAACAAACCGGATTCTTCATAAACGAATACATCCATCACACACGAGGTACTTCCAGCCCGCCAGCAATTATAAATGTAATCCTTGCGATACTAGTGTCGTAGTATGCAAATATGCCCTTTACCCTGTTCACACACAAGGTCAAACAAATCCTCGAAGAGGGGTACCGTCAACAGAAATCTGTATTATTATTATTATTCGAATGACGTGGGCTCGGAAGTAAAATACTGGTCTATCCCCAGGTTCTACAAGCACACGTACGGCACGGCGCAGTGCAACTCTGTCGAGTTGAAGTTTCCCGAGAGGACGGTCGATGGTCACCGACTGCGATCACGTCTACGGAGCTTGCAGCGAGCCGCCGCCGCTGCCGCTGCCCGGCCGGCGACAGACCCGGACCTGGCGAACATCACGAGCGGACGCCTCCTGGAGAGACTCCGGGAACTGGAGCAGCTGCGCCACCCATCGTCGGTAATCGACGCCCTGCAGCCGGCAGCGTCGCACCTGGAAGGGCAGAAACCTGACGACGATCTCTATTCCCAGGTGGCGCAGTCCATCGGGTTGTTCAATCACAACCTGCGCGCCACCAACGTCCGGTTGCGCGGGCGACAGACGCCGGAGTACGCGAGCGCGCCCGGGATCCTGTCAGCAGCGCCGCTCAGCGCCCGCAGCAGTAAGTCCTCTGATACGTACATCGGCTACCTGGAACGGCAGCGTCCGGCGACTGACGGCGGGAAAGGGACCGGGCCAGCGTCGAGCTGCCCGCCGCAACCCGCGCAAAACGCAACGATCGCTGAAAATCGTCTGCTACAGATCGTAGTCGATTGCAACACTCCGGAACCAACGCCAGACCCGACGCCCTGTGTTCGACAAGAACACATCGCGTCATCTGGCGATCAGTCGCAGACTGATGTGCCCAGCGCGTCATCAAAGGAGCAGACGGCGCCCGACGCCAGTGTGCCTGGGAACAAACCGCCCGGATGCGGAATTCGGAAAGCTGCGATAGTGGCGCCACCGCGTAAACACAAAACAAATGCTGTGCGGGTAGCATGCCGCCCGGTGGTCCGGAAAGAACTGACGATCGTCGTGCCAATGGTGTGAGGTTCATTTTGATGTATTTGTTGACCGTCTGTAGGGATTTCATATGTGCTTTACTTTGGTGCTATCATTAAGGCCGACTTACATGAGCGATTTGTGCCCCAACGCATGACATTTATGTATTGCGTTTAGATGAGCGACGTGTATAGACCCTGCGACCTACATCTTGGCTCGCGCTATTCCCGATTTTAGCTTTGGTGAAAGGTCATGACTGGTTCACGTGCTGTCGGTCGTCGGTTGGCCACTGCTTCAAAGTCGTCGCAAATCGTCGGTGAAATTCGACAGACACAATCGAAAGTGTGTTTACACATACGATTCTTGCAACGCTATACCGCGCGACACCGTGTCGATCGACCAATTTGGTAATTAATCGTTCATGTAAACCGGCCTTTACCCGTTTCGTCTGTCTTTATGCTTCCGCAATTCAAGGGCATAACACGTTGTATGTGTCGCTATAAACACCATTGTCCCCACGGGACCCTTGACTCGACCAATAGCTCAGGTGGACGGACCTGTGTCATTTGGACCCCTTTGTAAGTTTTCGTCCATCAGAGTACCTAACCAGTAACAGAAAAGGTGTTAAAGACAAACTCCAATGTATGGTCAATCTTACGCGTTACGAAATAATATTATGAATTTAGTTTCTAATTTATCGTAGTCGTGTACATGAACTGCATTTCTTTTCACAATAATTCCTTTACTGTTAGTTTTCGACCGATACCATTTCATCGGTTCGTCTTACTTCGCAGCACTTCTGTAAATTCCTCGTTCCATATTTTGTTAATGCGTTTCGATTGCTTGCATTGTTCATGGTTTTCAATGAGACACGTACGGTGGTCCATTATTTGCTGTGGATTGTACATAACTATGTCCACCTGTGCACAGGAATGTCCGGAACATTGCAAAGCCCCGATATTGCCACTGCAGTAGAAGCGCATTTCCACCGACATGTTGACACGATTATTTAAAGGAGACTATCGTCTTCCGTGCAACAATGCGATGACAATACCGTCGCTCACTGAACACAGACGGGCATAAGAATGCGACCTATGTCTCCTGTCAACAGGCGCTTTAACTATTGTGCCATATGAGCGTCTATTAATTAAACGTTCCTGTGGTCGTTTGTGAACTAAGCCGCCGTTTTCGACTCCATGCTGTTGCTATCAGTGGAAGTGTGTGCAGTAGAACTTAGCCGTGTCTATCGGCAAATATCTTAGTCACGCAAAGGCGTATTGTTGAGGAATAAAATCACACATCAAACCGTGCCTGCGTCCGACAGTATGCTTCGACTACAGTTTTTCACCACATGACCGTGTGTGATCTATAATATCACATTGTGTTTGCAGACGGAATTGGTTCATGTTGGTTGGTTATAGCAGTAAATCTGCAGTATATTACTCGGTTCTGTATTCATTATTAAAATGTTATTTTAATTATCGTATTTCGTCAATGGTCGTATATTGTATTGATAACTTACATGGTAATCTCATTATCAAGGAAATCAATTAATCCAGAATCCAGGTAAAGTTAGTCAACAACAAACAACACACCGGAACTAAGCCTGTGCGCAAAATATTATAGGCTGAAACTAAGCTCGATATTAGCCCCACCTAGTGAGACACGTTTACATGAACGCCCGATGAATTCGACGCAAGACCCGATGAGTGGAATTGCTCTGGAATGACACATATTCTAAAGGAAGAGCTAACTTTCAAAACCATACATATATGTATTCGAACGTGAATACAACAGTGAACTACACCGCTTAGAAGAAACTTACTTCCGTAAACAAAACACTCTGATTACGTTTGAAATTGTTTAATTTTCACTTGTCTGCTTTTGAATGAAATGCGCGTGTTGATTATGGAGGATGATTTAAACACCTCGCAGTCGCGTTATACGTTGGTGTCATCATTGGCTCATGTTTAAACAGCACGCAGTCACTTTATGCGTTGGTGTCATCATTGGCTCATGTTTAAACAGCACGCAGTCACGTTATGCGTTGGTGTCATCATTGGCTCATGTTTAAACAGCACGCAGTCACGTTATACGTTGGTGTCATCACTGACTCATGTTTAAACAGCACGCAATCACGTTATGCGTTGGTGTCATCATTGGCTCATGTTTAAACAGCACGCAGTCACGTTATACGTTGGTGTCATAATTGACTCATGTTTAAACAGCACGCAGTCACGTTATGCGTTGGTGTCATCATTGGCTCATGTTGGAAATGTCTGGTTTTTGAACGAAACACTCCGGGTGCTATGACTTGTTCTGAAGCCAAGCATGTGTTTGCCGTGCTATTAGTGTGGTGTAGCTCGATTGCAAAGTTGACCTCGTGGCACGCAGCATGACGTATACAGCATATGACTTTTTGTTTGGTTTTTAAAGTCAGATGTTTATATGTGCGCCGGAATTAAAGCACGTCAAGTACTCAATAATTGCTTGCACGACACACAGATACCGCGGCAGACGGCTGTTGTAGTTTGATATGTAGTTTGATTGCCTTTCCAATGAGTGCTGGACACGCTGCCTGAGTCAGCTCTGTTTATCCGGCTTATTAAACATTTGGTTGCAGTCATTAACTGTTTCAGTTAATCAAATAAGTGTAGACCTACATGTAAGCGGCCAACTGTTGACGCGCTAATTGACTCCCTCACCGCTGCTCAGTGTTCACGTCATACATTATTTAGTCGCGCTAATATCACTTAATAATTGTGTTATATACATATTGCGACAATCCGACAAAGAGTACGTGAGTACTTCAATGAGTTGAACGACTGAATTTACGGCTTTGTAGCCTTGACCGTCGCTCAACAAAGTAATATTTTTTGTCGTGCGAAGTGCTATAATCATTATAGTTTTCTATTGTAAAGAAACACACACGCACGCACGCACGCACGCACACACACACAAACACATTACATTCGGATGTATATGGATATATATCACTTTGAACTGTTTTTTCAATGCACACACATTGTTATCGTTATCGTTGCGAACAATAGTACGTATCTACGTGCGTGCGTGGGTGCGTGGTGTGATGTGTGTGCGTGTGTGTGCGTGTGTGTGTGTGTGTGTGTGTGTGTGTGTGTGTGTGTGTGTGTGTGTGTGTGTGTGTGTGTGTGTGTGTGTGTGTGTGTGTGTGTGTGTGTGTGTGTGTGTGTGTGTGTGTGTGTGTGTGTGTGTGTGTGTGTGTGTGTGTGTGTGTGTGTGTGTGTGTGTGTGTGTGTGTGTGTGCGTGCGTGCGTGCGTGCGTGCGTGCGTGCGTGCGTGTGTGTGTGTGTGTGTGTGTGTGTGTGTGTGTGTGTGTGTGTGTGTGTGTGTGTGTGTGTGTGTGTGTGTGTGTGTGTGTACACGTGTATCACACAAAGAACAGTGAAAGTCCCCGTGTCGTGCTAACCATGTGCGGTGCACACCTTTAAGACTGGTAACAGAGATCCATAAGATCACAAACGACCCCGAGTGAATATCTGGTCTGCCGGTTTGTCGCTCTTCGAGCGTATGTTTAATTTTTAATCCATTATTCGAATGACATTCGATCGACGGATATATGCGAGCTGTATCCGTCGTTAGCACGCCCTTCCACTGTGCGTCATGTCAGAAAAAAAACAATTCTGCAAGCCACGGAGCCCAGCCATTGTGGGCCTTTTAACTACACGCTGATCAGCGCCCATCATTTATTTGTAGATTTTACACATCTTTTTAATGATTTATACTCCTACTAATTGTCAAGAAATGTCTAAATTTTAATTTAATCCAGTTTTGGATAGTATTTTTTAAACTTACGATAACCTACGACAACCTTTCTCAAGCGCCCAAGCGCGATGTGTAGCATGTCGTAACCAACAATGGCGTCGTCCAGCGAACCAATCGTTTGTACCACTCCGCCAGCCGTCCATATTTAATTTATAATCAAGTTGTGGCAGCGGCGATATGGCAAGTGGCGCCTCTGTCGGGAATAACGAACATGAATACAAGTGCAAAAAAAAAATAATTACGCCTGACGTCAGACATGTGCGCCTTTTTGACGTCACTATCGTGTCGTCATTGGTCTTAAATTGGGGTCATTGAAAGTCTGTGCATTTTATTTGGGCATTGACTGGCGAAACCTTTAATCGTCGTGTAGCGAATATTGTCGTGGCGCAGGTCACACACGTCGAAACATTGATACTTCGAGTGTGCCCGCAGCAATGCAGCCCGAGCTAGATATTGTTGAACCACCCGTCACAAGAAGGATAGTACCGACATTTCTCTCAAGTGACGTCTTCGCCCCTACGCAACTGGGCAGGCTGACGTCCACGAACCACGGCGGGTAAGTGGCACCGAGACGGTTGCAAGCTATAGCACCCTGGCACCGAATCGTAACTACAAGTGGCGAGTTTTCATGTAAAGTTCTCTTGTATACGTTAACGAGTAGTGTGTAAACGTTTTCAACAACATCCAATATCCTTATTACACTTTGTACACGCTGTTTCCCCACCCCGATGGATCTAGTAAACTACGTGCGCAGTATGAACTGTTAATCTGTTTTAAAAACCAAACCAAACATGACTAGGAACTAATGTATATTTCACCAGTAGCAACGTGTCATCAATAAAGTGGGCACTACATAAACAATTATTTCGTTATATAAATAATATCGTACTTATTCGTTCTATATAATAATAGCTAACTATGTTTTTATTATGCAACTATTTCCTAGTATTTTTTATTGATATCGAATTCAGTTCATTTAAATTTATACGAAATATATATGCATTGTGTAGAATCTGATTGATAATTGCGTAGTGTCTGCGAGAATTGCAGCTGTTTTGTTCGCATCCCTGTAGCTTTAGCTTGTGCGTTGTACATCGCTATTTAACACTTACAATTCTATCCGCAATTGATTGAGCCTGTCACCAATCGGGTTAGTTGATATTGATTTATTGAAAGAGTGGTAATTTGGTTCAATCATCGGAAAAATTACTTTGATCGCTAGATCGGGCAACTGTTACTGCGAAAATTTTAATAGCCTTATGTTATATATATATATATATATATATATATATATATATATATATATATATATATATATATATATATATATATATATATATATATATATATATATATATATATATATATATATATATATATATATATATATATATATATATATATATATATATATATATATATATATATATATATATATATATATATATATATTATATATATATATATGTATATATATATATATATATATATATATATATATATATATATATATATATATATATATATATATATATATATAGAGAGAGAGAGAGAGAGAGAGAGAGAGAGAGAGAGAGAGAGAGAGAGAGAGAGAGAGAGAGAGAGAGAGAGATAGACGAAGTGAGACGGAGAGAGAGAGAGAGAGAACGAGAGAGAGAGCGTGAGCGAGAGGGAGACGGAGACGGAGACAGAGACAGAGACACAGAGAGGGACAGAGAGATACGGAGGGGGGAGGGGGTGAAAGAGAGGAATGCAATTTTTTTCTAATTTTGACACGACCGGGTAAAAAATAATTTAATTGTTTGCCAGACAATTTCACCCAACCTAAATAAAAAAATTAGCACAAACGAGCTAGCACGTCGTTGTCGTTCGGTTAGATTTTTCGCGAAATGAATCTGAAACGAGACGAATGAAAAACATCGGAAGGACCTTTTTTCATTCGACGAGTTAGGTCCAATATTGCACTGCTTTCGGCTAGTGATGATTCGAAACAACTCGAGACATGCCTTTAAGAAAAGGCAAGGCAAAGACATTCATTGCGTGCGATGGAACGTGGAATAAAACACACCGCACGCGTAAGAATAGGTCCACAACATTTCCAACAAAACAATATCTTTGCAAATCTGTATTTGCAAAGCTAAATCGACAGCTCTTTATGACGTCATGCACCGGAAATGATCGCGGGCGTTTCTGGGAACTTAGTCACCGCAGTGCGGCGTTGCTGAAGTCGGGACGAGCGCAACATCAGTAGCGCCAGAAGGGGTGGAAAGAGGCGAGTTATAAGAGAGTGGAGTGACCCGTTAAAGGTAGGCGCCGGTTCTTCGTATAGGGAACACGGTTGTTTGCTTGGGTATACAATATGGTAAGCAGGTACATCGTTTTATCTGGACCAAATCGGTTCAAACGTGGAGCTGTTTTGACCGGTCGTCTTTTTGGTCTTGTCTTGCGCGTGGCATTATAAAATTATTATTGAGAAATCTCTGACATTCATTATTTTTCATTTATCAAACATATTTATGACAGAGATAAATGATGTAACTTGCATAACTTCATTCTTCTTCTATTCGGTGTTCGACTAATTTCGGCTCCTCGCAAAGCATCGTGGATATAAAAATATCCTTGCTGTTTCTCGCGAATTAATTAAAAGTAAATAGATCAAACAAATGTTGATTGTGTAAAAGATTTAAATTTCTTAGATATCACAGTAAATACATCTTTAAATACATAAAAGCAAAATAGCTAATGCAATCAGTGAAATAAATGTAATTTTAAATAAACGTTTTAAAACAAAATATTAAAATATTATATGTCAGGTACAAATCTCTGATTATTCCTCATTATAATGCTATTTTAGCATCAAACACGCCGTAATCTTACAGTCTTACTGTTGCTGCTCAACTTTATGAGCGAGCCAGACTTATCCCAGAATTCCCTGTACGCCCATGAGCAGTGCTGTCAACAGCTGAATTGGAAACAAATCCACGCTAGCACTCAAAAAGCTTCTGCGATGTCGATTAGTCGTCGTTTTGTCTGTAAAAAATGTGTCTCCTACTTCCAGCCACTATCAGATCCCCGGCGAGCCCCCGGCTGGTAAACATTGGGGCACTCACCCAGCCCTTTATGGGGGTATTGGGCGGGCGGCTTACACAGGGAAGTATAGGCGAAGAGACATCAACATAGCCCGTCCCAGCGACCACTTCCATGGAGGCATCCTCAACTGGTGAGAGGCGTCGGGGCACCATTCGAGTCGCCGCCGCCGCCAGCCAAAACCTAGCCTACCAACACAACTCGACACTATCACCATATCATCACCACCGTCATCATAACCACAACCACACACTACCGCTACCACTACCACATATAATCCCAATCACCACAACCACAATCACAACCACCACAACCACCCACCAACACCACTACTACAACCACAACCACCCACCAACACCACTACTACCACCACAACCACCCACCAACACCACTACTACCACCACAACCACCCACCAACACCACTACTACCACCACAACCACCCACCAACACCACTACTACCACCATAACCACCCACCAACACCACTACTACCACCACAACCACCCACCAACACCACTACTACCACCACAACCACCCACCAACACCACTACTACCACCACAACCACCCACCAACACCACTACTACCACCACAACCACCTACCAACACCACTACTACAACCACAATCACCCACCAACACGACTACTACAACCACAACCACCCACCAACACCACTACTACCACCACAACCATCCACCAACACCACTACTACCACCACAACCACCCACCAATACCACTACTACAACCACAACCACCCACCAACACCACTACTACCACCACAACCACCCACCAACACCACTACTACAACCACAATCACCCGCCAACACCACTACTACAACCACAATCACCCACCAACACCACTACTACAACCACAACCACCCACCAACACCACTACTACAACCACAATCACCCACCAACACCACTACTACAACCACAACCACCCACCAACACCACTACTACAACCACAACCACCCACCAACACCACTACTACAACCACAATCACCCACCAACACCACTACTACAACCACAACCACCCACCAACACCACTACTACAACCACAATCACCCACCAACACCACTACTACAACCAAAACCACCCACCAATACCACTACTACCACCACAACCACCCACCATCACCACTACTACAACCACAACCACCCACCATCACCACTACTACAACCACAACCACCCACCAACACCACTACTACCTATCTACATACAACCTTCCTCGTCACTTTATAATGCAATTTTGCAAGTTTCATGAGTGTCACATCGAGGTATTTATGTGCTTCAGCGACTGGAGAAACCAGTCGTATTACATCATCAATCCGTACAAGCGGAGTGAATGCCGGATGAATGACCAGATGTAAGCTCGTTTAAAATACACCAACAACCATCATAATTGCCCTAAGTTAGATAATTGATCATTGATAATTGTTTATTTTAACTTTTTATTTATTATTTTTTTATTTATTTTATTTAATGTATTTATTTATTTAACTTCTTTACATAACTAATTTATTTAAATCATTTATTGAACTTTTTATTTAACTTATGTTTAAATGTCTCTTAACCACAATTTATTTTAGCTCTTCAACTTATTTTAAATTATTTAGCATTATCTTGTTAGCGCCTTTGAGTAGGTTTTTAACCCGGATACACGGCGCATTATAAATGTATAATAATAATAATAAATAATAACATGATGTACTAGTTGCGTGCTTCGTTTTTTTATCACTTATCTGTATCGCTATGGCGATTTATGTTTCGGTTCGTAACAACTATATCGGTTTGAGAAATCTTCGACACCAAAGAAATCATTTCTCTTTAAAGAAGCTAACAATGGAATATACATAGTCTTCTCCATGACCCATTCCAGGTCGAGAAAAAAGTCATCTTATCAATTTGTTTTGGATTGTACATTCGTGAAACTAAACACAGACGCGAAAGTTTTATTGGAGTCCACAGAACCAGGCATAATGTCTATTTCAATGCATGTGTTTTGCATTTGTTTAATCTATGCCGTTGCTTGCTTCCAGAATGCCCGCTGTCATTCAAGTTCATCTCAAGTAAGTAGCAGTCGTACATATGTATAACACTTCAAGTCAACTGCTCACACTATTTCCCAGCATGCATATTATAGCAACATATTGTTTACTTCCAGTCTGTTAAGAATTCGTATAGTAATATTTATTGTGGGCCATAACAATATCAGTTTGGCTGCCGGTTTCTGCGGGACCACCACTCACCGCTTTGATTGTGAAGTGTCTTAAGTTCAAATCCTAAATGAAGCCCAAGTTTTGTTCAATGCTGTAATTAAAATACATAATTGTATCTTAATCAAACGTTACAACGATAAACATAGTTGAATTTTAAATACATTTGAGAACGTCCCCACAACGTTTCGATGTTTACGATTATAATCAAGCTTAAAAAAATCACATTGTTTAGTTTTATAATTATTATTGTTAACACCGTTTTAGGATGATTGTGTGTCTGTATTCTTAAACTTGTGTAGCATTAACGGATAACTACTCCATACTGCCCCAACTTTCTCAAATACGTCACGTGCTAAATTGGGTTACGTACATTGATCCCCACGCACAAATTTCCCACAATTCACGCGGGAAATGAGGGGTTGTTTAGAGGAAACATTGTTGCCACCTATCGAGAGCTAGCTAGCTCACTGGCTCCACGATACACGAGTGAATAGAATGAAGCAGGTGCCAGTGGCGTATTTAGCAAAGGTAGTGGGGGGTCAGCGGGATGGGAGCAAGTTTAATCACTCATTAGTTTGCCATGCTAAAATGTTGGTTATTGAACGTTATTAAGCAAATAATTTGTCTTGCTGCCTCTGGCGGACAGCTGTGTATAAAAATGTATACTGCGCCGTCTGGCGAACGGTAGGCCTACCGTCAAGTAATTCAGCTATTAGATCATTCATGGTACTGTCCACCAGTCCGTCTTTTTTTGTAAAACATGCGTCACGCAATACAACATATGGTACTGACATAGTGATATATGAACTGGTCTGTGCAAGGGTTTCGTTGAAGTACTGCTCAGTTGATGCCTGGGCTTGTATTGTGCGGATCCGTGGTATGTGAGGCCATCTTACGTTGTCTCTTGCTTCAGTTCGCCGCTTGGTTTACCTCTGAGCCATCGGAAGTTTGACAGCTACCTCAACAAGAAGCCCGAGCCGCCGTTGCCGCCTCTACCGCCGTGCTGCGAGAGACGCAACCTGCCGAAGACGCCGTGCGAGGAATCCTTACACCCGCAACCCCCGCTACAAGGTGACGTCGACGGAGATTTGCCGTTTGACGACTGTCGCTGTCTCATTGAACGGCACCCGATCGACAGGTGGCGCTGCGAGGCGTCTAGTCGTGGGCTGGAGGGGTGGAGGCAGTATTACCTGCGCGACCCACTCAACGTCTATCCCCACTTGTTCCAGGATAGACGCTACGTTCCGACGGAGAAGGCCAGGTTCTAAGCGGTCGTTGATTCGTCCGTGCGTTTCATTGTTGTCTGCTGCGTCCACGCTTCTGCGTCCTGTCACCTCCGTTTCGTTCCTTAACACACAAACCAGTTTCTTCATAACACACAAACCCGACGCCGTCTGAGCACACCTACTGGACACCGCCCCAACTACTTACCTCCACACCGCACTTCTTTCACGCACCATTCGCCAGGGGCGCCACCGTCGCCATGGCGAGTCGCAACGTGCGCCAGGTGACGAGCATGGACGACACACCGATAAATGTGATGTTGCTGAGGGACTACACCTGTCCACGTTGGCCGGCCACTTTGATGTATCGCATCAACCACCGTACAATCAATGCAGAGTTCAACACGTACTATTATTACTATGGCGGTGGTCAACGCGATCAGATCTGGAAGCACAGGTCGAACCCAGAACTACAGCCGTTACCGGTACCCCCCAGCCACAACCGCCTATACGGGCTTGGCTCGTATGACGTCATCGACTACATACGGGAACCGCCGACGGTGCCTCGTGAATTCCGCAAGCAGGGATATTTCAGGTTTGTAACGCTTGTTTTGAAGGAGTTATTGCATTACGACATTTAACACAGTCATTGGTTAATGTGTTCCATTCGTTTATCGCCCTCTGTGAGAATGAGTACTTTCTCATTTCTAACCTACACTGTTCCTCAACTAACGCTGCTTTGTGCCCTCTGTTCTACTGCTTTATTTAGGTTTGAAGAACGTATTCCTGTCAATATATATATATATATATATATATATATATATATATATATATATATATATATATATATATATATATATATATATATATACACATACATACATACATACATACATACATACATACATACATACATACATACATATATATATATATATCTTCATAATAATTAAATATTTAAAATGAATCGTCACCAGAGACAACGACAACGACTTGTGTTGTGCACGAATATACTGATAGAAATGTTTTCTCACTTAAAAAAGTAGTAGAACTAGAAGGCACGAAGTAACGTTAGTGAAGGATCAGTGTAGATTTTATATCAGAAAGTACTTATTCTCATATAGAACACTAAAAGAATGAAACAGATTATCTACAGATTGTGTGCATGCTTGTAGCGTAAATATGTTAAAAAACAAGACTGACAAATACCTCAGAAGGCCGGGTTACACAAATGACATAGATGAAACATTTTTGGTCTCTCGATAAGTCAATGGCTTCCTTGTCCACTTGCCATCTGCGTATTTTGCTTTGAATGGCAATCTTATTAAATCTTGTAAAACGTTTGAAAAAATATGTTTGTAAAATGTTGTTCGATCTTGTTAGATCTTGTTCGCAGCATCCGTCCGCCGGTCGACACCAGTCCCCAGTTGATGCAGCAAGCCCGTCTGCGGCCCTTGCTGGAGCAACCCCGCAACCTCCAGCCGAATGTTCCCGGCGGTGTGAGCCGGTCCGACTTCTACATGTTTCCTGTGCCGCCCATCTCCCGCCCCATCTGTGCCCCACCCGTCTTCAAGCACCCTGGATGGTGCACGTCCAGATACTTTGGAGGCGTGAAACCTACGCGAGGTATCGCTGGGTGACAGGAGGAGAGTGACGTGACCGCGGTCGGAACAGGACGCAGGTGTAAGCCGGGCGACTAATACAACAACGACGCCATTTTGAAATATGACACGTTTTGCGTTGTTCCTTCCTGTGCTAATAGGTAGAAATATAGCAAGAATTTGGGAAAATAACTGGGTGAGCAGAAATGCTGGGCAATTGAAGCATAGATGACATGAGGGAGGAGGTTGGGATGAAGGAGAGTTTTGAGAAGACGCTGGTGGCGAGTCGATTGGAAGAAAGCACTAAGAGTGGAGGGTAGACGAGGAAGACCGCGATTGAGTTGGGAGAATTGCGTGAAGAGAGATCTGGCGGCAGTGGGAGGGGAGTTGACAACAGTACTGAGAGATGCGGGGAGTGGAGACGGCAGTGAATCGTGATGGAAGTAGAACATCGAGGTTCAGAGCAACGTATGTGGCAACATATGAAAACAAATTTTAAGACCAAATATATGACGATGTCTCATTTAAAGGGGAAATGTCCGGGTATTTTTTTCAGATACGAAAGTTAACACAGATGTTTGGGATTGGAGGCATCATCGAAATAAATTAACGTCTAAGTACGACCCGGTTGATATGTAATAGTTATTACTTTTTATTATTACCAAAGATGATTAAATGTACAAATGAGTACCGTATAAAATGTATATTATAAGTTGTTCAACAAAAACACATAATGAACAAGTAGGTATACACATAATTAATACAACTATAAGAAACAATGTAAACTTATCACTTACAAATGACTTGAATGGGGTAGCTTATACATATAGGCAACTCTACCAATATGTGAAATAATGATTGGATACATTACGACAACCAACAGTGTTCAATGTGTTGCAACTCCCGGATGTATGAGACGTTGTAACGGGTAAGAATGAAGGTTAGCCGACTTTCATGATCGAGTCCGTCAGCTTCCCACAGAAAAGAACCGTGTGACTAAACGAAACGAAGTGGCGTGAATATGGCCCAGTAAAAAATGACCCGTAGTCACCACGTTGATATCGTATAAAGTGTTCGATGCACTTGTAAGACGTTTACTGATGGCCGCCCCAATCACGAACCATAGAAAAGTGTACATGTTTGAACGTGGAATACCCTCGCGGTCCATTTATGAAGTATATACGATAATCTTCATTCGCGGGAGTTCTCATGAACACATACCGAATTTGGTAAACATTCCTGAAGAGATCCCACCAATTTATGTTGATAACCAAAGTCTGCACAAGGAGAACACCTTATCAGGCATGTCCGCTGTTTACATGTCTGTAAAATGAAAGGGAGTTAGGAAAGTCTATTCCTGGGCTTCATTCCTCGCTATTGTCTTACTATGAGACGATATACACAATAATGCATTTCATGTCCCCGTTGCGTATGTCTGTTCTGGCTGTACACCATCACATAGGCCGCGGACATGTGAGGTCCCTTGCGATGAACTAAAGATATACCCGCTTAAACTACACAATAGACTCATAGCAAATTGTTCTGTCGATAGCGCGTCGGTGTACATGCATAAACGATTGTCGCACATATTTTGCAGCGACGTTCAGTAATTTAAAGAGCTTCGTGAGAACAGGTACGACAGTTTGGCAGGAATGTTTACAAACTACCAACCGGTCTCCTTTCTCGGCGGGTCGATGGACCATCATAGAACTGGATGGTACCGCATTCATACACACGCTGTCATCTATCGTGTTCTTCTCCAAACGGTCATCGATCCACACCGTGCCGTTCCCTTCGGCTAATGCCTCCCGTTTTGGGGCATGTTGTACGTGATATACAGTTCTGCCGCTTATTGAATCAACCACATCAACAACCGTCGGAAAGACTTTATCCTGACCCAAAGTATCAGTCTGTTGTTCGGGTTTCGTCGCCGTTTCGTCGTCTGTAAAGATGTTCTCGAGACCCAACGTATCTTCCTCTTGTCGTTCCGTTTCTTTCGCCGTTTCTGTAGCAGCGGGAATCTCCCCCGAGTCGAACGTCTCTCCTTCAACCTCCTCTCCCAAGAGCGACTTGCGAACGTTCCTAGCAAACTCTTCTTCGTCTAAGGAACCGTCAAAATATGGCGAGAGAGGATCCGACAAATTCGGATTGTGGAGCAGAAAGAGCAAGCCCTGGATGCAGTCTTGCAGACCGTAACACGGCGGCCAATCGTCGAAAATGTTCATGCAGACGTTCTCCCATGTTTCGGTCGGGTCTATGTTCGGGTGGTAGATGTACGTGAGACATCTCACGGTTGGTACACCAATTGCGATGTCGATCTGCAATGGACACATTAAGTGGTGAATGAAAGCAGTGTAATATTCCCATTAAAACTCCATCCTCAACTGATTTAGCCTATCACGAATCCGGTTTACTGATGTACTAATATGTAGTGTGTGAACAGTTTAAGTAACACCCGCATGTTAAAAAAAAGTGCGTATTTTTATTCAAATCATCGAAGGAATTGACCTTAGTCGCTAGATCTGGTAAGGCTTGAAATAGCGGACATCAAAAACAGTAAACACTTTATGGGGTAAAAACTTATCGTGGCCTTTACTTCCATTTAAAAAAAAAACTACACACAAACGAGCTAGTATGTCGTAGTGGATACTAGTTAGGTTTGAATGTTCGCAAAATGAATCTGAAATGAGACAACCAAAAATCGAATTGAAGAGGGACCTTTAAGCACCAAATCTTATCAATCTTAAACACTGACCACACGAATCTACATAACAAATATCTTCACAATGTAATGGCTATTACATTTCATAATATTTACTGAATAACAGCTTTAACTGTATTACAGCCATCCGACCTTGTTCCAATCATTAATATCAGCAGTTCTTAACCACAACCGTGGTTATAACAATATAACGTTGTTTACCTATACGAAGCTGAATTAGGACAATTCTTCTACGCCTATTGCTGCCGTCTCTTACGTATTTACATTAACGCTATTATTAATAGACACCATAACCACGGTTGTGGTTTAGCGCCTACGTAAGCAACGTTGAATGGTCATAGCGAGTTGTTTGTACAATAACCATAACTGTGGATAAGAAACAGAGAATGGGCAAGAATATATTTTCACAGATGTTGGGAGCTGGCTATAGTCTGAAAGAACCTCACTTCCCCCCTACCCCCCCCCCACCCCGATACCAAGCAGTTTTGTAGCTCTCAACAATATTGCCAAACTGCCCAGTTTACGTACATTTCCTACCCAAAAAATGTCCATGAATATGTGTATATTTATGATCCTTTGTTGTTTGAGAAACTCGTTTTGTAACTTTCAAGTCGAGGACCTTCGCCGCTGTATCCTACAAATGAAGGCTAAACCCAACGACTCACCTTGAAGCGGAAGTGCCCGCCCTCGTACAGGCCACCGTTGGGAGAAATGTCGATGACAAGTTGCGACAACGCATCGGTGTCCCAGTCTACGACAGTCACCTGTCCGGCCGTGAACCGACCGAGGTTCCGCAGACATCGATGGAAATCTTTCGCATGCGACATCGTGAATTCAGCTGTTGTTACAAGCGAACTTCAAACGTTGTACATGTGCACCCATGCAAACATAGACTGCTGCTCCAGTTATAGCTGCGCCGGCTGTAAAGACTTAAGTATAGCTAGCTTATAACACGTCTCTGACATATCATGTTATACCGCAACACCTACTTCGACCCGTGTGTCAAAGCTTTAAACACAAGATATTACCAGCAGATTTCACAAGCATGATGAAATAGCTACTGTATGATGAAATCGTGCCTCGCGTTGTGCCACACGCAGCCTCAACCAATGAGCTCAATTGTAAACACGAGCTGTGTGTGTTGCCGTTGACTGTATTTACAGATGACGTGGAAATCTATTTCGGGATCGAGATGGTAGCGCCGTCTAGCGACCGAATAAGTCGTGTATTAATCGCGCGAGGTCCTCCATTGGTCAAGCGTGGAATTAGACTGGTGCCCAAGTCC